>CM060392.1:11303186-11831411 GCA_030545235.1 Helianthus tuberosus | reverse complement strand
AGTGAACTATGTGGGTTTTGATCCGTTTGGATTTGGGAGGTGATGATGCAAAAAAAAAACGTATATTTTGATGACGATGGCGCGACAAGGATGGTGGAGAGTAGGTTTTTGAACCTGCAACCCCTCTTTGCAGCCTCTGATTATCGGAAAATCTGAGCCAAAACATCGTTTTTTTCAAGAATCCACTCGTTCTTTTGATTTTTGTTTGTTGGGTTTTTATATTTTTATGAGGCGTCGATGATGATAGCAATCTATCTGAGACACCTACCGAGTAACGATTTTCTGGGTGCGTTCGTTTTGTGTAAAAAACTTTTAGATAAAAGGTAAAACGTAAACAGTTTTACGTAAAACGTAAAACGTAAAAATTTTAACGTAAAGCATAAAACGTAAAAAGTAAAAAGTTTTACGTAAAAAGTAAAATGTAAAAAGTTTTACGTAAAACGTAAAACGTAAAAATTTTAACGTAAGACGTAAAAAGTTTTACGCAAAACGTAAAAAGTTTAACGTAAAACTTAAAACGTAAAAAGTCTAAAAAGTTTAACGTAAAACTTAAAACGTAAAAAGTTTAAAAAGTTTAACGTAAAACGTAAACCGTAAAAAGTGTAAAAAACGGCGCGTTAAAAAACGTGTAAAAAACGGCGCGTTAAAATAACGACGTTTGAAAAAACGACGCTTGAAAAAGCCCGGCGTTAAAACGGCGCGTAAAAACCGGCGCGCAAAAAAATTTGACTTTGTTAAAAAAATCTGAATTTAAAAATTCTTTTAATAAAAAAATTATGTTTCAAAAATAAAAACTAATATAATAATTCAAAAAACTAATAAAAAACAATAAAGACAAAAAGACAAAATAGAGTCATTTTAATAAATTACCCTTTTGGATTAAAATATTAAAGACATAATAAGACAAAAAATATTTAATATTTTTTTTAGTTACTTTTAATCTCATCCATTGATCTTGAAGATCTAATGGTTAGGAACTGGTTCTCGCGGTTCTTACAACTGGAGGTGGTTTTCATTTTAGTGGTCCCGTATATATATATATATATATATATATATATATATATATATATATATATATATATATATATATATATATATATATATATATTTATATATATATATATATATATGTAGGATCGTGTACGGACCCGAAACGAGTCAATCAGAGGCGTTCTACACAATATGAAAGGCGGAAACAGACATATTGTGTGTAATTCAGCAAGATATTCACTTATAACTGTCTTTTGATTAATATCTGAGCAATTACAAATCTGCAGACACTTCGACAGAGCTTCGCCGTCGGAAAACACTATTCTAATCCCGTTCCAAATGACACGGACCTAGCCTCTATTTATAGACTGGTAATTCCGTTTGAACAATACTCAAACGAAATTACTTTACATGCGGAATTACATATACAAACGAAATTACAGGTTTCAAACGGAATTAACTAGTTAATTCCGTGCGGAATTACTTGTTGACTCTTCAAGTGGAATTAACACGTTCAAGCGGAATTACATGATTTGATACTTTTCTTGAACTTCGTGCCCTGAGCAATGCAAGACTCGATACAAGACGAAGTCGACAGACGTATGCACCAACAGACTCCCCCTCGAATGTTGACGAGTCTTAAGTGTCGAGTCTTCAACGTCTTCGATCTTTATCAGTCTGATTGCTCTCTTTGAAAAATCTTGACAGTGTAAAACTTCTTCAATCTTCTTTCTTCTCTTTTCATCACCACCAACAGATTCCCCTTGAACAAATAATCTACCCTCGGATGTTGATCGCAATCTGTCTTTCACAGGATCAAGATCATGACCAGGCTCTATACTCAGACTCAGAATCCAGGCTATCCTGCACATCCTCTACCTCACAATAAATTTCACAAATTTAACATTTGACAAATTTATGCTCTTGATTATCAATTGTATACACAAATCAATAAATGATTTTACAATGTTAATCTCTGATGAACCACTTGTATGAAAAACATTTTTCTTTTTAAAATCTTTTCTTGTTTCAAACAGACTCCCCCTCACACGTTATCATCATGTTTAGCACTTGGAATTTTGAAAATTAGCTCTCCAACACCAGTTGTTGAAAATCTTTTTGAATTTTTCAAAATTTATGCTAAAACACACTGAAAATCTTTTTGTATTTTTGAATGAAATGAAATGCATTAAAGAAATATTTACAGACACTATTTTTGTGAGTTTGTGTAAGAGGATCATATCAGTTTATGACAAATCATTAGCACCGTTGAGCTTTTTAACACTTTAAGTTCTAAACAATTCACTTAGATTGTCAGTATACTGATCCGTTTAAATTTTCACACAAAGTTCAACTGTTTCGAGATACGAGATTAATGTTTTAAGAACTTGAACTTATTCGCTTGCACCACCTCAGAATATACTCTCGTATCTAGATCCCAATATTCAGTCTTACAGGTGAGTATACCACATATGATATCTGTAAAGGGTTAAATGCGAAAACCGTGAGAGCTCAGGTCAGAACTTCCGTTCAGCAGAGAGATGACGGCTTCGACTTTTGGTGTGTCCCCTTTAGAGGATCTTTTGTTTCAACAGCACATGATTAGCATTTTGTAATGTTTCATCATTTTTATGCTGAGGGTGGTGTTATATTTCAAGCAAGCGGAAAGTATTCTCCGGGAACTAGGCCATTGCTTCCGCAAAATCAGAAGTCCTGGGATAATACCTTAGATATCACTGACTATAAAGACCTAGTATCTCAGAAAGAGAGACCTTTCAAACAAGATTTCGGGGGTTACCCATATATCCGAGAGATGTTCCCCACGATATAAGTAAGTTTGAAATTTAGGTTTATATCTCGTCACAATCTACTAAATGTGTAAAAACCTACTGGCACATCATCAGTGAGACCGTTTATCACATTTTAACTTTCCAATTCTTTAGCATGCTGTGATAGTCCACTGATGTACTATCATTTCCTCTTTTTCACAACAAAACTCTTTTTTTTATTTTATCATGTTTTTGTCTTTTACAAATTTTCAAATGTTTTTGGATTTTCTGAAATTCTTACTCCCCCTAAAATTCAAAATCAGTAAAGGAAATTTGAAAACAAACTGTACAAGTAAAGTGACAACTGATATCAAATCACTTTCAAATCGCCATCCACTTGGCATAAACAATCAGAACTCCTCCTTTCAACAAACTATATTCTCATTATGATCTCAAAACACTTAAGTTTGTTTTAATCAAAAATGATTTTTCCGGAAAATTAGTTTTGTTAAAACCACTTGTAGGTTCGGGGATCAATTCATCACCTTGTTCTTTCAATCACTTGAAAAATTTAACATTTTAAAGATCAATCAACATCACCACATGTAGAAAATCAGATACAAATTAATGTCCCTGATTTACCACTTGTAAGTAACAAATCAATAACCACTTGTAAGTCGAAATCACTTTCGTGAATTTCTCAAGAAAGATGCCGATACCTGTTCCTCGCTTACCAACCTGAGAGCTCCGGCAAGTCAAACTTCTTACTTATGAAAAACTGACATCCAAGCTTCACCAAACTTGGATGTTTTCTCCTCATCTGCACTCGGATAGTAAGATGCTTTCTTTGTCTCATAAAACTCTTTTACCCCTTTTACCTTCTCATCGACCATTTTCCCAAAAATCTTTTTAATATTTCCATTAAAAACCTTTTCGACATCAAATTCTTTCTTTTCAGAATAAAATTGATTCGAGATCTCAACCTTTCCAACTTTTTGTTTAAAATTTTCATCCCGCAATGGTGGAAAATTGACATCATCCATTGGCGGCACTGATGTTTCCAGTTTTATCTCAACTTGTGGCTCCTCTGACTTTGTGGAATCAGATTCATCGCCAGATTTTACTTCTGATTTCTTAACAACCCATGCTTGGTTGTCAAGATTTCCCCTTCGTTTGTAAAACCTTTTCGAACACTCACCAACTTCATATGTTGAATTTTTAAACACTTTAAATTTCTCAGTTGGTGGTTCAGATTTATCAACAACTTTCTCTTTCAGTTTTTTCTGAGACTCCCTGTTTTGTGTTGGTTGCCTTAGGACAGTTCCAGGCAATATGACCAACTTCTTGACATCTGTAACAGGTTCTTGTCTCCTTTCTTTGATAAGCATCATTCTTCACTTTCTCTTGCTTCTTGGCAAGGAATTCTTTGTTTGATTGCTTCCAGAATGAGCTTTTTGATTCCTCTTCACAGCTTGTCCCTGAAAAAAAATTTGTATTTGTTTTAGAAGTTTTTTCATATTTATAATTTTCTGGAGGAATAAATCCAAGACCTTTCTTTTTTGAAATTACCGTTATGATTAGGTTTCTTTTGAAAACCAGAACCAGAACTGTAACCTTTTTTCTTGTTTAAACGTTGTTGAACTCTTGAAGTGTATTTTTTAGGTTTTTCAGTAAGATTTACATCTTTAATTTCAGAAATATTGATTTCTGTTAGTTTGAAAACCTTTTTGATCATTTCTGGTTTAACACCTCTTATTGGAAATTCCTCATCAGAATATAATTTGTCTGAATCATTCAAAGTATATGCCACTTTGATTGATCCATCATTCAAATTAGATTTTGATAAAAGAAATTCTTTATTGTAAACCCGTTTAACCGACGATTTTGAGCTGTTGTCAACTGAACTCGGACTCCCTGACTCAGACTTTGACTCCAACTCCTCATCTTTATCCAACACCTGATCAACCACCTTTTTTATTAATTCAGACTCATGATCAGTATTAGACGATGTAAATGTGATATCAATGTTTTCTGGTAAATCGTCAATTTTTTCGGACTTTAACTCTATATTGACAGCCTTTTTGACCTGCTCCTCATTCGGTTTTCTAGGATAATACCCTTCCCAAATCGGAGGCGGACACTTGTTATAACTAACACTCTGTTTCTTACCAGTATCCTTCTTCTCTTTTGGGTTCTCATCTTGAAAAACTTCTAAACCTACAACAGTTGGATAGATTTGATCAATTAGATAATCAGAACTAGAATAACTTTGCAGTAAACGTTTAATTCTCTCATTTTCAATCCTCTCAATCTCCAGCTCTTGCTTTAACTTTGCACACTCTTCAATGTAATGATTAATAGCTTTTTGCTTCGACATCATCACAGCATTCATCATTGTCAGTGCATCTTCTCTTTCAGAATTTGTCTTTTGTAGACTAGTTACCGTTCTGTTCAAAACGTCATACGACTCTTTCACATAATTGAGATTAAACAGTAATTGTTCTTTCATCTTTTCTTGCTCATTCAACTTCTCATCTTTTTCTGCACATTGCTTGCAAGATTCCAAACACTTTAAGCAAGGATTGATGACTTCCACAATCTTTCTTTTTCAGTTCTTTTGCTGCTCGTTTCTTGTTCAACTTCTCTAAGCGATCTGCAAAATAAAATTGAAAACTTTCAGGAGATAAATGAGTTTTTGCAATATTGATATGCATTTCTTCCTCATCATCACCACTGTCATCAGTTGGTGATTTATCAAAATCTATTGTCTTTTCTGAACTATCATCTGAAGAGCCAGAATCAGATGGTGTTTGATCAAAAACTGTTGTTCTTTCTGAACTTTCTTCTGATGAAACAGACTTTTCTTCTTGACTTTTCTAATTACTATCAAACACTTTCATCCATTCTGTCATAAGATCAGGCTCTTGAACGATCTTTGCAATTAGAGCTGCAACTTTTGAATCCGGTGGAATATATTTATCCCAGCTGAAACCTTCTGCTACTTTTTCATCATCTTGATCAATGATACCATAGTAAGCTTTTCTGTTTGCATATTCGATCATTCTAGCATGAGCAGTCTGTGGTTCTTTTTGTTGATGTGGTTGGTGAGCAACTTGTTGATATATGGCTTTCCGATAGTAATCATCTTTTCCAAAAGGATTCTTTGCTCCACTAGCCTCTTGATTTTTGCATTCTCTCTTGAAATGACATTTCTCTCTGCATCGAAAACAAGTAACTTTAGATTTATCAAAACCTAAAGTAGACACATGTGCATTCAAAAAATCATTTCTTCCTGTAATCATTTTAAACTTTTCTGCTCTTCTCAAAACACTAGCTAAACACCATTTGATGTCCATGAGCTCCATCTCTTCAGCGTCTATCTGATCGTAATCCTCTTTCGTCAGCATAGGATTTCCGATCCTCCCTGCAACCAAACCTTCATAGGATTGTAACACAGCTGCAAGTAACGCCATGTGATCTTTTGCAATTTCTTCAGAAAAACTTTGACCATCTGGAAGATTCAATGCAATGTTGCACTGTATCACACAACCATTCCCACTTTTTGAACTTTGAGAATGAAAACTTGAAGTTGAACTCTTTGGATTAACATTCGGATATGAAGAAAATCAACTGCTACTGTTTGAATTTTGATCAACAGTTCCAGATGAATTTCCAGCACTAAAAGCAGTTTGGATTTTTGGACTCATTTCAACCTCTTGAACACTGCCTTTGTAATACATTTTCACATCTTGTTGATTACTCGGATTGTTCATCCTTGCAATCTTTTGCTGTTCCAGATCTTGACCTTCAATCTTTTCGATGAACTGAGAAATCGTCAAACCATCATATTCTCCGGTGTTCTTTAAGATCATCAAAAATGTACCCCGTTCTTTCTGAGGTAAAGCATCAGCTAATTTGTCTACCCATTCCTCTCGTTCTTTATTGATACTCAACAAAGACATTGAACGTACTAAGTGGCAATATCTTTCAATCAACTTCTTTGTATCTTCTCCTGGCAGACTTGTGAATAGATCAAATTCTTTCTTAAGCAATGCCTTTTTACTCTTAATCATGTTCTCACTTCCATCAAACTTAACTCTGAGTGCTTCCCAAATAGAACGTGAAGTTTTATCATGTTGAAGCAATATGAAGATGTCTTCTTTAATAGCTTGCTGGAGTAAACTTATCATCATTTTCTCTTCTTTGTACATGTCTCGTTCCTTATCTGTAAATTCAAAAATCTTTTTATCAACTCCCAGCTCAGTACGTGGTAGCACATACTTTTTCTCAACACACTCCCATGATCTCAAATGATTGGCTTGGACCCAGTTTTCAAACCTATCTTTCCAACCATAATACTCCTCAATGCTCATTAGTTTAGGGGGTTTTTGCATAGTTCCGGTTTCATTTTCCATGTTCATGTTCTTAGCAATTTCAGCCGGAGTAGTCGGGGATGTAGCAAACGCATTATAGAACTCTTCTTCCATGATTCGGTAAGATGTTTTTCACAACAGTCACTTTCAAACGAGATTAGGTCTTTCAAATGAAATTACTTCAAACGAGATTAAACTTTAAGCGAAATTAACCTGCACACAAACTTTCAAATGAAATTAAATGATTCAAACGGAATTACCAAACGGAATTTAATTCCGTGTGGAATTAAACACCAGTTCAAACGAAATTATGCTTTTGGAGCGAAATAACTAATTCCGTGCGGAATTAGGATACAATTTCAACCGGAATTAAGTTGATGTCATCATTTCGCTCCAACTTTTCAAGCGGAATTACACAAAGATCAAGTTTTAAGAAGAATTTATGTCCAAAACTCTCAAGGGTGCGTTAAAACACTGTTTCGCTTAATATGTGAAAAATTCAGCCGATTTTAACCGTGAAAAGTTGTCCAATTTTGAAAAAAGGTGTAGAAGTTAGAAAATCTGATGAAATCAAGCTGAAAATGACAGAACTCCTCCTCCTGAGCTTTGATACCACATGTAGGATCGTGTACAGACCCGAAATGAGTCAATCAGAGGCGTTCTACACAATATGAAAGGCGGAAAAAGACATATTGTGTGTAATTCAGCAAGATATTCACTTATAACTGTCTTTTGATTGATATCTGAGCAATTACAGATCTGTAGACACTTCGACAGAGCTTCGCCGTCGGAAAACACTATTCTAATCCCGTTCCAAATGACACGGACCTAGCCTCTATTTATAGACTGGTAATTCCATTTGAACAATACTCAAACAAAATTACTTTACATGCGGAATTACATATACAAACGAAATTACAGGTTTCAAACGGAATTAACTAGTTAATTCCGTGCGGAATTACTTGTTGAGTCTTCAAGTGGAATTAACACGTTCAAGCGGAATTACATGATTTGATACCTTTCTTGAACTTCGTGCCCTGAACAATGCAAGACTCGATACAAGATGAAGTCGACAGACGTATGCACCAACAATATATATATATATATATATATATATATATATATATATATATATATATATATATATATATATATATATATGTGTGTGTGTGTGTGTGTGTGGGAAGGTTCATTGGGGAACACTAAAAAAGTGGGGAACAGCGGGGAACCGACTCAAACGAACTCCGATTGGACTCATTCCAGTGGCGTTGGAACCGGCTCGTCGAACCCTAACTATGATCTTTTAACCCTAAACCCTAAATCCCACTCCTAAACTCTAAACCCTAAAGCTAAAAATTAAGGCTAAAACCTAAGCTAAATTGTAAAATCTAAACTATAAACCCTAAAAGCTAAACCCTAAAGGCTAAATCTAAAGCTAAACCCTAAAGCTAAACCCTAAACCCTAACGCTAAACCCTACTGACCAAACCCTAATATATTTAGGGTTTAGGGGTTATGATTTAGGGTTAAGAGATCATAGTTAGGGTTCGACAAGCCGGTTCCAACGCCGCTGGAATGAGTCCAATCGGAGTTCGTTTGAGTCGGTCCCCCACTGTTCCCCACTTTTTTAGTGTTCCCCAATGAACCTCACATTATATATATATATATATATATATATATATATATATATATATATATATATAGGGAGAAGATCATGCGAGAACCACCTCTTATTGCGAGAACCGCGAGAACCAATGTGAACACAACCAAAAATGCATAAAAATAGCTAAAAATCACACAGTTTTTTTTTAATATTTTTTATATAAAAATCGCTACTTTTCGAATAAAAAAAAATTTAATTTTTTTTATTTAAAAAAAAAAAAAATTTGGCCACTAAAAGTAGCGATTTGAGCATAAAAAATATTAAAAAAAAAATTTAGATTTTTTTATAGATTTTTTTAGGTTTTTTGGGGGTTTAGTTTTTAGCATTTTAGCTTTGGGGGGGGGGGGGGGGTTTAGGTTTTTGGGGGGTGGGGGAGGGGGGTTTAGGTTTGGGGGGGGGGGGGGTTAGGTTTTTTTTTAGGTTTTTTGGGGGTTTTAGTTTTTAGCATTTAGCTTGAGGGGGGGGGGGGTTAGCTTGGGGGGGGGTTAGGTTTTTTTTGGGGGTGGGGGGTTAGGTTTTTTTTTTTTTGGGGGGGGGGGGGGTGGTTAGGTTTTTTTTAGGTTTTTTTAGCTATTTTAGGTTGTGTTCACATTGGTTCTCGCGGTTCTCGCAATAAGGGTGGTTCTCGCATGAGCTCCTCCCTATATATATATATATATATATAGAGTTATAGGAGAAGGATCCGTAGGAACCACCCTTTATTGCGAGAACCGCGAGAACCAGTGTGAACACAAACAGTAATACCTAAAAAAATCTAAAAAACACCCAATTTTTTTTTTACTATTTTTTTTTTGTAAAAATCGCTATATTTCGTTTACAATAAAAAAAATTTCAAAAACAAAAAAAATTTCGAGTCACAGTTATCCATGCACATGTGCATTTGTATCATTTCTTTGACAAATTCTGTAATTCATTACAAATATTAGACAATTGCACTTTCATTTACAATACCACGTGTAATACACTACTTTTTATGTTAACAATATTAGAAATGCACATGTGCATCTATATGTATCAACATGAAATAAGGTGTGTTGGTACACTACTTTCTCTTTCATCTATCATTCCATCCATAATACACAAACATGCACATGTGCATTTTTGTCATTTCTTTGACAAATTCCGTAATTCATTACAACTATTAGAAAATTGCACTTTCATTTACGCTACCATGTGTAATTCAATACTTTTTACATTACCAATATTAGAAATGCACATGTGCATCTATATGTATCAACATGAAATAAGGTGTTTTGGTACACTACTTTGAATACACTTTCCCTTTCATCTATCATACCATCCATAATACACTACCATTACCACCTACCATCCATAATACAATACCATTACCTCCTACCATCCATAATACAATACCATTACCAATATTTTCACTTTATTACATGTATGTAAACACTATTTATACCATCCAATCAACATATTACATCATAAATTGACAACTATAACCAAACCATCAACCACTAGATATAACTAAACAAAAAACATGTATATGGGCCTACTTCTCCATTCAAAATCACAAACTTTTTGTACCAAAACACGTTATATCATGGTTATACCTAATGATGCACATGTGCATTTTGAATATTGATAATGTAAAAAGTAGTGTATTACGAATGGTATTGTAAATTAAAGTGCAATTGTCTATTCCTGATAACGTATTACCGAATTTGTCGAAGTAATGATACATATGCACATGTGCATGGATAACTGTTACTCGAAAAAAAAAGTTTTTTTTATGGTAACAAAATATAGCGATTTTTAAAAAAAAATATTAAAAAAAAATTTTTGAGTGCTTTTTTGATTTTTTTTTTAGATTTTACTTTGTGTTCACATTGGTTCTCGCAATAAGGGTGGTTCTCGCATGAACCTTACCCTATAGTTATAATAATAATCCTAAGCTAAGTCCATCAAGAGTATCATATATTGTCATGTAAGTCAAGCATGGAGGATTAAACTCATTGTATGATTCACCAATACACAAATCATCACAAGGATGATTCGGATGGTCATGAATGAAAGGAAATAACTAACTAATATACTTCAAGTAGTCAAGTAAGATCTAACCCGGGTGAGCCGTCCCAACATGAAAATAGTTAACTAAGTGTTGGAGGCTAGACGGGGTTATGTTACTTTAAGACTAGCAAGCTACTTGAGGTTACTAGTTGAAAATTGTGAACAAGTGAGATTTTGTGGAACTAATTCGGATAGCCAAAGCTTCCAAGGTTCACACACAACTCATACATAAGACTTTCAACATAGGAGGTTGAAGCTTGGATGCTTTTCAATCACTTAGAACATAATGGCAGAATTTAAATTAAGTTTTAAACTTGTTTCCTTGGTGGAAATCAACCACAACAGAAGCCCACATGTTAGTGCACTATGTCTATTGACTTCGTCTTGTATCAAGTCATGTAATGTAATAGGATAGAATAACCAGTGCTCGAGGTGCTAGAAACTGAGTTTAGTGGATATTATGTTAATTTCGCTTGAAATAGCAAATGACAAGTTCAAGCGAAATCAACATTGTTAATTTCGCTTGAACATGTCTTGTTCATTTCAAGCGAAATCAGAACAACTATATATAGGGCACTTGCCCGTTTCATTTGGAGCGGAATTAGATCTTGTAATCTGGTAACGAAGTGCTGCCGGATTGTCTCCAGGTGCTATATTCACTATTATATCAATATACGAGACAGTTAAATTGAATCGAGCGTCCGTGTCATTGATTCCACCTTTGATTCGGATAAACAACTCTTCTGATCGACTCAGTCAGTTCGTACAACGATCCTACAAGTGGTATAAGAGCTCAGGAAGAAGAGTTCAGCTTGATTGCATCTATTTTCTGACTTCTACACCTTCTTTTTCAAATTGGACAAGATTTACCGGTCAAAATGGATTGAATTTTTCACAGTTCATGCGAAACAGTGTTTTAACAAACCCTTGAGAGTTTCAGATCAAAATTCGAAGTAAAAGTGACAAAATTGGACCAAAAATGAGATTCCGCTTGAACGAACATTATGATTTTGCTTGAAAAGCATAGCTGATTTCGCTTCAATTCGTTATTTCGCTTGAGATGTGCATGAGATTTCGCTTGAATCTGCTATTTCGCTTGAAAGTTCCTCTGATTTCGCTTGAAGTTCTTATTTTGCTTGAAGAGTCATCTAGGGATTTCGCTTGAAAGTTGCTATTTAGCTTGAACTTGTGATTTCGCTCCAAAAGTGATTTCTCTTAAGATTCTTATTTCGCTTCAAAAGTGGACTTTTTCGCGTCAAGATCATTTCACGTCAATCGAGTGTCAGTTTATTAATGTGACACCTGGGTCACTGCGACCATAAAACAAATACCAAGCCAATGAAATATTGTATTTCATACTTGGGATCTGTATAAATATGTGTATCTTTTGCACATATTAATTATTGTTCAATTTCAAACTCTACATCGCTTTCTGGAGAGTTATACGCAAACTGATGCGTAAACGTAATCAGTTTAATGCGACAAATACTCCGGAACATCAACATATACTTAACATACCTTAAATAACCTTTACATAACTTAGAAATAAGTTTTGAAGGCTTTGTTATGGCAAAAACAAGTTAAATCGCTTACAGGGACTAAAGTTGACAAACTGCGAAAGTATGCCAATTTGAACTGTAACAGACATTCCGGAACATGGCCATAAGTTAAACATACCGTAAATATCCTTTACATAGCTTAGGAATAGGCTTTGAGGGGTTCGGTGTGCTAAAATTAACTTTTGGGCCATTCAGGGACTAAAAGCGTCAAAAAGTGCACAAGTTTGCATTTTCGCGCATAACTTACGTTCTGACTACATCCGGACATCCAAAAATTTATGTAAGCACTAAAACATTTTATTTTAGTGTTTGGCATAAGAAAAATCCATTTGTCGCATCATTTGGATCGTTTTTCGCGCTTATGCGCATTCCGTCGTAATTAACCGAACAACGCAATCGTACGGCCAAACGAACCGACATCCAAGATATTATTGAGCACATTTTAAGTTCCCTATACTTTAACTTCATTTTAGAGCTTTGAAATGGGGTTAACGGGGCTTAAACGTGTCAAAAATGCATCAAATAGCAAGTTTGGAGCTTCAGGGCCTGTTCTGCCATTTTTCAAACTTTCTGGTCTGCAAGTCCTTGCGCACCTCAACACTCAGGACGTTACGGTGCGCAAGCAGGGGTAAGATGCAGAAACTTGTTTTTAACAGCCTGTTTCCAGCCTTTAAACCCTCCAAAGGCCAATGTCACTTGTCAATAACTGGTGGTGGGGGCAAAATGAGCTACCATAACATTCCAACACTTGTACGGATGAGATTCGATCACGTTATTCGAGGAACGATCCTAACGGTGGTCCATTTACTATAAATACCCATCCATCCCCATTGCAAAACCCACTTGAAATCTGAGTTTTTCTCTAAGTGGTTGTGTTTATACACTTCCTACCTGAGATTACTTGGAAATCAATCTTGCGGGGACCCTTTGTAAGTGTTCCTTCGTTCTTTTATTGCTTTTCAAGTCTGAAAGTCAAACTTTGTTTGACTTTCTGCATTGACCAGTTTATGGTCAATGCGAAGTTCGTTTGAACTTCATAACGTGAGCGTGATCACGATGGTTATAGTCCTTAGTGACTATACCTACTGATTACCACATTATCTAGGCTCAGTGATGAGTCGTAGTTTCGGCCAAAATGCGCATTCTTGCGTATTTGGTAACCAAACTACTCATAGGTATCAAAACCGTTTGTTTGATACCAAACCTGTTTTCTAAACTTAGTTAAGCATGTTCTAACATGCTTAGCTCGTCACTTTTAGCTTAGTGCTTATATAGGGTCGTAAGGTAAGCGATCTAAACAATCGCTTATACTTTCGAACCCGACCCGTTTGGTCGATCATTAGGATCCGACCAAGCACATTAGGTGACCATAGTATATAGGGAATAACCTTCCGAGGTTATACCTTATGGTCGCTTCGTTTAAGTAGTTGTATGATAGGTAGTTTATATGCCTTAGGTAAATTACCAAAATGCCCATTTTGACGCCAAAATTCATTTTAAGCATATGTAACATAACTTTTGGTATCTAAACTGATTTGGTAACAATATTAGACATGTTAAGGAATATTTTACTTATCATAGGACTAGTTAGGCATTCCGAACGCGTTTTACGCGAACGACGCGTTAAAGTAGCATAAGCTACCTAAACGGGTCGTAATGGGTTGTAAGCACTTAGGCTAGGTTTCATTTAGTATGTAGGCCTTGTTAAACCATACTACCTGAGTTCCCATACTCATTTGGTTTACGAGCCCTCATTCTATCCGATCCTCCGATTTAGGTCCGGTTTATTAACATAGTTACCTATATTAGGTGCCGTTTGATATCCGTGATCTCTAGCATTGTTTGGTTGTTACTCAAGGATTACTAAGCAATCTCAAGTGAGTACATAGACCCCTCTTTTACTGTTTTCAAACTGTTTTGGGGTGAAACACATGTGCCTACTTGTTACTTTCATGCTTTCCTGTTTTCACATCATATACTTGCTATGTTTATTAGTACATTTATAGTACATGATTTCAATACATTTTATGCTAGGTATGCCCATTGTGTGCGTACTTAGTACATCACTTTACAATACATTTTATGCTATGTATGCCCATTGTGTGCATACTTAGTACATCACTTTACAATACATTTTATGCTATGTATGCCCATTGTGTGCATACTTAGTACATCACTTTACAATACATTTTATGCTATGTATGCCCATTGTGTGCATACTTAGTACATCACTTTACAATACATTTCATGCTATGTACGCCCATTGTGTGCATACTTAGTACATTGTTTTACATTGCATTTCTGTTGCATACGCTCATCCAGCATATGAACACATTATACTACATTTTGAACCGTTGTAACCATTTGACTATGTGAACCGTCGTAACCCTTTGATTATATGAACCGTTTGTAACTATTGAACCGTGTGAACCAGTTGTATCTGTTGACATGATTTACATTTGACAATAGACATTTGACTATACATAAGCGTTTCTACAATTGTTAAATATTTTACTTTGGTGGTTTGGTTTGAGTAAGTGATTTAAGTAACGAGGCGTATGTAATATGATACAAGCACGGTGGATACGCCGCTGGTACTTCCTATATATAAGTGTTTGTATGGTATCACATATTGTAGCGTTATTTGAATCATTTCAATTTGAGACATATAACATTTTATACAAATAACATACTTTTCACAAGACATTGATTTACAAACAACTTATCTTATACAAACTCATTTTACATGGTTATTCATTTAACCATACATTATTCTCTTATTTATACATATCATCTGATCTTATCGTTTTTCAAATGATTTCCAAGACATAGCAAATTACAAGGTTCATGACTAAACATTTTCTCAAACATAAGTCATGAATTCTGTTTTCACAAAACCTATGTATCTCACAGGCATTTTTATGCTGACGTACCTATTTTCACATGTGTTTTCAGGAGATGACGCATAGGACTTATCAAGACATACTTAGGCGGACCTGTGCCTTAGTGACTTAAAACGAGACAAGAACTAGTTAATTTATGTTATGTACTCTTTAGTTCTTGTTTAAAACAATGTAAACTTTCATGTTTGATTAATAAAACGAAACTTCAATTGCCATGGATTTGAAACAATTAATTCTGTTACAACACTCCCCGACGTTTCCGCCATGTTTTGTATGTTCTACGTGGTCGGGGTGTGACAGAAAAGTTGGTATCAGAGCCAATGGTTATAGGGAATTAGGTTATTAGTAATACTTTGACCTAGTCTATAACCTTCCTAGGACCCTAACGTGAGTTTACTTGCGTTTAGTCATAAAACAATACCGTCTCCTATCCTTAGGCGACGACCATAACAAGAACATAAATTTCAAAACCGCTTTGAAAACTAATCATCTGTTCTAGGATGATTGATTACTAGGTTTTGAACCCTCTGTTATAAGGTTTTGAACCCCTTTGAATTTTCAAAACTCTCGTCAAAGTTTTGGGTCCTAAATAGTGTGAACACGTGCAAACTGGAAGAGTGAATGCCTGTACCCTGGGTTTTCTGTCTAAGGCTAGAGTGTTCGTACAAATCCACATAATCGGACCAGTCACTCTTACCTGGGAACTCTTGGGGTGAGTGTCCACTTATAGGCGAGCATGTCTTCGCGATACACTATGAGGATCTATTTGCTTTGATTCAGCCTTTGTGTTGTTTGTTTGCTTCGTGGTTCAAAAAAATGACCATCAACCATGATTATGGTCGGTAATTGTAACATCCTATTCTTACCCAATGCCATTTCATTTGTTTTCTTTCTTGTTTCTCTTTTAGAATGCCTCCTCGACGCGAAAACCAGATAGCGACTGCCGAACTGGCAGAAATCATTGCGCAGCAAATGGCTGCTCAATTCCCAAACCTCTTTGCTCAATGGAACCAAGCCAACAACAACAACAATGGTCCATGCAATTTCAAGAGTTTTAACTCGGCTAAACCACTCAAGTTTAGTGGTTCTGAGGGAGCGACTGGGCTTCTTCAATGGTTCGAGAGCATTGAGAATACTTTCCGCCACGTGCAGTGTCCTGACAATCGCAAGGTCGAGTTTTCTTCGAGTGTGTTCCAGAAGAGGGCCCTTACGTGGTGGAATGGGGTTATGAGAGATCGTGGTGCAGAAGTTGCTCTAGCACAGACATGGGCTGAACTTAGGGCCCTTATGATGAGGGAATTCTGTCCTCGTCACGAGATCAGGGCCTTGGAAAGGGAATTTGACGATCTTACGCAAGATAGCGGTGAGCATCGAGCCTACACGGACCGTTATGAGGAGTTAAGTCTGTTATGCCCAAACATGGTCACGCCTTTGGATAAGGCAATCGAAAAGTACATTGATGGCCTCCCTGACTCAATACAAGACATTGTGACTGGTAGCAACCCTATTACAGTTAGACAGGCCATTGAGCTATCTGCAACCTTGACTGAATCAAAGATCAGGAAAGGTAAACTTTTTCGAAAAGGTGACAAGAAACCGGTCGAGGAATCGAACCCAATCGAGGAATCAAAGACCATGGATGAACAGACTGGATCCCCTAAGAAGTCAAAGAAGCGAAAGGCTTCTCAGAACTTAGCCATGGTTACTCACAATGATCAAGCCGTCCCCAACCAACTAGCTCAACCCCCTGCTAGGAAGCCATACAATGGAACTGCACCCTTGTGCAACCAATGTAGCCTCCATCATCATGCCAATGTAAAGTGCCGCAAATGCCAAACTTGTGGACTTATAGGCCATACAGCAAGAGTCTGCCCAGCTGCAGCTGCACCAAACCAAGCTGGCAACAATCCTGCTCAAGGTCGTTTTCTACCAGGTTCTTGCTTCAACTGTGGCGAGATAGGTCATTTCCGAAGAAATTGCCCAAAACTTGCTAATGCAAATCCAGCACAGGGATGAGCATCTGACCGAATGGAAGACAACGCTGTTTAGAAATAATCAATCCTTATGTATTATTCTCTTTTGTTGTCAAGATCTAAGAAACAATTGTTATCATTGTTTATAAATAAATCTTTTATTTACATTGCAATGAATTTATGTGGTTGTATGTATAAACAACATATCTCTTACAATACCGACAATCAAGGAATCGTATCCCTTGTAAAGCAAACTACCCCCAAATTTTTTTTCCATCTTATGATCTCTTGCGTTTCCACGAAATTCCTAAGTTCCCGTTTATTCTAAGGAAACGAAGTACAAGGCGCAAGTTACAACACGAGACGAATACCCAAAGTACCACTATAAATCCTTAATAAGGGTACTTAAGGATATTTCCGTAAATCCTAAAATTTTTGTGTTCCTTAATTCGAATATTACGTTTCTTTGAAAACAAAATCGAATTTTGGGAGATCATCCTATCTTTTCAGATAGATCCTAGAGGACATTGAAGTCCAGCGACTGGTTTCCTAGTGTACTTTGAATATCCATATTCAATCACTAACAAGTTAATAACAAATTAATAACTGAGTTAAGCAACTATGTGATTATGTGCTTATGTGTTCCCTTTTATGTTTTTGGTGTAATCCAAGTTTTTGTTATCTAAAATCCTTAATGGACTTCTACGTTGTAGTTAAGTCCCTTGGGTTATAAAGTACTACTCCATAATTAGACCCCTTGAGTGGTCTAGTTAAACAGATTGATCCAAAAATCTGGTTAGGAACGTCATGTGATGATATAGCTGAAAGAACTCCTTGGTGGCCTAATTAAAAAGATCATTTGTCAATCTAATTAAAAGGACCCTATGGTAGTCTAGTCACCCTCATCACAGGTTTGATTTTCTTCCCCTAAACATTACAAAATAAACTGTGCGGACTGTGCAAGGAATTACGTAATTATGGATGCATACATAATTATGGAATTTCGTGCACAGAAACCACAGCGAGCTTTGTTATGTGCCTAGAAGTTAACTCTATTCATTTCCGTTTCTGAGGAAGCACCCGTTGAAAATGACTCCGTTTGTTCATTTTCGTTTCTGAAGATTGTCCGTTGAGGAAATGAATATCCGTTTGATTATCCTTTTCATTTCCATTTCTGATGAAGCACCCGTTGAAAATGACTCCGTCAGTTCATTTTTCGTTTCTGAAGATTGTCCGTTGAGGAAATGAATATCCGTTTGTCTATCATTTTCATTTCCATTTCCATTTCTGATGAAGCACCCGTTGAAAATGACTCCGTCAGTTCATTTTTCGTTTCTGAAGATTGTCCGTTGAGGAAATGAATATCCGTTTGTGTATCATTTTCATTTCCATTTCTGATGAAGCACCCGTTGAAAATGACCCCGTCAGTTCATTTTTCGTTTCTGAAGATTGTCCGTTGAGGAAATGAATATCCGTTTGTTTATCCTTTTCATTTCCATTTCTGATGAAGCACCCGTTGAAAATGACTCCGTCAGTTCATTTTTCGTTTCTGAAGATTGTCCGTTGAGGAAATGAATATCCGTTTGTTTCTCCTTTTCATTTCCATTTCTGATGAAGCACCCGTTGAAAATGACTCCGTAAGTTCATTTTTCGTTTCTGAAGATTGTCCGTTGAGGAAATGAATATCCGTTTGTTTCTCCTTTTCATTTCCATTTCTGATGAAGCACCCGTTGAAAATGACTCAGTAAGTTCATTTTACGTTTCTGAAGATTGTCCGTTGAGGAAATGAATCCCCGTTTATTTATTCCTTCATTTCCGCTTCTGAAGAATACTCGTAGAGGAAAATGACTCCGTAAGTTCATTTTCGTTCTGAATAATGTCCGTTAAGGAAATGACAGGATTATGCCTTACATATCTCTGGTGGATATTTGACACAAAGTCACAAATAGACTCCTACGAATAAATTTCGGGACGAAATTTCCTAAAGTAGGGGAGACTGTGACACCTGGGTCACTGCGACCATAAAAAAAATACCAAGCCAATGAAATATTGTATTTCATACTTGGGATCTGTATAAATATGTGTATCTTTTGCACATATCAATTCTTGTTCAATTTCAAACTCTACATCGCTTTCTGGAGAGTTATACGCAAACTGATGCGTAAACGTAATCAGTTTAATGGGAAAAATACTCCGGAACATCAACATATACTTAGCATACCTTAAATAACCTTTACATAACTTAGAAATAAGTTTTGAAGGCTTTGGTATGGTAAAAACAAGTTAAATCGCTTACAGGGACTAAAGTTGACAAACTGCGAAAGTATGCCAATTTGAACTGTAACAGACATTCCGGAACATGGCCATAAGTTAAACATACCATAAATATCCTTTACATAGCTTAGGAATAGGCTTTGAGGGGTTCGGTGTGCTAAAATAAACTTTTGGGCCATTCAGGGACTAAAAGCGTCAAAAAGTGCACAAGTTTGCATTTTCGCGCATAACTTACGTTCTGACTACATCCGGACATCCAAAAATTTATGTAAGCACTAAAACATTTTATTTTAGTGTTTGGTATAAGAAAAATCCATTCGTCGAGTCATTCGGATCGTTTTTCGCGCTTATGCGCATTCCGTCGTAATTAACCGAACAACGCAATCGTACGGCCAAACGAACCGACATCCAAGATATTTTTGAGCACATTTTAAGTTCCCTATACTTTAACTTCATTTTAGAGCTTTGAAATGGGGTTAACGGGGCTTAAACGTGTCAAAAATGCATCAAATAGCAAGTTTGGAGCTTCAGGGGCCTGTTCTGCCATTTTTCAAACTTTCTGGTCTGCAAGTCCTTGCGCACCTCAACACTCAGGACGTTATCGTGCGCAAGCAGGGGTCAGATGCAGAAACTTGTTTTTAATAGCCTGTTTCCAGCCTTTAAACCCTCCAAAGGCCAATGCCACTTGTCAATAACTGGTGGTGGGGGCAAAATGAGCTACCATAACATTCCAACACTTGTACGGATGAGATTCGATCACGTTATTCGAGGAACGATCCTAACGGTGGTCCATTTACTATAAATACCCATCCATCCCCATTGCAAAACCCACTTGAAATCTGAGTTTTTCTCTAAGTGGTTGTGTTTATACACTTCCTACCTGAGATTACTTGGAAATCAATCTTGCGGGGACCCTTTGTAAGTGTTCCTTCGTTCTTTTATTGCTTTTCAAGTCTGAAAGTCAAACTTTGTTTGACTTTCTGCATTGACCAGTTTATGGTCAATGCGAAGTTCGTTTGAACTTCATAACGTGAGCGTGATCACGATGGTTATAGTCCTTAGTGACTATACCTACTGATTACCACATTATCTAGGCTCAGTGATGAGTCGTAGTTTCGGCCAAAATGCGCATTCTTGCGTATTTGGTAACCAAACTACTCATAGGTATCAAAACCGTTTGTTTGATACCAAACCTGTTTTCTAAACTTAGTTAAGCATGTTCTAACATGCTTAGCTCGTCACTTTTAGCTTAGTGCTTATATAGGGTCGTAAGGTAAGCGATCTAAACAATCGCTTATACTTTCGAACCCGACCCGTTTGGTCGATCATTAGGATCCGACCAAGCACATTAGGTGACCATAGTATATAGGGAATAACCTTCCGAGGTTATACCTTATGGTCGCTTCGTTTAAGTAGTTGTATGATAGGTAGTTTATATGCCTTAGGTAAATTACCAAAATGCCCATTTTGACGCCAAAATTCATTTTAAGCATATGTAACATAACTTTTGGTATCTAAACTGATTTGGTAACAATATTAGACATGTTAAGGAATATTTTACTTATCATAGGACTAGTTAGGCATTCCGAACGCGTTTTACGCGAACGACGCGTTAAAGTAGCATAAGCTACCTAAACGGGTCGTAATGGGTTGTAAGCACTTAGGCTAGGTTTCATTTAGTATGTAGGCCTTGTTAAACCATACTACCTGAGTTCCCATACTCATTTGGTTTACGAGCCCTCATTCTATCCGATCCTCCGATTTAGGTCCGGTTTATTAACATAGTTACCTATATTAGGTGCCGTTTGATATCCGTGATCTCTAGCATTGTTTGGTTGTTACTCAAGGATTACTAAGCAATCTCAAGTGAGTACATAGACCCCTCTTTTACTGTTTTCAAACTGTTTTGGGGTGAAACACATGTGCCTACTTGTTACTTTCATGCTTTCCTGTTTTCACATCATATACTTGCTATGTTTATTAGTACATTTATAGTACATGATTTCAATACATTTTATGCTAGGTATGCCCATTGTGTGCGTACTTAGTACATCACTTTACAATACATTTTATGCTATGTATGCCCATTGTGTGCATACTTAGTACATCACTTTACAATACATTTTATGCTATGTATGCCCATTGTGTGCATACTTAGTACATCACTTTACAATACATTTTATGCTATGTATGCCCATTGTGTGCATACTTAGTACATCACTTTACAATACATTTCATGCTATGTACGCCCATTGTGTGCATACTTAGTACATTGTTTTACATTGCATTTCTGTTGCATACGCTCATCCAGCATATGAACACATTATACTACATTTTGAACCGTTGTAACCATTTGACTATGTGAACCGTCGTAACCCTTTGATTATATGAACCGTTTGTAACTATTGAACCGTGTGAACCAGTTGTATCTGTTGACATGATTTACATTTGACAATAGACATTTGACTATACATAAGCGTTTCTACAATTGTTAAATATTTTACTTTGGTGGTTTGGTTTGAGTAAGTGATTTAAGTAACGAGGCGTATGTAATATGATACAAGCACGGTGGATACGCCGCTGGTACTTCCTATATATAAGTGTTTGTATGGTATCACATATTGTAGCGTTATTTGAATCATTTCAATTTGAGACATATAACATTTTATACAAATAACATACTTTTCACAAGACATTGATTTACAAACAACTTATCTTATACAAACTCATTTTACATGGTTATTCATTTAACCATACATTATTCTCTTATTTATACATATCATCTGATCTTATCGTTTTTCAAATGATTTACAAGACAATGCAAATTACAAGGTTCATGACTAAACATTTTCTCAAACATAAGTCATGAATTCTGTTTTCACAAAACCTATGTATCTCACAAGCTTTTTTATGCTGACGTACCTATTTTCACATGTGTTTTCAGGAGATGATGCATAGGACTTATCAAGACATACTTAGGCGGACCTGTGCCTTAGTGACTTAAAACGAGACAAGAACTAGTTAATTTATGTTATGTACTCTTTAGTTCTTGTTTAAAACAATGTAAACTTTCATGTTTGATTAATAAAATGAAACTTCAATTGCCATGGATTTGAAACAATTAATTCTGTTACAACACTCCCCGACGATTCCGCCACGTTTTGTATGTTCTACGTGGTCGGGGTGTGACAATTAAGAGTTGTTTGATATTGTTTAAACTGATTGTGTTTGTTTGTCTTTGTCTCCAGGTAATTCAACATATTCACATCACGGCTGAAGAATTCTACAACACGTTTTTCAATGTGTTCACATTCGAATCTTCCGAAACATCAACAGTCACACCAAAGTCAATTACAAAGGTGGTCAATGAAAACATCAATCACGACAATTTTTATGGAACTTATTCCAAACCACCCAAGCTGGATAATATTGAAGATTATACTTGGTGGAAAGAACGATTTATCAACTGGGCAAAAGCTTATGCTCATGAAAGCTGGTTCTGTCTAGAATTCGATGATGAAAGGCCAAAGAATGACAAAGGAGAGGAAATTCCTTTGAAGAAGTTAGATCATGAAGACAAAAAGGAATTCTCGTCTGAACAGAGAATGATTGCTTTGATCCAGTCGGCAATTAGAAATGACATTTTTGCATTACTTAACCATGATGGGTCATCGAAATCTGTTTGGGAAGCTTTACGAGTTAAAGCTGAGGGGGGTAAAAAGATTAAAAAGAACAAAATTGCTTTATTAAAGAAAGAATTTGATCTGTTTGATAGTATTAAAGGAGAATCTGTGAGGCAAATGATAGAAAGATTTTGTCACCTAAAAATTGAACTCGAAAGGTTTGAGATTGTGAAAACAAGAGAGGAAATTATTGATAAAGTCATAGAAGCATTACCACGAGCTGATCAGTGGCAAACGTTTGTTTTCATTTTGAAAAATGATGCTTTGTATGAAACAATTTCTCTTGATACATTATTTGAAAAGATTGAAACTCATGAGCTTGAATTGCAGAAGCAAAGCAAGATGAGCAGTTCGTCACATCATCGGAATGTTGGTCTTTATTACAAAGGCAATTTACCTTCGGTGAAAGGTGATAGTTCACCAAAGACAGCATTTAGTGGTGAGAAGATGAAAGAACCACATACAACCTCATCAAGCTACAATTCTGGATATCATTCATTTTCAAAAGCAAGTCCTGAAGATTCTGAAGAAATTCTTTGCAACATTGCTCTTAAACTGAAGAATTCTCCTGCTATGAGCATCAATGCGGCTAAACAGCAAATGAGCTTCCTTGCATCTGTTTTGGAATTGTATGAAGGTCTAGTTGCAGGCAGAATTGGTAACTCAGAGTTGACCAAAGAAGACTACGACCAGATTGATCCGGAAGAGATGGAACTCATTGACATTCAATGGTGTTTAGCTAGTTGCATCCGCAGAGCTCAAAGATATATGGAGATTACTGGAAAACAATCTCTTGGTGGTCCGTCAACAAAGCTTGGATTCAATAAATCCAAAGTGACCTGCTTTAGATGCAAACAAAAAGGTCATTTTAAAAGAGAATGTAGAAACTCTGAAGTTGTTGAAACGGAGAAACCTTTCAATGATGATTATTATCGAAAGGCGATCTATCACTGTAGCAGAGAAGAGCCAAAGATGATCGAAGATAAACCCAGAGAGAAGTCAAGAGCACTAGCTGTAATCCACGATGATGAAGGATATGATTGGAGCCAGATTTGTCCGGAAGAAGATCGTGTTGATATTCAAAAAATAGCTCATGGCAGAAAACCATCAAACAACAAACATTATGTTTTTGTTGCTGAAATAAAAGATGAAAACAAAGTAGAAAATGTTGTTGCTGAGGTCAAAGAGAAAACCAGAGAAGAGATTCTGAGTGAGAAAACATACCGAGAAAGAAACATTGCTTTGAACAGAATGAATGAAATGCAAGAAGAGTATGAGAGGGCTGTCAGCAGTAGGAGATGGGATAAGAAGAGAGAGTGCTATTTCAACAAACAAGGTGAACCTGTAGTTCCGAAGAAAGATATAATTTTTGAAGATGTTCTTCTCATAATTCCTTCATCTGCCGAATACTATAGAAATGTATTGAAAGATGACACATATGCAAAAAGGCATGAAAAGGAAATAAAATATGCCATGACATCGTGTTTGAGGAAGAGGGATGAAGAGAGAATGAAGAAGAATGTTGAAGAAATGGTAAACAATCTAAAGAAAACTGCTGAAGAGGTGAAAGTTGAAGTTGTTGAAGTTGAGATTGAGAAGGAAGTTAAAGTTGTTGAGGAAAAGGTGAAGATTGTTGAAGAAGTGAAAGAAGAAGTTGTGGTGAATGTAGAAGTTGAAAAAGCTGCTACTGAAAAAAGCAAGTTGTTGAAGAAGCTGAAAAGAAATTTGAAGGTTCAGCTGATAGTGTTGGTGATGCTGGTACTGGTGAAGTGAAGAATGATGCTGATGCTGATGATAAAGTTGGTGTTGAAGAAAAGTAGAAAAATACTGATCAGACAAATGCAACAGAGAACACCGAAGTGCCAATCACTGAGGTAAATTCAGATTCTGAAATTTTGAAAACTGTTGAACAGTGCGAGAAATGCATGGAAACGTGCAGTGCTTGTACTGAAAAAGACAAACAATTCAAAATTAGAAATCTTGAATTCAATAAAATTGAAGAAGTTTTCAAAAATAAATATAAAGTAATGTTAGAAAATGAGAAAGTTTTGAAAGATAATGATGAAAAACTTTTGGAAAAATGTAAAAAGTTAGAAAAAGAAAATGAAATTTTGAAAGAAAATGTTTTGAAAAAGACAGAAGAACGTGATCAAAAAGAAATTGTTTGTCAAGAAATGAAGAAAGAATATGATTCAATAAAGTTGGCATATCACATTACAAAAGAATCATATGAAAAAGTGAAGGATGAAATGAAATTTGCTCAATCAAGAATGAATTACTTATCTGAAACAACTAAAGAGCTTAAACGAATGTATGAAATAAAACAAGGTGTTGTTAATTCCTATATTGAGGATATTGCTAAGCTAAAGCGACAGATTGCTGATTTAGAACAGGATAACAACAAGTTAAAGAGTTATCATGTATCATCATATGTGCTTGAACGTATTTTCAATATAAAACCGGAGGATGGTGAGTCTGAGCAAAACAAGAAAGGCATTGGCTCAGAGTTTCATCAAGTTCCACCACCGGAAAAGTTTGCATTTTATGATGATGAAAAGGTCGAAAAAGCTTTCAACATGGTAGACCAATTGCCAGACAATATTGACATAACCTATTCCAAATCTGATGATTCTAGTGATTCAGAGGTGGTAGGCAATGTTGTAGAAGGCGCTAGGCGCTAGTCGGGCGGTGAGGTACAGCCTAGGGATTAATCGGGATTAATCAGGATTAATCGGGATTAATCGGAATGGGATTTTTATATGTATTTTTTCAAAATTATATATATATACCCAATAATATAAAAATAATACTTCAAAATTCACATAAATACTTCAAGTTTCAGATAGTATGGTTCGATTTTGACCGATTTTGACCAATTTTGACCGCCTAGGACCGATTTTGATCGATTTTGACCGACTAATATTGTCCGATTAATCCGATTTTTGACCGCCTAGGACCGATTTTGACCGCCTAGGACCGATTTTTGACCATGACCGATTAATTGACCGCCTAGCTCAAAATTAGGCAGTAGATGACCGCTTAGCGCCTAGGCGCCGATTAATCGGCCGCCTAGGCCGATTTCTGCAACCATGGTGGTAGGTAAGGTCGTTGAAAGTGTGTTGAAAGAAGAGTCAGTTGAAACAGGTAAATCTGAATCACAAGATGAAAATGAAGGTAATTTTCATGATGGTTATTTGAAAAACTCAAAATCCGAGAAAAATTTGAATGAAGATTCAAAAGGATTGGTTTATACCATGATTGGATCGGACAAATTATTCTTAGATGTTGTATTCCCGATTCAGAATGTGATTTCAGAAAAGGTTGATAAAGTTTTCAAAATGGTTGAGATTGAAAAGTCTGAGATTCTGAAGTTTGCTGGAAAAGGTCACAAAACTTTTTATAACAAACCTGGTTACAAAAAGAAGAACATGAAGGCTGGGTTGGGTTATAAGAAGAAACAGAATTGGAAGAAAAATGAAACTCCAAATTTTCAGGCAAAAATGAGTTTTGTTCAAGGAACAAGTTTAGAAGAAGAGGAAAAACATGTTTATCAATTTAGACAACAGTCTAATGAAAAGTTCTTTGCTCAAAAGAAAAAGCAACAATCACAGGTCAAAGATGTGTCTAAAAGAACATGTTTCAAATGTGATCAAATTGGACATCTTGCACGAAAGTGTCCAAATCCGAAACCTGTGGATGTTGACAAAAAGAAGTCTGAAAATGTTGAGAAACAGAAATCTGAGGATGTGAAATACAGGTCAACCAGATTTGATTAAAAACAAACTTGGAGGTACAACACAAACAAGTTTGCTTCAAACCAAACTTGGAAATCAAAACCAAATGGATTCAATTCAAGACAGATCTGGAATTCTCACACACCCAGATTCAGAACAACTCAAAGTTGGAAAACAACTGTTGATACAACGAAACCAACTGAGTTTTGGAAACCAAAAGTTGTTCATAAAGAAAATGTTCAAAAAGATTCACATTTTTATAAAAGAGGTACTCTGAAAGGTCAAACATGGAGTGTTAAGAAACAAGTGACTTTGGTAAAAGATGAGAAAGTTGAAGTCAAAGTTGAAAAAGTCTTTGATGACAAAGATTTTCCGAAACTGCATGATACATATTGTGTTGAAATGCCTAAGGTCAAACAGACCTGGGCTAAGTTGTTCAAATTATCAAGTAGTCTGAATGTGCAGGTGCTCAATAAAACCAAAGATTGTGAGAATGGAAGTTGGAGCAGCCTGGCACAACGAGGAGAGGAGGCTGCTGGACCCTGGTTTGGTTGAACAGGGAGTTTGTTTGTTTTCTGTACATAAATAAAAAATATTTCAAAAATCCTAAAAATTGAAAAATTTTGTAAAACCAAAAATATGTTTGTTTTTTATTTTGTCAAAATATTCAAAAATACAAAAATATGTTGATTGAATATGCCGAAACCCTCACGGCTGAACAAACATGATTAATTTCACAAGATTGAAAAACGGTTTTCAAACTGTAAATATCAATGTGTTGTAAATCATGGGGGTACGATATATTTTCTGCTAATGTGCATTAATAAAAGTGTTAGTTTTTCTGCAAAACAGAGCATGAGATGCAGAAAATGGATGACGAGACAAAGCTATCAGTATCGGTGTGTCAAATTTTCTTTAAATGATTTTGCATTTTAGGGGGAGTATTGTTGTTAGAAAATACAAAAACATTTAAAAATGTGAAAAGCCAAAAACATGATAAAAACCTATTGGCAAAAAGACAAAAAACATTAAAAATGAAAATGAGTTTTGTGTAAATAGAGGAAATGATAGTACATCAGTAGACAGTTACAGTACGCTAAAGAATTGGAAAGTCAAAATGTGTTAAACAATCTCACCGTGGATGTGTCGGTAGATTTTTATACATTTAGTAAACTTTTTTGGGATATAAACTTAAATTCAAACTTGCTTATTTCGTGGGGAACACTACTTAGATATATAGGTAACCCCTGAAATCTTGTTTGAAGGACCCCTCTTTCTGAAATACTAGGTCTTTATACTCAGTTATATCTGGGGTATTATCCCGGGACTTCTGATTTTGCGGAAGCAATGGCCTAGTCCCTGTATAATACTTTCTGCATGCTTGAAATATAGCCTACCCTCAGCATAAAAAATGATGAAACATTGAAAAAATATGTAAATCATGTGCTGTTGAAGAAAAGATCCTCTAAAGGGGACACACCTAAAGTCGAAGCCGTCATCTCTCTACTGAAAGAAAGTTCTGAACTGAGCTCTCACGGTTCTTCGCAATTTAACCCCTTACAGATATCATCTAGGTATATTCACCTGTAAGACTGAATATTGGGATCTGGATACGGGAGTATATTCAAGAGGTGGGACACATGAATGAGTTTAAGTTCCTAAAACACCTAATTCGTATCCTGAATCAGTTGAAATTTGTGTGAAAATTTAAGTGGATCAGTATATCGACAATCTAAGTGAATTGTTTAATTATTAATGTGTAACTAAGCTCAACGGTACTTGTGACTTGTCAAAAACTGATATGATCCTCTGACGCGAACTCAAACAAAAATATTGTGTGTAAATATGTTTGTACATATTTCTTTACTGCTTTATATTTCAGAAAATACAAAAAGATTTTGATTCTATTTTATTTTCGACAACTGATGTCTGAGTGCTGAGTTTCAAAATCTAAGTATGCTGATTGTGTTTCTGAAATAAAACAGGTTCATTAATTTGAAACTTGAAGTTTTTAATAAAAATAAAAAACAGTTTGTGATATCTCCAAGGTCATTAGTTTGGACTTGGATGATTAACTGTGAGGGATTTGGATTCTTTAATTGTTAAGAAGGCCAGGATTTTGGATCTTGAAACTACCAATATTCATAAGATGTGTTAGTTTAGAAAGATTGAGTGAGCCAGGTTACAATTCCTGGATAGCTGAAATTTGAAATGCTGTTACTTATAAATGTTTGAGTGATTGCAGATACTGTACCAGACTACGATCCCAGAAGCTGAGACTAAGGGGGAGTCTGAAGACGAGCTCAAAGCTAGGGGGAGCTTGTAAACCTAAAAGCAAGGTGTCGATCCCTAAAGCACGGAAACTTGATGAAAGGGGGAGCCTGAAGAAGTTGATAATGTTAGAGCCAGAGACAGAGCATGAAGACTGATCAAGACTGAAGATGTGTCATGATAAAGACTCGACACTGAAGACTTCGTCAACATCTAAGGGGGAGTCTGTTAGTGCACTATGTCTATTGACTTCGTCTTGTATCGAGTCATGTAATGTAATAGGATAGAATAACCAGTGCTCGAGGTGCTAGAAACTGAGTTTAGTGGATATTATGTTAATTTAGCTTGAAACAGCAAATGACAAGTTCAAGCGAAATCAACATTGTTAATTTCGCTTGAACATGTCTTGTTCATTTCAAGCGAAATCAGAACAACTATATATAGGGCACTTGTCCGTTTCATTTGGAGCGGAATTAGATCTTGTAATATGGTAACGAAGTGCTGCCGGATTGTCTCCAGGTGCTGTATTCACTATTATATCAATATACGAGACAGTTAAATTGAATCGAGTGTCCGTGTCATTGATTCCGCCTTTGATTCGGATAAATAACTCTTCTGATCGACTCAGTCAGTTCGTACAACGATCCTCCACCACAACTATAGACTTGGTTGGGAGCTTGGTGGGTACAAGATTTCACCAAGTTTTAACTAAAATAAACAAGAAATAAGAACTTGGATCAAAACAGAATTTTATAACTTCTTTGGACCTCAAATGTGGTAAGGTTCCACCTTAGTTTGCCATGGCAAACTTGTGGAAACCTTCCTAGAGGTTACCCAAGAAGTCTAGAAAAGAAAAGAGTAAGAAAAGAGAAGGAAAAGTGAGTAAAAATTCATTGTGAACAACTAGAGGTTCACTGCTTGCTTGAAAGTCTTGAGAGAATGGGGGATATTTGAGAGAGTTTGAGTTGAGTGGAAAGGATTTAGAGTGGAAAGAAGCTCCTATTTTTAAGTTAAAATTAGGGTTTGTGCATTTAATTAAAGTAGATGGCAGTTGATAGTTGGATTAAAGTCGAAACAGAAGGTTTTTGAACCTTCTGTAAGTTGTGCGTGTGTGTAGGTGTTGGACACGAAAAAAGAAAGAAGGAAAAGGGGCGAAACACGAAAGGGCGAAAGTGCGAAACACAAAGGAGGTTTTTTTTCGTGTGGGTGAAATGGGGCGATAACCCCTTTGTATTTCGTGTGGCAAAGTGGCATGAAGGCAATTTTGCTTTATTATTATTATTATTATTATATTACTAGTATTATTATTATTATATTATTATCAGAATTTAACCACGTATTTAATAGTTAACAAGCACGTATAAGTTATGAGTACAAGTATTTCGAGTATTGGTTGTGTGTATGCATTCAAGATTGGAAACGTATAACCCAAGTATTGCAACACGTATAACCATGTATAAAAATAGTATTCCATTATGATCAAAGTCTCAGATACAAGACTGAAAATAAAATACGAACACGGTACGATTACAGTTTCCAAAAATAGAAAAATGATCTTACTTTCTAAATAAGGAAAGTTACAAAAGCGAGGCGTTGCATGTCAAGGTCAATAGTTCACGCCCGGCTCCCAGCACGGTGTGAGATTTGTCAAACCTAATAGCGCTATCAACTAATACCCCGTTCACCAAACCCGACGACTAATCGTTATAATGCGTGGGGACTTTCAGATATATGTTTGTTTAGTCCGCTAAAGACATGAAATATAAACTGAGGTATTTATTTAGTAGTATTCCAATCCAGGAATACTAGGCGGTCCCAATCCAGGAATAGTGTGGTCCACCTCTAGTGGATAGTTTGTTTCAGTGGTTCCAACATGGAACGCACTTGTAGCCCCAACCAGGGTTATCGTAAAAAGTGTTGTCCCAAACCAAGGACGCATGCTTTTGGAAAAGGTTGTGAACTCACCTTAGCTTAGCTCGGCAGAATTAAAGGTACACGAGCTAGAATGGTCAACTACGTCCTAATATTGTTACCAAGATTATTAGGGTTTGTATATGAAATTTCACGTATGTTTACACGTATCTAACAAGTAGCACATAAACAAGCTATCACATAGCACTTAAATCATGTGAGGTCATACATATATTCATAATGAGAAGTATGATGTGCATCCACTTATCAAACAATAACGAGTTTTATGTTTAGTATTAAGTTGTTTATACATAGAGTCCCTACCGTAGGTTACGGGCCTCTACCATACCATACGGTACCCATGTTCTGTTCGTTGTATGAAAATCACCTCCTAGGTTACAGTTCTCCACCGTAACTTACGGCACATGAGTGTACGGTGTGCGGTGTCAGCATAGCCCCCCACCGTAAGCTACGGTTCCCAACCGTAACCTATGGCGCACACTTTCTGTAAACATCAGAGAATACCTGCTGTAGCTTACGGCCCCTTGGCCGTAGCTTACGGCGTGTCCTTCCAAGTTACTGATTTAATTCCTTCCAACTTCGTTAACCCGTTTATGATATTACACAGACATAGTTGAAAATTCTCAGTTGATTGTGGTTTATTCATCACAGAATTAGCACACCAAATATCAAAAATCCTAACCCTATTCCACATGCATTAGTCTATAAGAACAAAATCAAAATTTACAACGCATCATATTCGACTCACATAAACCCTAGATCATCATATAACAACATAATAATCAAATCATACTTAGCAATTCAAGATCACAAGAAATCATCATAACCTTATAATCATACAAAACCCTAGTTACTAAAACAGTATTCATACGATCCAAAACATACTGAAACGTGATCTCTAGCAACCTTATATCATAATTATTCTCATAAACACCAAATATCAATCATCATGAAAAAACACAACCAAGTACATCGGATAAACTCAAAACAAAACAATGATAAACACACTAACCGAGAGATGGAGTGTGGGAGAGTGTGCTAGAATGAGAGAGATAGAGAGCTCCGAGAGAGTATTGCGACTGAAGGAGAAGAAGAGTGCTGCCATCAATGAGGGAGAGCTAGGGTTTATATGTTCTGTATTTGCAACACACAAGAAAAGATTGCACACACACACACATGCATGTGTGCGTCCCAAATAGTATAAGGGTTTGGGCTCAGTTGGGCTTGGAAGGTTTAGGCCGAGAACAAAGAAGCACTAGGGTGTGCGGTAGAGTGTGTGGTATACGGCTGAAAGTGTATGAATGGTGTACGGCTGAGGTGTATGAGTTGATTATGGCCGCACACACCTCCAAACTTTGAAAAAAAACATTTAATAAATTAATATAGGCACACACACACAAGCAATTATATCATAATCAAGTTTAGCACAATAACCAAGTTCAGCATAATAATCAAGTTCAACATATCATAAGAATGTGAGGTAGCAGAACATGAAGAGTAACGATACGTAATTAAAGATCATGAAATTAGAAAACGCTAACCTCGAAAGTACGAGTTGTCCCATCATCCCCAAGTTGAAAGAAATTTTGTCTCGAAATTTAGCATGCAGTCACTGAAGAAGTTAGTGCAGTTGAGCGTTTTCACGGGGTGTCACATCATCCCCAAATTGATTTGGAATTTCATCCCGAAATTTAGTAGTAGTTTCAGTACCAGATGCATTATTCTTGAACAACTGAGGATACTTGCGCATCATCTGATCTTCCCATTCACAGGTAAACTCTAGGCAACGTCTTGAGTTCAAACGAACTCGAACAATAAGAATCTTGTTGCGCTTGAGTTTTTTGATCTCCCAATCCATGATCTTAATTGATTCCTCTATGAAACAGAGCTGATCATCAATCATGAGTTCTTTAAAAGGAACAATGAGTGTCTCATCAGATAAGCATTTCTTCAGATTCGACACATGGAAGACATTGTGCACACCACTGAGTTCTTCAGGTAAATTCAGTCTATCAGCCACAGTGCCAATTCTTTTCGTGATTCTGAATGGTCCGACATAATGCGGATTAAGCTTGCCCCGTTTACCAAAACGAACAACACCTTTCTAAGGTGAGACTTTTAACAAGACCCTGTCACCAACTTTGAATTCTAAAGGTTTCCTACGCTTATCAGTGTAGCTTTTCTAATGGTCACGAGCTGCCGCTATTTGGTTTCTGATTTGGACAATACTCTCCGATGTTCCAAGCACGAATTTAGGGCCAATGATTTGACTATCTCAACCTTCAGCTTAACAAAGAGGTGATCGGCATTTCCGTTCATACAACGCTTCGAACGGTGCAACCTAAATACTGGTGTGGTAACTATTGTTATAAAAGTCGATAACACATGCTCGCAGCATGTCTTCAAGACTTTGAATGGTGCTCTCGGGTTGACCATCTGTTTGCAGGTGATAGGCTGTGCTCATGTCTAGACGTGAGCCGATTGATTTATGCATAGCTTGCCACAGATCAAATGTGAAATGTGGGCCACGATTGGAGATGATGGAGAATGACACTCCGTGCCTAGAAACTACTTCCTTCAGGTATATGCTGGCAAGTCGGTAAACTTGTCATTTCTTTGATCACAAGGAAGTTGGAAGATTTAGTTAAGCAATCCATAATCACCCAAATGGTGTCGTTCCCGCCCTGAGTTTTTGGTAACCCGGTAATAAAATCCATTGGAAATTTGTTCCCATTTCCACATTTGTAGTTCTGGTTGTTGCAGTAACCCTAACGACATACTTTACTATAATTTCCTTCATGTTAGGCCACAAGTACAATGCCTTTAGATCGTGATACATCTTGTCAGACAAGGATGTATCGAGTACCGAGACTTGTGTGCTTCGTCCATCATAAGCTCTCGCAGATTTCCATAGGATGGAACCCATATATTCTATATGAAGTAATGAATACCATCAGCTTTGAGTTCAAGTTGTTTTTCCATGCCCCACATGGAATCAGCTAAAAGGTTCTCCTCCTTTAGTGCTTCAACTTGAGTGTTGCGAATTGCTCAGGAAGGTTAGAATTGATGGTAAGCTGTAGAGCATGAACTCGTTTAGGGTTGGTTTCTTTTCGGCTAAGGGGGTCAGCTACAACGTTTACCTTGCCCGGATGACAATTGATTACGAAATCATAGTCATTTAGGGTTTCAACTCACCGACGTTGGCGTATGTTCAACTCATTCTGGTCGAGTATGTCCTGGAGACTCTTGTGATCGGTGTAAATCGTGCACTTGGTACCGTACAAGTAGTGTCTCCATATCTTGAGTGCAAACACTACAACTCCCAGCTCTAGACCATGGGTAGTGAAGTTCTTTTTATGAACCTTGGGTTGTCGGGACGCGTAGGCAATGACTTTATCGAGTTGCATCAACACGCAACCAAGTCCTTGAATGGACGTATCGCAGTAGACAATGAAATCATTAGTGCCTTCAGGTAGAGATAGAATAGGTGCACTACAGAGCTTTTCCTTCAATTACTGGAACACGGATTCTTGAGCATCACCCCACTTGTAGGTGATTCCCTTTTGTGTTAGAGCAGTAAGGGGTAGTGCGGTCTTCGAGAATCCCTCGATGAATCTGCGGTAATAACCCGCCAAACCCAACAATTGGCGGATTTCAGTTGGAGTTCTAGGTGTAGGCTAGTTCTCGATAGAGTCGATCTTGGCTGGATCAACATGAATCCCAGCTTCATTGACCACGTGACCGAGGAAATGGACTTCATGAAGCCAAAAGTCGTTTTTTGAGGATTTAGCATATGGTTGTTCATCACATAAGAGTTCCAAAATAAGGCGTAATTGTTGCTCGTGTTCCTCTTGACTCTTAGAGTAGATTAGGATGTCATCAATGAAAACAATGATGAACTTGTCAAGGTAGGGTTCGCACACATGGTTCATAAGATCCATGAAGACCGCAGGTGCATTGGTAAATCCGAACGACATGACCAGGAACATGTAATGGTTATATCGAGTTCTAAAGGTCGTCTTTGAGATATCTTCATATTTGAGATATCCATGGCTCGTTGTTCCTTGAGTAATGTTCGTAGAGGGGGATTTAACCAAGATAGGATTTGCGCACAATAGAGTTAGACAAGAATTATAGTGTTCATGAAGCACAACAGGATAAGACGTGAAAACATACCAAGGTGTAGCCGTAATCAATACGTTCATCTTGATTACATAAATGTTTTAGGATCAGTAGTAAGGATTTATCTGTTGTCGAGGATGTAGTTGGTCGTATGCAAGTGGTATAAAATAAAGAACGTTATTCACCGATAAAAGTGTTACGTCGGTGGTGTTGGCACAACAAGAATTAACCAGAGAAGAATGGTCATTGCACGAGTTTGTTATGTTAAGGTTCACTCAAACGTGTGTCAAAGTTTTCAAGCTCGCCCGTATGCGAAGGAGGAATAATTCACCTTGATCCATGATCTTAAATGAGTTTGCGATTTATCAAGACGGTAAGCAACTAAATTTAAAAGGGTTGTCTTAAGTCGTGCAGATGAATTTGAAATAGCACATGTGTCGTCAAGAGGTTTCAATGCGAGGACACGAAAACATGTTCAAAATGGTATGATCATATCTACAACACATGACCATATTTAGGGTTCAAGAAGTGATCACCAAGGATCGAAAGTCGAGCTTACCAATTCTCCAAGCTAGAGCAAAATCTTGTTAGAGTTTCCACATGGAGAAGCAAAGATGTAGTGTCACCGTGATAAAGGAATAATGGATTTATCTAAGTCAATAATAGAAATTAGATATCGCATTAAACCATAAACATCGGCCAGTACAAGGGCTAGTGATCTCATTTTTTTCATTTCGTTTTCGCACAAAGACTCACTTATATCCAACAGGCTTTACACCTTTAGGTGTATGGACCACTGTTCCAAAAACTTATCTTTATTGAGGGAATCCAACTCTGTCTTAATCGTGTTTTCCCATTTTGGCCAATCATTTCTTTGTTTACATTCCTTAATGGATTTTGCTTATTGATCCTCATTGTGTTCCATTACTTCTAGCGCTACATTATATGAAAAACTAGCATCAACATTGATTTCATTTCGGTTCCATACCTTTCTAGACATGATACAATTTATTGAGATCTATTCCTTTTCAGGTATCTAAGGTTCTTCTGGAACCATCATGTCTAGTGTCTCTTCAGGATACTCTTTTCTTGGCGTTATCGCTACCTCGACTTGATAATCTGCATTATTTGCTCTTTTTTCTTTTGAGGATGTTTATCTTTATAACCGATTGGTCTACGACATTTGAGTGGTGCATTAGACTCATTTCCAACTTGTGGCTGTCCTTCTGGGACACTTATTTTCATTGGAGCATTACCATCCAGTATATGTGACTTAGTCACTCTCTTTGAGTTAGTGAATGTATCTGGTAATTGATTTGCTAATCCTCGTAAATAAATTATCTGTTGAACTTATAGTTCACATTGTTTAGTTCGAGGATCAAGATGAGAAAATGATAATTAATTCCAAATTATATAATTGTTTTTCAGCTCCTTTTCATCTCACTGTTATGTTGGGAATGTTGATTCAACAAAATGACAATCATCAAATCGAGTCGTAAATAAATCTCCTATTGATGGCTCTAAATACTTAATGATCGATGGTGACTCATACACAACATATATTCACAACCGAAAATCCTTAAATGGGAAATATCTAGTTCCTGACCGAAAATCCTTAAATGGGAAATATCTAGTTCCTGACCGAAAATCAACTTTAATGGGGAGGAAGTGTGATAACTCGTTGGCCTATGCGAATTAGTGTTGCTGCATATAGAATTATATACCCCCATGCAGATGCTGGTAGTCTTGGTTTCATAATCATTGGCATAGAAACCATTTGAAGTCGCTTAATAAGCGATTCATCAAGTCCATTTTGTGTATGTACATGAGGTACGAGATGCTCTACACTTATGCAAATAGACATGCAATAATCGTTAAATGTTTGGGATGTAAATTCATCATCATTATCTAGCCGAATTTTCTTGATGGGGTGATCTTATTGATCATTACTTTAGGACTATGGTGTTTGAGGATGCTTTAAACTCCTCCCAAGTCATAGTCCGTGTAGCTTCAACCCCTTTCTCATTTATGATGTTATCCCCCCAATCTTTCACCTGGTCCCTTAGTTGGCTGGTCCCGTAAGCCATAAAATCACTAGAGTCGCAGTGAGTTCGTTCAAAAACACCTTCATTGTCGCTTATCCATCTTTGAGAAGCAATCGGGTCCGCCTCCCCATTGTAAAGCAGAGGTTTGCACGCCATGAACTTGTCGTATGGACAAGCTTTCTTTTCTTTGGCTCTTTCTTTTTCTTGGGTAAGGCTCTCTTTTAGCTCATTCATCCTTTCTTCGAAAACCGTTAGAATTGTAGTTTGTATCCTATCATAAATCCGGGTAGGATAGCTTCTAGAGCCTTTCCGACCTTCGGAAATCATTTCTCGTATCTCCTCGGTCATGAAGGATATCGTGTCATCACCACTTCCTCCCGACATTGATTAACTTAAATGTTCACAATTGGTTAATTGACCTTTCATTTAATCATTCCCATATCACAAAAGCTTTCTTACATAGTTTGTTAACACACATGATGCATTGTTTTTATTCGGTTTAGCCAAGTCTATAACTTGCCTTAACCGTTCATGCTTAACGCACTTTTGGGTTCGGGTACATAACCATACCCCTTCCCATGCATTTTTTTTTCAATTTCCAACTTAAATTTCCATAATAATCATTTTATAATTGCTTCTTATCGGATTTCTACGATCAAGCCTTGAACCGAACACATTCATCATTTTTAACCTTAAGCCCTGAATACCACTTGTAAGGCCCGTTTCAATAAATGTATAAAAACTAATATTTTGTACAGACTACTTCCAAACAAGAATATAATCTTTTAAAAACATAAGGTAACAATGATTCGATTTACAATACATGTACTTAAGCTTTAAAAACAAGTTAACACAAACTCGGAAGCGAATATTCATGAGATGTGTTTGGTTCGTTAATTTGAACTTCATCTGGTTCACTAAGATGAGTATCACCTGTCAATTTAACCCTTTCAAACAGTTTGTAACTTAGGCATTTAAACGAAGCGATTTAACCCGATAATGACAACGACAAAATATTAATTTTTTTTACTCATAACTAATTTGATCTCGACCCAGTTTTTATCTTTTAGAGGATTATTCCTCTTGCAATCTAATTCACATCCAATTTAGTTCAAACTCAGTTTTATGTTTAGAGGATTATTCCTCTACAGCTCTGCACATCCAATTTGGTTAAGACCCATTTTTATAATTAGAGGATTATTCCTCTACAGTTCTGAACTACAACCCACCACCCGGACCCCTTATTCTTTTAAGTTTTCATTCACCTATTCCGGTTTGGTGTTTATTATCCAAACCGACCCATTATGAAATTTAATCTCTTTAGCTTATTTTATTTGCACTCTTTATTCATGGATCCTTATTGTCTCCCAACATAATTAAAATCATGGTTGGTAAATCTCGAACAACTCCTCGGCTTCTACGATCCCGCAGATTGTTTATACCTTGGTTTTACTTGTCTGTTAACAAATTTATGGTCATGTAGATTGTAAATGACCCGTTTTGGTTGCCCTTGTGAATTCGTACCATCCACAAACATCAATCACCACCTTTATTCATTTCCACCATGGTCCTTGACCATGTTCATTGGTGTTAGGCATCAGCTCCGCTTCTATGACCCCGCGGGTCATTTATGCTTGGGTTTTACATGCCTTCGACTTGATTAATTTTTTAAAGACTTATTATTTTGCCTTACTTTTCCAAAAATTCTTGATTTACTCATTCAACATATCATTTCTAATAACATCAACAAATTAGTCACACTAGTAATAATAACATAACATCATGGCTACGCACCTTAAAGCTTCCCTTTGAGTCGCATATGTAACACCCAGCCCGAATGGGTTGACGTGTCAATATAACAGTGGACCAGAACAAAAGTCATAATTCCGTTGATTAAACCAAAGTTGGGAACACATAACAAAAGTTAGAGCAAGCCTGAATGTCTAATACAGATTATTCAGAAAACATAAAGTTAATGGGCATCTTCAGATGATTCAGATTAATCCTAAGCATTAGTTTTCTCTCTTGATCCCGCCCAAGGTATCTTGTGAACCTGAGGTGTACAAAAGTTTACGGAATGAGCCGAATGCCTAGTACAGAATAATAGGCTCAAATGATATCACTATATTTTGTAATGTAAACTGATAAGAAGCAAAGCAAAACATATAACTGAACTGAATTGTGTCACACGAATGTACCCATAAGCTAAACAGAGGTGACAGCCACAAAGTCTATCACATGAGACGGTGTGGGTTGGCCTACCCAACATCCATCTCCAGAAACATACCTATGATATATCCATAAGTCTCCTAGTCGTTATGTACCACACTTGTACCTAGGGACGCCGTGAACTGATAACTCCGTCACGGGAGGAGCCAGAGAGCTTAGGGTAGAAGATCTCAGATAATGAGAAATAAATAACAGTAACGAATATTATAGGTATCAGGATATGCGATAATGAGCACAATATAATCATAAACTTATTGCATTTTGTCAAGTCAAAGTTAAAGTCTAAAAAGGAAATGAACGGGGAGTCAAACAAATCGAGGCTCAAAGACGTTAGAGTTTTCAAGGTGTGTGTGTGTGTGTATATATATATTATAAATAAAGGTTTGTAGCAAACAAACCAGATAACAAAAGGGAAGGGTTAAGGATTCGTACCTTATTTCTTGATTTGTTGTCTTATAAATAATAGTCTTGTTTAAGCGTGTTCATATAGACATACATTGTGTCCATATATTTCATAAGATTATTTTCGTATATATATATATATATATGCTTGTTGAGAGATCTTGTCTAACCCATGACTAGTTTAAATGCCCAAGTTTGTTTAAATACTCATATATTAGTTTTTCTTAAACTAAAAGAAATAATTATTACTATATATATGTACATTTATATTTGTATTTACTAATAAAACATAATGTTATTTTTAGTTGTATAATTGTAATAAAATAAGAAAATAAACATTAAATATAGGTTTAAATAAAATAAACATTAATTAAAATAAATGTTAGTCACAAGATTTGAACTTGTGACCTACAGGTTGTAAGTAAAAAGACTTAACCAGTGAGCCACTTATTCCTTTATATTTGTCTTATAAATCTGATTATTTAAATAAGAAATCTGAGGTTAGCAATTAGAAAATCTGATAAAAATAACGTCACTGATAATGTTTCTAGTTTTTAAGTCCCAAGACTTAACCAATTGGACTACACCACCTTTTGATATGTATTTTGAAATCTGGTGGGTTTAACTAGAAATTTAATGGGTTTAAATGTAAATATGATGTGTTTAAATGAAAATCTGATGTATTAAAAAGAATGTCTCTTGCAAGAATTGAACCCAAGACCTGTAGGTTATAATTTAGAGTCTTAACCAGTGGACCACTTAGTTATTTATGTTTGAGTTATGAAATCTGATGTTTTATATAAGAAATCGGGTGCATTTAATAGAAAATCTGGTGTTTTTTACGAAAATCTGATGTAAATATGATATTGCATCAAATTCTGATGCATTATATCAGAATTCTGGTAAAAAATATGTTTCAAGCAGGATTCAAACTTGTGACCTCTGGGTTGTAAACCAGAACCTGAACCAACTGGGCTACCTGAGCCCTTGTGAATAAACACATTCATTAGTTATTTATTTACCCAGTTCACTGGTTTATCTTCTTCATCATCATCTTCTAAACAAAACTAACATTTACATAATAAATTCCACATTCCATTTTCATTATAGATTAACCTTAAAGTACCAAAAATAAAGATTTAGTTTATGGTTACCTTGGTCAAAAACGTGTTTCGGTTACGAGAGACATCGTCAGAAAATACGTAAGTATCGCAGGAGTTGGTATTTCTTCACCGGAAATGGTTTCGGGTGGTACGTTTTTTGTGGCTAAAGCTTCGAGTGGTTTAGAAGAGATGGCGGTGATTGAAAAGTGGTGTCGGTATGGTGTTCGATTTCGGTTACCGGAACCGGGTTTTCTTATGGAAGTGATGGGTAATAAGGTAGGCTGTGAAGAGAGTTAAGAATGGTTTTGCAAAGCATTTGGTTCTCTATTTATAAAGGATAAAGGAAGGTTCTCGTTGGACGGAAGTTTGCCAAAATTTTTCTAAAGTCAAATTCTTGCATAAATAATTCATGCAAGTGGCTTGCATGAGAAATCTTAGCCATCCATTTAAAAAATATGAAATTATTCTCATGCAAGTTTTTCCCACTTGCAAGATTATAGGTATTATTTATTTTATAATTGTTATTATTATATTTGTTATCATTATCATCAGCATCATTATCATTATCATTATCATTAACATTATTATTATTATTACTATTAGAGTTAGTTACATAGTTAGTCCCTGTGGTTTGCCCAAAGTAACATACTTAGGTACTAATAGTTTAAAATCACATTCTAGGGTATTAACTTTTCATTTTGTAACGTTTGGAGGTATTAACGTTATTTGTAGGTTTAAAATCAGATTCTATTAATACCTAAGTATGTTATTTTGTGCAAACCACAGGGACTAACTACGTTAATACCTTAGAAGTTAATACCTCCAAATGTTACAAAATGAAAAGTTAATACCCTAGAAGGTGATTTTAAACTATTAGTACCTAAGTATGTTATTTTGTGCAAACCACAGGGACTAACTATGTAATTAACTCTTACTATTATTATTATTATTATTATTATTATTATTATTTTGGTTATTACAGCATATCATTGTCAGCTAGGTCACTCAGATTATCCCTCGAGTTGCCTATAATTTACAACCCGAAAAATCATTAGAACACCATTATGTTAACCGTTTCCATCATACTTGCTAGCAGTCATTCAAAGGATTTCTTTTACTAATCTTTAATATGACATAAGGAAATTAATTTTTATTTCGGCATTTCATCAAACGCCTTATGGCATGGTTTCTAAGCTATCCGATTTGCTCAATTGTTAATGTAACGCCCCGTTTTTTATAACTTTCTTTATTTAGCAAATTTGTTTGTACTTTCCATTTATGGAAACTTGTATTCCTTTGTATTCATATTTCATCTCAAACGTTGTAATTCGAGACTTGAATCATAATGAAAAGTTCATCTTTTATATACTTGTGTTATTCGTTATTCATAAATACTTGTTGATTATTCATGAAACGTACATACTTGATACCATTTACATGCAAAATCATGCGTACTCAAACGCGTTATACATGCAAAATACATGTATACATTCTTTTATTTATGCACGACACTTATACATTGCGCTTATACGCTTAAAACCAACAAAATCAGGCTAAATTGGAAATTGGGCTTTTGGGCCTAGCACTTTCGTGCGAATGGGCCTGGCTCATTCGTCCAGGTGCACACTCGTCCCAAACTGCCACTCTCGCCTATAGATACAAGTCCATTTCCTTCATTTCCAACCTTCAACTTCTGAATTCTCTCTCAAGCCAACTTCGAGCAATTCACTAAGAACTCATCTCAGTCGCTTCTAAGTGAGTATTGAGCTCGTGAACATCTGATTTCATCTATCTCCTTATATTTTCTTATGACTTTATAAACTTTTACCAAGACCCATCACTATCATCTGCTGGTTTCTCAGAATTGCAATAGCAATCTGATACTAACTCTCAAATCATTGAGGACCAAGCTGAGAAGTGAGGTAGATCTTTCAAAACCATTTTAAACAAAATTTTCAGACTCGAACTAAGTCAATAGCTGTGGATTCAAGTATTGAGCCAATTCCAGTTGAGTAGGTAATCAGTTCAAACAAAAACAAACTGATTTACCTAAGAAACAGTCACATTCGTCTGAATGGCAAAACCACTCATCCGAGAGGGACATCCCTTTCGTACGAAAGGGAACTCACATCCGTCCGCATGCGCCTGTTCACTAAGTTCTGACTATTTTCAAGTGTTAAATGACTGTCCAGATCACTATCTTCCATATAGATGATTCTGGAATGTCAGTGTCTGTTCAATGGGAACCATGATTTCCAATCTAGATCCACCACCTCATTTAAACTCGTAAAAAGAATACCCAAACAATCTCCTAGACCTAGAACGAGTGAACCCCGTCCAGCCTCCGACACTTAGTTAATTCTTTCTATGTCGTGTTGGCAAACCTGGGTTGTACATTGCTCGGTTGTTTGGTTTAATTTACATTATGTCTTTTCCTTTCTGTAATCATGACCAACCGGTCAGTTAACTAAGTTAACTGATTTGTGCCTTGGTGATCAATAACGAGGTTAAAACCTCCATGCATGAGTTCTATGAACCTTCTGATTATTCTAGACTGTTAACATACTAATATTATAACTAGGCAACTTAACAGAAATCACGAACATAACTCCTTAATAGTTAAAATGTTCAAAATGAGAATCTGCCCACCAACAATCCCTTTTTGTATGAATGGCCCTTTCGTCCCAGACACTATCGTCCGAACAGTTGGTATTTCAGTTTTTGTTATTCTGATTTCCGTGTTCCTTGTCACTGATTCTGGCGGGCAAACTAGGACCCGTAAAACCACATAATATCAGTGTCGGGACAAGTACACGAACATAATATAATTTATGTTTTAATATACTTTTGTATTATACTAAGTACTTTAAATTTGGTAACTTAATTTTGCAACTCCAACTCACGCCTTCGTTTGCCCTGTAGGGTAACCTTGGTGTTCCTGTACTAATTCCACCACCCCTTTGCTCGCTGGGTAGAATAACCTTGGCATTCCTGTACTACGCCTACCTACTCCTGCCAAAACTACGCTCACAGGATTTCTACAGAAGATTTAGCAAAACCGTGAGTATGCTCGAACACCCTTTTTTCCGTTTTACACTTTGGGTTCAATATATTTATCTATTAACCTACACAGTTACACTTAGACTTTTATACCAAAATGCACAAACAATCCAATACATGCATGCATACATTATACTTGATACTTTAATCTGGGTTTGTACGTTTTGTGTTGAACTTGTCATTAACTTCATATGAGCCTACCCTTAACATGTATAGCGTTATAGGAGTAATGCACCGCCCGTGAACGTGAGGTCATGTTAAGTCTTTTACTTGCGTTAAACTTTGGCTTGACTTGTTTGATCACATGCCAGCTTAATGTTAATCTTGAATAGCTAGTTTGCCATGTGGATTCGTTTAAGCTTTTATACTTGTGATATGTATCAAAACTTGTATACTCGCCAATACGTTGTATTGAGCCATGTATTTTTAACATATTGCAGGATGATGATGATGATGATGATATTAAAATGGGCATAGCGATGATGCTTTAGATACACATCTATAAATCTTAGATTTTAAATTGTTGTATCAATTTTGTACTATGTTATGTTGTAATTTGTTTTGTTGTATCTGGATTATGTTGTATTTGAATTTTCCTTGTATTGTAATTTGACAATTGAGATGAAATGAAATCAGTTTACTAAAATTTTATTGTCACTTTTAGTGTTGTGTGCAAGCAATCTCATTTTCGTTTCACTCTGATGATTCCGCCATAAGTTGGGGTGTGACAGATTGGTATCAGAGCCATAAGTATAGGGAATTAGGTAAAATTGCCATGATTTAAACTAGTCTATAGTCTAAGTGCAAAAAATAGACCTTTTCGTGCGAACTGGACTACCTCGTACGAAGTGCACATCACTTCGTGCGAAGTTAATAGTCAACCTCGTGCGAAATGGACATTCCACTTCGTGCAAAGTGAATTGTTAGCTTCATGCGAATTGAATTGCTGCCTCGTGCGAACTGGACAGTTTGTGATGCTTAAAACGCTTAAATTCTTCCCATCTTGCTTCTCACCTATCCTTTTGTCTTAAATATTACATGCCTTTCCTAAGGCTAACACAATTATACACTTGAAGCCGTGAAGACGTGAAGACACTCATATTATACAAATGAGATGATTTCACCAAAATAGGCATGAAACCCATAATTTGGTGAATGACTCTCAATCTGCTTATTCAATTTTGCATGAAATTACGCCATCAAGTTAGGAGTGAATCTACATCTTGAATGTAAATTTCCACTTCAAATTCAAGTGGACCCTCGTCAAGTGTTGGAATTGATTTCTTGACCTGACGAGTACCAACCACACTTAGGGTACGATGTTGTCAAGTTATGGGTGAAACCTGCATCTTTTCGACTAGTCCCATTCCTCGATTTTCAATCCCGCCAAAGTTTTGATTTTCCAATCGATTAAGGACGTGTAGTAACTGGAATGGTAAAATACCATTAATCTCTTCTCGACGAGAGTATTTTACCGACAGACCAAAGCACGTTTCCCTAATTTGAAAGGACTTTCGATTCACTTTGGAATAGTCGAAGTTTCTAAACCCAAAACAATCTAATGTTTTATTAAGCCTCTCTTTTATGTTATCTCAATTTCTATGTGATTTAATACTTGTTACCTCGTTTATTTCAAAACCGATGCACTATTCACACATTTCTCGAATCAAAAACGTTAATAATTCTCTTGAACAAACTAAATTTATACTCTTTAACACATTCATACATGATTATACTTTGTGAATACTTGTTATATCCATGCAAATTATGTGAATCATACGTGTTACGTGATACTTAAATGCTCACACATGCAAAACGTTATTTTAAATTATGATCAAGTCTCATCCTTTCCTTCTCTTTTGATCCTCTAGGTGTCTTCCCCAAGCTCGTCCAAGAAGACCAAGAAGTCGCGTTCAGGTTCGAAAAAGGGTTCCAACAACAACGAGGACACGTTGTCAAAGAAAGACCTCGTGGGATTGATCGCTGAATAGATGGCCGAGCAAATGGCCAAGGTTATTCCTGACATCGTGAGCAGAATTCAAACCGTTAATGAAACCCCCAATGGCTCTATCGATTCCAAGGTGGAAACACCTAAGATGACGTTTATGTTCAAGCAGTTCATGGCTTGCAAACCCTTATAATTCAATGGTGAAGAGGGCACTACCACATTACTTCAATGGTTCGATGGCATCGAACTGACCTTTCTACAAATCGGTTGTCCTGACAATCTCCGAACCCTTAACGCAACATGAGTGTTCTGATCGAGAGCCCTTGATTGGTGGACTTCCGAGCGTAACACTTGAGAACATGACGTAGCCCATGCCCAACCCTGGGCTGACTTGAAGAAGCTAATGAGGGACAAGTTTTGTCCTCCCCATGAACTTCAGAAACTAGAGAATGAATTCTGGAACCTGAAGCAAATCGGGGATGATAACGCTGGCCTCATTGCTCGATTCAAGCAGCTAAAAATCTTGTGCCCTGGCCAAGTCGACAATGTTGACAAAGCCATCACTAAGTACATCCATTGTCTCCCCACTTCGATTATGAACCTCGTAGAGTCAGCTTCATCTAAAACCCTCGAGGACACTTTTTGTTTGGCAGCCCGACTCAACAATAACTGTGTTATTCGTGGAACTTCTGATAAGATTCCATTGAAGAACGCGCATCAAGCCACAACTGATGCGGTCGTCCAAGAAAAACAAGGGCAAGAAGCAGAAGGCTTCAAGCCAAAATTGTGCGGTCGTCACTCCGCAAAACCCTAAACCCCTGCAATCAGTCCCTGCTACTCCCAACCCTAAACCACAACGAAAGGCTTACACTAGGACTCAACCCTAGTGTAACACCTGCCTCTACCACCACCCAACCAATGCACCATGCCGCTTGTGCACAAACTGCAATCGATTTGGGCACTTTGCCACCCAATGTCACAAGCCAGCAGCCAATCAAAACCAAGCTGCGGCAGCTCAAAACCCTGCACCTAACCAAGCCCAACCACAGGCCGCTACTATTCGAGCCTGCTTCAAATGTTCGCCACTGCTTGTCCTCAGCGCGCCAACAACAAAAACCAACAACAGCATCGGCAACAACCTCAGCAAGTTCGAGGTAGAGCATTCGTCATCATCGTCGCTCAAGAGCAAAACGCCAACGATGTCATAAATGGTACGTTTCTCGTCAACAATGTCTATGCATCTTGTTTATTTGATACTTACGCAGATAAGTGTTTTGTATCTGTTGAATTCGAGCATATGCTTAAGTGTAGACGTTCTAAGTTGCCTAAATCATTCGCTGTCGAAGTTGCTAATGGTAAATCCGTCACTGTCGATTCTGTTCTTTCTAAGTGTTCATTGAATCTCAATGATCATATGTTTTCAATTGACCTCATGCCTATGCAAATGGGTTGTTTCAACATCATAGTAGGTATGGACTAGCTTAGGCGAGTTCGTGCTGAAGTTTTTTTCTCCGATAAGTGTATTCGTCTTACTCTTCCTAACGGTAATTCTCTACACGTTTATGGCGAGAAACCTTCTAAATGTCTCAAGCTTATGTCGTGTACTTAAGCAAACAAACACTTACGCAAGGGTTCTTTTGCCTTTCTTATCCACGTTGTGGGAAAGAAGGATAAGGGCTCGAGTATAAGTGATGTTCCCATTGTTTGTGACTTTCTCGATGTTTTTCCTAACGATCTCCCTAGTCTCCGCCTGCTCGTTCTGTTGATTTTTGTATCGATTTAGTGACTGGCGTTACGCCTGTTGCTAAGTCCCCCTATCGTTTAGTACCCTCAGAAATGCAAGAGCTATCAAGCCAAATTCAAGAGCTTCTTGATAAAGGCTTTATACGCCCTAGTACTTCTCCTTGAGACGCTCCCGTTCTGTTCGTCAAGAAGAAAGATGGATAATTTCGGATGTGCATTGACCATCGTGAGCTCAACAAGCTTAAGGTCAAAAACCGATATCCTCTTCCTTGCATCGATGATCTCTTTGATCAATTAAAAGGCGCGACCTTCTTTTCTAAGATTAATCTCCATTCTGGTAATCATCAACTTCGAGTACTCAAAGAAGATATACCAAAACCGCGTTCCGTACATGTTATGGTCACTATGAGTTCATGGCCATGCCCTTTGGTTTGACCAACGCACCTGCGGTTTTCATGGACTTGACGAAAAGTGTGTGTAAAGCTTATTTAGACCGTTTCGTGATCGTCTTCATCGACGATATTCTCATCTATTCCAAGACTCAAGAAGAGCATGAGCGACACTTGCGTCTTATCCTTCAGCTTTTATGTGCTGAACGTCTTCACGCTAAATTCTCCAAGTGTGAATTTTGGCTAAAAGAGGTTCAATTCCTTGGTTATACCGTCAACGAACTTGGTATTCACGTTGACCTTACAAAAATTGAAGCTGTGAAGAGTTGGATTGCTCCTAATTCCCCGTCTAAAATTCGTTCGTTCCTTGGTCTAGCTGGTTACTATCGTCGTTTCATTTCAAACTTCTCGAAAATAGCCGTTCCTCTTACTTCCTTGAATCAAAATGATAAACCTTTTTTGGGGTCTTGAAAAGAGGAGTCTTTCCAAACACTCAAGAACATGCTTTGCAATGCTCCTATCCTTACTCTTCCCGATGGTAACGATGACTTCGTCGCGTATTGCGATGCTTCAAACCTAGGCCTTGGTTGCGTTCTTATGCAACGGGACAAGGTTATCGATTACGCGTCGAGGCGACTCAAAATACATGAGAAAAACTACACTACGCACGATCTGGAACTTGGTGCAGTTGTTTTTGACTTGAAGATATGGCGACACTACCTTTATGGTACTAAGTGTGTGGTCTTCACCGACCATAAAAGCCTTCTGCACATCTTCAACCAAAAAGAACTGAACATGCATCAGCGTTGCTGGGTGGAGTTGTTAAACGACTACGACCACGAAATTCGCTACCATCCAGGTAAGGCGAATGTCGTGGCCGACGCACTTAGTCGTAAAACTCATCTCTAGGGTATTCGTTGCTTCCAACTCGTCGACGATCTTTGAAACCGCATTCTTGAAGCTCAATACGCTTCTGTTAACGAGGGTAACCTCTATAATGAGATGCAATGTGGTGCAGAAGAAAGTCTCCTAACTAAATCCGATGGTATTCTATACTATCTCGATCGTGTTTGGGTTCCTACTCGTGATAACCTTCGAGAACTTTTGATGAAGGAGGCACACAAATCGAGGTATTCTATTCACCCTAGTGCTGATAAGATGTATCACGACATGCATACATCTTATTGGTGGCCTGGAATGAAGAAGGATATCACCACTTTTGTCTGGAAATGTCTCACTTGTTCAAAGGTTAAAGCTGAACATCAACGTCCCTCTGGCTTGCTCGAACAACTAGAAAGCCCTATCTGGAAATGGGAGAGCATTGTGATGGAAATGGGAGAGCATTGTGATGGACTTTATTACTAAGCTTCCTCGTACCTCGTCTGGTCATGACAGTACATGGGTGATTATCGACCGATTGACCAAATCCGCTCACTTTCTCCACATTCGTGAAGATTACAAAGTCGAGAAATTGTCTCTACACGGATGAAGTCATTTGTCATCATGGTATCCCCATTAACATCATTCAGACCGCGATGGTCGTTTCACTTCTCGTCTCTTGCAAACATTTCAAACCACTATGGGTACTCATCTTAACCTTAGTACCGCTTTTCATCCTCAATTAGACGGTCAAACCGAGCGTACTATCCAAACTCTAGAGGATATGCTTTGTTCTTGCGTAATCGATTTTGGTGGCAACTGGGATATGCACTTGCCTTTGATCGAATTTTGGTACGACAACAGTTACCAAGCGAGTATTCAAATGGCACCATTCGAGGCATTGTATGGCCATAAGTGCCATTCGCCTATTTGTTGGCACGAGATCGGAGAAGCTCAAATTTCCAGACCTGAGCTTATACAAGAGACGACGGACAAGATTTTATTGATTTAAGACAACCTGCTAAAAGCCAGAAGCCGGCAAAAAAGCTACGCTGATAAGCATCGCAAACCTTTGGAATTCAACGTTGGTGACTTTGTACTTCTCAAGGTATCCCCTTGGAAGGGTGTAGTTCGTTTTGGTAAGAAAGGGAAACTCACTCCCCGCTATGTAGGTCCTTTCAAGATTCTCGAAAGGGTTGGCATATCTGCTAATCCAGGAACCGGCGAGTTTGGCGGAGCTTCGGTCTCGATTCGACGTGTTCGGTGCGTTTATTATGACTAAGAAAGGAGTAGAAGATAGATACAACACCGAGCAATCACTTATAATCTGGTCTCTATTGATTATTCAGCATGACAGCACCATGAGACCAGTTGGACAACATGTATCCTCAGAGACCCAAAAGCTTGTCCAAATGGGAACCCCAAGTCCCTATTTATAGACAACTACCTACACTATGTCCATCCGTCTGGATGGACCTTGACATTTACAATACCGTGTCCAACTTTCTCCTATTCTATACAATATTCAACACACGCTCTAACTATTCGCACAGTGGCAGACGTACGAAATATGCACCAACAGATTCCCCCTCGGCTGTCACTGTCGAACCGTCTCTAACACTTTGAGAACCTTGAGTCGTGTTTAAATATTCTGTAATCTTCAACTTTTCTGCAACTTCAATCAGGTATCTTGAAATCTGACAATAGATTCCCCCTTGATTGGTGATTCGGGCTTGCTTTTGTCAGTATAAAGCACTAATTCCCCCAGGAATAAATCTTCAGGTCTTTTGCACAGTTCACGACTCTCCTCTGATTTGCTAAACTGCAACCTTCATGAACAATCACCAACTCGTTTGGACATTGAACATGCCTGAAGGTGCTCTCTAGACTCTCGAACCATTGCAGAAGTGCAGTCGCTCCTTGAGACCCAGAAAACTTTGATGGCTTGGCCGAGTTAAATGTCTTGAAGCTGCAGAGGGCATTATTGTTGTTGATAGCTTGGTGACATTGGGCAACGATGATCGGGATTGCAGCAGTCATTTGCTGTGTAATGACAGCTGCCAGCTCGTCAACAGATACTGGATTTTCGCGTCGTGGAGGCATTCTAAAAGAGGAGAACATGAGAGAATTAGACGAAATGAATGAGATGAAACAAATCTGATGAAAGCAAGGATATTGGTCATTTGTTTGTTACTACAAAGCAACAAACGACCCTGGTGATTAATCAAAGTAAATAGGTCAAAAATAATGTATCGCGAAGACATGCTCGCCTATAAGTGAACACTCATCCCAAGAATTCCCAGGTAAGCACAACTGGTCTCGCGTCTGATGAGATGTATACGAAGTGTTTGCCTAGACAGAAAACCCAGAATACAGGCATTCACCCTTCCAGTTTGCACGTGTTCACATTATTTAAAACCCAAAACCTTGACCAGATTTTGAAAATTCAAAGGGGTTCAAAACCATATAACAGAGGGTTCAAAACCTTACAATAGAGGGTTCAAAACCTAATAATCAATCATCCTAGAACAGATGATTAGTTTTCAAGTGGTTTTGAAATTTATGTTCTTGTTGTGGTCGTCGCCTAAGGATAGGTGACGGTATTGTTTTATGACTAAACGCAAGTAAACTCGCGTTAGGGTCCTAAGAAGGTTATAGACTAGGTCAAAGCATTACTAATAACCTAATTCCCTATAACCATTGGCTCTGATACCATCTTTTCTGTCACACCCCGACCACGTGGAACATACAAAACGTGGCGGAAATGTCGGGGAGTGTTGTAACAGAATTAATTGTTTCAAATCCATGGCAATTGAAGTTTCGTTTTATTGATTAAAGGTGTTACAATGTCTTAACAAACAAAGAAATACAACATAATTAACTAGTCTTGCATCTTTTATTGACACTAAAGCCCAAGTCTGCCTATGTGTATCTTGATCATCTTATGCAATAGCTCCTGAAAAAACACATGTGAAAATAGGTACGTCAGCATAAAAATGCCTGTGAGATACATAGGTTTTGTGAAAATAGGTTTCATGACTTATGTTTGAGAAAATGTTTAGTCATGAACCTTGTTATTTGCTTTGCTTTGTAAATCATTTGAAAATCGATAAGATCAGATGATAAGTATAAATAAATGTAAGGTTAAATGAATAACCAAGTAAAATATGTTTGCATAAGATAAGTTGTTTATAAATCAATGTCTTGTGAAAAGTATGTTACTTGTATAAAATGTTCTATGTCTCAAACTGAAATGATTCAAATAACGCTATGATATGTAATACCATACAAACACTTATATATAGGAAGTACCAGCGGCGTATCCACCATGCTTGTATCATATTACACACGCATCGTTACTTAATCACTTAATCAAACCAAACCAACCAATGTAAGAAGTCTATGTTTAAATCAATTGTCAAATGTATTGGGTAATATGTCAAAGTGTTCATGTCAAGATGTAAATCATATCAAAATGTCTATGTCAAATATCCATGTCAAATGTCTATGTCAAATATCCATGTCAAATGTCTATGTCAAAATGTCATGTATGGCAAGTGAAATGTCTCAACTAAACCATATGCACAAAAACAAAGTATTGAAGTAAAACTTGGTTTAAATCAAAGTTATGTTTTGTGGGAAATGCATGATCAAATGTCAATCATGTTAAAATGTCTATGCCGAAATGTCTATGTCAAATGTCTATGTCAAAATGTCATGTAAAACGATGTACTAAGTAATGCACACAATTGGGCACACCTAGCATGAAATGTCATAAAATCATGTACTATAATGTACTAACGAACATAGCAGTATATGATGTTAAAACAGGAAAGCATGAAAGTAACAAGTAGGCACATGTGTTCCACCCCAAAACAGTTGAGAAAACAGTAAAAGAGGGGTCTATGTACTCACTTGAGATTGCTCAGAAGTCCTTGAGTAACAACCAAACAATGCTAGAGATCGCGGATATCAAACGGCACCTAATATAGGTAACTACATTAATAAACCGGACCTAAATCGGAAGATCGGGTAGCATTAGGGTTTGTAAACCAAACGAGTGTAGAGACTCGTGTCATTTGGTTTAACAAAGCCTACATACTAAATGAAACTTAACCTAAGTGTCTACGACCCATTACGACCCGTTTAGGTAGCTTATGCTACTTTAACGCGTCGTTCGCGTGAAACGCGTTCGGACCGCCTAACTAGTCCTATGACAAGTGTTATATGCCTAAACATGTTACATAATCAGTTATGTGACAAAGGTTTAGGTTACATATGCTTAATTACCAATTATACATGAAAAGGGTATTCTGGTAATTTACCTAAAGCATATAAACTACCTATCATACAACTACTTAAACGATGTGACCATAGGGTATAACCTCGGAAGGTTATTCCCTACCTACTATGGTCACCTAATGTGTTTGGTCGGATCCTAATGATCGACCAAACTGGGTCGGGTTCGAGGTATAAGCGATTTATTAGATCGCTTACCCTACGACCCTAGACAACGTGGTAATCAGTAGGCATAGTCCCAAGGGACTATGACCATCGTGATTACAATCACGTTGCGAAGTTCTAGCGAACTTCGCATTGACCATTACTGGTCAACGCTGAAAGTCAAACAAAGTTTGACTTTCTGACTCGAAAAGCAGTAAAATAAGGAAAAGAACGAAAGAATACTTACGAAGGGTCCCCGAATGCTAATCCCGATTCAAGAATCTCAGGTATGAAACAATGGTTTCAACTTAGAGGTTCTCAAATCAGAATTCTAGTGATTTTAGCAATGGGGGGTATGGGGTATTTATAGGAATACCCGAACCGTTAAGATCGTTTCATGGAAAACGTGCCTTAATCCCATCCGTACATGTGTTGCAAAGTTATGGTGTTTAGGTGTTTAAATTCCATCCATACATGTGTTGCAAAGTTATGGTGTTTAGGTGTTTAAATTCCATCCATACATGTGTTGCAAAGTTATGGTGCCAAAATTCCATCCTTATCCGCTGACTAAGCAAGTTAGAATGTGTGGTTGTGAATTAAACAACGGCTAATACATCGAATCTGGTCCCGAAAACGCAAAACTGAGTTTTCTGCATGTTTTCTGTCCAGCATAGGCAGTCGCGTAGCGCGACTGGTAAAGCCTATAGGGCTCGCGCTACGCTAGCATGTACCAGCTTCAGAAAAGTTTCAAAATTTACAGTTTTGGTCCCTGTGGTGTTTTAAGGCCTTTTTCGATGCGTTTGAACCCCGTTAACCTCATTTCAAGGCTCTAAAATGAAGTTAAAGTATAGGGAACTCAAAACATGCTCAAAAATATCTCGGATGATGGTTCGTTTGGTCGTACGAACGCGATGTTCGCTTAATTACGACGGAATGCGCACAAGCGCGAAAAACGATCCAAATGACGAAACGAATGGATTTTTCTTATGGCGAACACTAAAATATAATATAGTCATGCTTACATAAATTTTTGGATGTCCGGATGTATTCAGAACGTAAGTTATGCGCGAAAATGCAAACTTGTGCACTTTTTGACACTTTTAGTCCCTGAATGACCCAAAAGTTTATTTTAGCACACCGAACCCCTCAAAGCCTATTTCTAAGCTATGTAGAGGATATTTAAGGTGTGTTTAACTTATGGTCATGTTCCGGAATCTCTGTTACAGTTCAAATTGGCATACTTTCGCAGTTTGTCAACTTTAGTCCCTGTAAGCGATTAAACTTGATTTCACCACACCAAACCTTCCAAAACTTATATATAAGTTATGTAAAGGTTATTTAAGGTATGTTAAGCCTATTTCACTATTCCGGAGTGTTCGTTGCATTAAACTGGTTATATTTACGCATCAGTGCGTGTATAACCTTCCAGAAAGCGATTTAGAGCTTGAAATCGAAACAAGAGTTGATATGTGCAATCGATACACATATTTTTACAAATCCCAAGTATGAAATACAATATTTCATTGGTTTGGCATTTGTTTGATGGTCGCAGTGACACGGGTGTCACAGTCTCCCATACTTTAGGAAATTTCGTCCCGAAATTAATTCGTAGGAGTCTATTTGTGACTTTGTGTTAAACAACCATCAAAGATGAACAAGACGTAATCCTGTAATTTCTCTTTAACGAACATTTTTCAGAAATAAAAAATGAACCGAGTTATTTTCAACAGGCATTCTTTAGAAACAAAAATGAACAGAATAGTCATTTTCCACAACATCTTCAGAAACAAAAATGAACAGAATAGTCATTTTACATCTTCAGAAACAAAAATGAACAGAATAGTCATTTTACATCTTCAGAAACAAAAATGAACAGAATAGTCATTTTACATCTTCAGAAACAAAAATGAACGGAATAGTCATTTTACATCTTCAGAAACAAAAATGAACAGAATAGTCATTTTACATCTTCAGAAACAAAAATGAACGGAATAGTCATTTTACATCTTCAGAAACAAAAATGAACAGAATAGTCATTTTACATCTTCGGAAACAAAAATGAACGGAATAGTCATTTTACATCTTCAGAAACAAAAATGAACGGAATAGTCATTTTACATCTTCAGAAACAAAAATGAACAGAATAGTCATTTTACATCTTCAGAAACAAAAATGAACGGAATAGACTCTAGACACATGACAAAATTCACTGTGGTTTCTGTGCACTGAATTTCATAATTATGTATGCATCCATAATTACGCAATTCCTTGCATAGTCCGCACAATTTGTCTGAAATGTGAAGGGGAGGAAAAATCAAACCTGATGATGAGTGTGACTAAACTACCATAGGGTCCTTTTAACTAGATCGACAAAGGATCCTTTTAAATTAGGCCACCAAGGAGTCCTTTCAGCTATATCATCACATGATATTCCTAACCAGATTTTTGGATCAATCTGTTTACCTAGACCTCTCAGGGTCTAATTATGGAATGGTACAATATAATCCAAGGGTCTTTACTATTACGTACAAGCCCGTTGAGGATTTAATATAGCACCCAAAGATATGGAAGATTCTACGAGGATTTGGATGACAAGAATTTGTATCACACAATAACATAAAAGGGAACACATAAACACATAATCACATAGTTGTTTAATTTGTTTATTAATTTGTTATCTTTGGACGCGGATACTTAAAGTACATCAGGAATCCAATTCGTGGATTTCATTTGGTACTTTAATCATTTCAAGAATCCATCCATGAAGATAGGATGATCTACCAAAAATTCGATTTTCGTTTTTCAGGAAAACGCAATATTCGAATTAAGGTACACAATAATTTAGGACATACGGAAATACCCTTGGGTACCCTATTAAAAATTTATAGTGGTACTTGGGGTATTCGTACAGAATTATAACTTTTATCTTGTACTTCGTTTCTTTGCAAGAGACGGGTACTTAGGATCTTTACGCAAGAGATTGTAATATGGAAGAATTTTGGGGGTAGTTTGCTTTTCAAGTAATACGATTCCTTGATTGTCGGTATTATAGGGGATATGTTGTTTATGCATACCACCACATAATATACATTGTAATGTAAATAAAAAGATTTATTTATTAACAATGATAACAACTGTTTCATGGACCTTGACAACAAAAGAAAATAATACATAAGATATGATTATTTCTAAAGAGTGTTGTCTTCTAGTCGATCAGATGCTCATCTCTGTGCTGGATTAGCATTAGCAAGCTTTGGGCAATTTCTTCGGAAATGTCCCATCTTACCACACTTGTTGCAAGAACCTGGTAGAAAGCGAGCTCGAGCAGGTTTGTTGTCGGCTTGATTTGGTGCAACTGCTGCAACGCAAACTTTTGCCAAATGACCTTTAAGTCCACAAATTTGGCATTCGCGGCACTTCACATTAGCATGATGATGTAGGCCACATCGGTTGCACAAGGGTGAAGTTCCATTGTATGGCTTCCTAGTACGGGGTTGAGCTGGTTGGTTGGGGACGGCTTGACCATTGTGAGCGACCATGGCGAAGTTCTGAGAAGCCTTTTGCTTCTTTGACCGCTCAAGGGATCCAGTCTGCTCATCCATGGTCTTTGATTCCTCGATTGGTTTCGATTCCTCGACTGGTTTCTTGTCACCCTTCCGGAAAAGCTTACGTTTCCTGATCTGAGATTCAGTCAGAGTTGCAGATAGCTCAATGGCCTGCCTAACCGTAGTGGGGTTACTACCAGTAACAATGTCTTGAACTGAGTCAGGGAGACCATCAATGTACTTTTCGATCGCCTTATCCAAAGGCGTAACCATGGTAGGACACAACAGGCTCAGCTCCTCATATCGATCAGTGTATGCTCGATGTTCGCCGCTGTCTTGCTTAAGGTCATCGAATTCCCTTTCCAAGGCCCTGATCTCATGTCGAGGACAGAATTCCTTCATCATCAGTGCTCGAAGTTCTTCCCAAGTTTGGGCCAGTGCCACTTCGGCACCCCTATCTCTCACCACACCGTTCCACCATGTCAAAGCTCGTTTCTCGAAGACACTAGATGCAAAATCTACCTTTCGCTCGTTTGGACATTGAACATGCCTGAAGGTGCTCTCTAGACTCTCGAACCATTGCAGAAGTGCAGTCGCTCCTTGAGACCCAGAAAACTTTGATGGCTTGGCCGAGTTAAATGTCTTGAAGCTGCAGAGGGCATTATTGTTGTTGATAGCTTGGTGACATTGGGCAACGATGATCGGGATTGCAGCAGTCATTTGCTGTGTAATGACAGCTGCCAGCTCGTCAACAGATACTGGATTTTCGCGTCGTGGAGGCATTCTAAAAGAGGAGAACATGAGAGAATTAGACGAAATGAATGAGATGAAACAAATCTGATGAAAGCAAGGATATTGGTCATTTGTTTGTTACTACAAAGCAACAAACGACCCTGGTGATTAATCAAAGTAAATAGGTCAAAAATAATGTATCGCGAAGACATGCTCGCCTATAAGTGAACACTCATCCCAAGAATTCCCAGGTAAGCACAACTGGTCTCGCGTCTGATGAGATGTATACGAAGTGTTTGCCTAGACAGAAAACCCAGAATACAGGCATTCACCCTTCTAGTTTGCACGTGTTCACATTATTTAAAACCCAAAACCTTGACCAGATTTTGAAAATTCAAAGGGGTTCAAAACCATATAACAGAGGGTTCAAAACCTTACAATAGAGGGTTCAAAACCTAATAATCAATCATCCTAGAACAGATGATTAGTTTTCAAGTGGTTTTGAAATTTATGTTCTTGTTGTGGTCGTCGCCTAAGGATAGGTGACGGTATTGTTTTATGACTAAACGCAAGTAAACTCGCGTTAGGGTCCTAAGAAGGTTATAGACTAGGTCAAAGCATTACTAATAACCTAATTCCCTATAACCATTGGCTCTGATACCATCTTTTCTGTCACACCCCGACCACGTGGAACATACAAAACGTGGCGGAAATGTCGGGGAGTGTTGTAACAGAATTAATTGTTTCAAATCCATGGCAATTGAAGTTTCGTTTTATTGATTAAAGGTGTTACAATGTCTTAACAAACAAAGAAATACAACATAATTAACTAGTCTTGCATCTTTTATTGACACTAAAGCCCAAGTCTGCCTATGTGTATCTTGATCATCTTATGCAATAGCTCCTGAAAAAACACATGTGAAAATAGGTACGTCAGCATAAAAATGCCTGTGAGATACATAGGTTTTGTGAAAATAGGTTTCATGACTTATGTTTGAGAAAATGTTTAGTCATGAACCTTGTTATTTGCTTTGCTTTGTAAATCATTTGAAAATCGATAAGATCAGATGATAAGTATAAATAAATGTAAGGTTAAATGAATAACCAAGTAAAATATGTTTGCATAAGATAAGTTGTTTATAAATCAATGTCTTGTGAAAAGTATGTTACTTGTATAAAATGTTCTATGTCTCAAACTGAAATGATTCAAATAACGCTATGATATGTAATACCATACAAACACTTATATATAGGAAGTACCAGCGGCGTATCCACCATGCTTGTATCATATTACACACGCATCGTTACTTAATCACTTAATCAAACCAAACCAACCAATGTAAGAAGTCTATGTTTAAATCAATTGTCAAATGTATTGGGTAATATGTCAAAGTGTTCATGTCAAGATGTAAATCATATCAAAATGTCTATGTCAAATATCCATGTCAAATGTCTATGTCAAATATCCATGTCAAATGTCTATGTCAAAATGTCATGTATGGCAAGTGAAATGTCTCAACTAAACCATATGCACAAAAACAAAGTATTGAAGTAAAACTTGGTTTAAATCAAAGTTATGTTTTGTGGGAAATGCATGATCAAATGTCAATCATGTTAAAATGTCTATGCCGAAATGTCTATGTCAAATGTCTATGTCAAAATGTCATGTAAAACGATGTACTAAGTAATGCACACAATTGGGCACACCTAGCATGAAATGTCATAAAATCATGTACTATAATGTACTAACGAACATAGCAGTATATGATGTTAAAACAGGAAAGCATGAAAGTAACAAGTAGGCACATGTGTTCCACCCCAAAACAGTTGAGAAAACAGTAAAAGAGGGGTCTATGTACTCACTTGAGATTGCTCAGAAGTCCTTGAGTAACAACCAAACAATGCTAGAGATCGCGGATATCAAACGGCACCTAATATAGGTAACTACATTAATAAACCGGACCTAAATCGGAAGATCGGGTAGCATTAGGGTTTGTAAACCAAACGAGTGTAGAGACTCGTGTCATTTGGTTTAACAAAGCCTACATACTAAATGAAACTTAACCTAAGTGTCTACGACCCATTACGACCCGTTTAGGTAGCTTATGCTACTTTAACGCGTCGTTCGCGTGAAACGCGTTCGGACCGCCTAACTAGTCCTATGACAAGTGTTATATGCCTAAACATGTTACATAATCAGTTATGTGACAAAGGTTTAGGTTACATATGCTTAATTACCAATTATACATGAAAAGGGTATTCTGGTAATTTACCTAAGGCATATAAACTACCTATCATACAACTACTTAAACGATGTGACCATAGGGTATAACCTCGGAAGGTTATTCCCTACCTACTATGGTCACCTAATGTGTTTGGTCGGATCCTAATGATCGACCAAACTGGGTCGGGTTCGAGGTATAAGCGATTTATTAGATCGCTTACCCTACGACCCTAGACAACGTGGTAATCAGTAGGCATAGTCCCAAGGGACTATGACCATCGTGATTACAATCACGTTGCGAAGTTCTAGCGAACTTCGCATTGACCATTACTGGTCAACGCTGAAAGTCAAACAAAGTTTGACTTTCTGACTCGAAAAGCAGTAAAATAAGGAAAAGAACGAAAGAATACTTACGAAGGGTCCCCGAATGCTAATCCCGATTCAAGAATCTCAGGTATGAAACAATGGTTTCAACTTAGAGGTTCTCAAATCAGAATTCTAGTGATTTTAGCAATGGGGGGTATGGGGTATTTATAGGAATACCCGAACCGTTAAGATCGTTTCATGGAAAACGTGCCTTAATCCCATCCGTACATGTGTTGCAAAGTTATGGTGTTTAGGTGTTTAAATTCCATCCATACATGTGTTGCAAAGTTATGGTGTTTAGGTGTTTAAATTCCATCCATACATGTGTTGCAAAGTTATGGTGCCAAAATTCCATCCTTATCCGCTGACTAAGCAAGTTAGAATGTGTGGTTGTGAATTAAACAACGGCTAATACATCGAATCTGGTCCCGAAAACGCAAAACTGAGTTTTCTGCATGTTTTCTGTCCAGCATAGGCAGTCGCGTAGCGCGACTGGTAAAGCCTATAGGGCTCGCGCTACGCTAGCATGTACCAGCTTCAGAAAAGTTTCAAAATTTACAGTTTTGGTCCCTGTGGTGTTTTAAGGCCTTTTTCGATGCGTTTGAACCCCGTTAACCTCATTTCAAGGCTCTAAAATGAAGTTAAAGTATAGGGAACTCAAAACATGCTCAAAAATATCTCGGATGATGGTTCGTTTGGTCGTATGAACGCGATGTTCGCTTAATTACGACGGAATGCGCACAAGCGCGAAAAACGATCCAAATGACGAAACGAATGGATTTTTCTTATGGAGAACACTAAAATATAATATAGTCATGCTTACATAAATTTTTGGATGTCCGGATGTATTCAGAACGTAAGTTATGCGCGAAAATGCAAACTTGTGCACTTTTTGACACTTTTAGTCCCTGAATGACCCAAAAGTTTATTTTAGCACACCGAACCCCTCAAAGCCTATTTCTAAGCTATGTAGAGGATATTTAAGGTGTGTTTAACTTATGGTCATGTTCCGGAATCTCTGTTACAGTTCAAATTGGCATACTTTCGCAGTTTGTCAACTTTAGTCCCTGTAAGCGATTAAACTTGATTTCACCACACCAAACCTTCCAAAACTTATATATAAGTTATGTAAAGGTTATTTAAGGTATGTTAAGCCTATTTCACTATTCCGGAGTGTTCGTTGCATTAAACTGGTTATATTTACGCATCAGTGCGTGTATAACCTTCCAGAAAGCGATTTAGAGCTTGAAATCGAAACAAGAGTTGATATGTGCAATCGATACACATATTTTTACAAATACCAAGTATGAAATACAATATTTCATTGGTTTGGCATTTGTTTGATGGTCGCAGTGACACGGGTGTCACACCCATGATCAGATTCACATTCCCCCTGACAATCTGAAGTCGAAACTACCCGAATACTGTTGAAGTGTCACGAATTTCAAAAATGCTAGAATTTCAACATATGACATCGAAATTTTTATTCCCCCTCATTTTTTGCAAATTCTGATGTCTCTATTACTGAATTCCCCCTCAAACTGAGCAATTCAGTCCTCTTTTATCTGTGAAAAACTCGACTATGCCAAAAATATGACAATTTTCCTCAAAACATCAGTTTTTCATCGATGTGGATTTTACCTTTTGGCCCATAAATAGTCAGATACCCTGAAGATAAACTTTCAGCACCAGTATCATGACTACCCTACCGATTTCCACAATCCGTGATCGAATCATCAAATCTGTTCATTGAAGCCACAGACAGTGTCCCCGAACAACCCAGCTTGGTCGTTAAAAACCCAAAAAAAATTTCAATCACCAAATTTTTTCTGGAGACTCTCCTCGTCGTTGCGATCAAAAAATGCCTTTTTTAGGCATTTGATCATCTGATCGAATGGCATGTTGTCGGATGGTCGTCCGATCGGATGGTCGTCCGATCGGATGGTCGTCCGATCAGATGGTAATTCGATCGAATAACAAAGTGGACAAACTTGTGGTTGTGGATCGGATGGTCATCCTATCGAATGATCATTCGAGTGAAAACCAACTGATCACTCCAACACAATATAACGATATGGATCGGATGGTCGTCCGATTGGATGGTCATCCGTCCGGATGGTCATTCGATCAGATATGTTCTAACAGCTCAAGAACACTCCGAATCACATTTTTCTATCCAGAATCTTTATTTGTGTGAATTTCATGACGAAACTTCACAGGATTGTGCACGAATCAATTCCAAACAGAATGATGGCTTCAATTCCAAAATCCATCCGTCAATCGACCTTTATTTTGATGATTTTCTCTGTTTTAACGTCAAAACTCCCGTTTAACCCAAAATTGATGAGCTTTGGGTGATTTAACCAACTGTTAGATCGATTAAATCGGTATCGTAGCTCTGATACCACTGCTAATCCAGGAACCGGCAATTTTAACGGAGCTTCGGTCTCGATTCGACGTGTTCGGTGCGTTTATTATGGCTAAGAAAGGAGTAGAAGATAGATACGACACCGGGTAATCACTTATAATCTGGTCTCTATTGATTATTCAACAAAACAGCACCATGAGACATGTTGGACAACATGTCTCCTCAGAGACCCAAAAGCTTGTCCAAATAGGAACCCCAAGTCCCTATTTATAGACAACAACCTACACTATGTCCATTCGTCCGGATTGTCATCCGTCCGGATGGTCATCCGTCCGGATGGACCTTGACATTTACAATACCGTGTCCAACTTTCTCCTATTCTATACAATATTCAACACACGCTCTAACTATTGGCACAGTGGCAGACGTACGAAATATGCACCAACAATATCGACTGAACCTACCTCAAGAGCTCAACAATGTTCATCCTACCTTTCACGTCTCCAACCTCAAGAAATGTCTAGCTGAAGAAGGACTTCAAGTTCCACTCAAAGATGTTCAAATCAACGAGACTTTACACTTCGTGGAGAAACCTGTCGAGATCATGGATCGAGGTGTCAAACAATTAAGGCGCAGTCGAATTCCTTTTGTTAAGGTTTGATGGGAAGGAAAACGTGGCACTGAGTTTACTTGGAAACTCAAAAGTGATATGAACAGTAAGTATCCATATCTTTTAGTTGCACCTTCCTAAATTTCGGGAAGGAATTTCCTAAAGGAGGGGAGACTGTAACGCCCTGCTTTTTGTAACTTTCCTTATTCAGCAAGTTTGTTTGTACTTTCTATTTATGGAAACTTGTATTCATTTGTATTCATATTTCATCTCAAACGTTGTAATTCGAGACTGGAATCATAATGAAAAGTTCATCTTTTATATACTTGTGTTATTCGTTATTTATAAATACTTGTTGATTATTCGTGAAACGTACATACTTGATACCATTTACATGCAAAAGCATGCGTATTCAAACTTGTTATACATGCAAAAGACATTTATACATTCTTTTATTTATGCACGACACTCATACATTGCACTTATACGCTTAAAACGCTTAAAACCGACAAAATCAGGCTAAATTTGAAATTGGGCTTTTGGGCATGGCACTTTCATGCGAATGGGCCTGGCCCATTCGTCCGAGTGCACACTCGTCCCAAACTGCCACTCTCGCCTATAAATACAAGTCCATTTCCTTCATTTCCAACCTTCAACTTCCGAATTCTCTCTCAAGCCAACTTCGAGCAATTCACTTAGAACTCATCTCAGTCGCTTCTAAGTGAGTATTGAGCTCATGAACATCTGATTTCATCTATCTCCTTCTATTTTCTTCTGATTTTATGTAACACCTCGAAAATTCGTGTTCAATGAAATAACGACACGTGTCATGTAAGACAAAAAGCGTTATAAACCCGGATTTAATAAAGATGTTTGGCAGGATTTAAAAGTGTCGTCATGTTAATTTTCACCTCTGAACGACCTCATTTATAAATCCCAAGACCCAATTATATATTATGAACATCTAATACACCTTCAATCCAGCAAATTGATGGCAGTAATTGAATTCAAAAGTGCAAGATAGGATCCTATGGAAATTTCTACGATAGACCTACATTTTCGGCACTTTCAAAGGATTCAAGAAAACATATCAAAGTGGTAGGGTATATAATTGTTCAAGACCCAAAACATGAGGCCCCATACTGATAAAACATGGCCAAAATTGTTACACATCAGTTGCCCTTTCGAAATTTGAAAGAACAAAAGTTTTTTTTGCTTCTGATCACAGGCTTACGGACCGTAAGCCACCCCCTTACGGTCCGTAAGGGGGTGCCAGCGACTGAAAACGGGGCTGTTTGCTGTTTAAACGCAATAACTGACTTACATTCGATTTTTCACATATTTGGACGACCCCTAAATGGCTCCTAGACACTAGGGACATGTGTTAGTGATCAGGGAACATTGCTAGAGTTGCTTGTCAATAATCTATGAGTTCTTGAGCACTATATAAAGGGCCAAGGTTGCAACCAATTCTTCACACCTTCCTTCAGCATTCTGATCATTTCTGGAGCTCCAAAGCAGACTCAAGTGATCAAATTTCGTGCATAGGACTTCAGTAAGTTTGCTTATCCTTCCTTAGTTGAGTTTTTGCTTCGTTTTAGCTTAAAAGTCAAACCGTCGTAATTAACGGTTGACTTCACGATTAATCACTAATGGTCCAGTGATTAGTCGAATTGAAAGTAGTTATAAGTTGGTAATTATGTGGGCAATAAACCCTTAAAAGGGCACCCTCTGATTCCCACTCTAACTAGGTCATATGTCGGGTCAAACTTGTTATTAAAAAGTCAACAGAATGCTTATTTTCTAATTTATGCATAATTAGAAATGTAGAACACATACAACCTGTTTGATCGTTAATATAACTTGGTAATTAGTGTAAGAACATGTCTAAACATGTTCAACCTGACAATTTTATGTTTAGACCCGGTTCAGAACCGAAAGTCGCAAAGCTTTGACTTTTGCTTTGACTTCAGTTCTGACCCGTTTTGGTATGTTTTAGAAATGCCTTAGAGCTTTAATTGGACTAGGTTACATGCTAGTATAACCCTCTGTGATTATACACCTTGGTTCATTAGATATCCAATTAATATGCATGTTTCCGTTAATTGCTCATATGTTGACCATTATGCCCTTTTCACCTTAAAACGTGATTTTTGGAAATATAAAAGAGTAGAAACCTTAGTTACTGATTTATAAACTTGCACCCAAAATTTGACATCAGTTTGAGGTGTAGATTGAGAGTTATGCTCATTAGCGTAATTAGAAAGCTTCTTTAGCGATTTAACGACATAATTAGCGTATGGCCTATTTAAGCCAACTTTTTGATATCAAACTTATTACCCAGTAATGTAATATATTATTTTGGGATTTTTGAAGATTTTTAATTAATTTTAGGCTGAGCATAACTTATAGTCATAGGCTTAATCCGGTAATTGTCGGTTTTGCCCTTACGGGCTATAAAATGAGTTTTTCATATCTTTTTGACCCCAAACCTTTTGCTACTAATTACATATGATAAATAAATTATTTTAAGCCTTCTGGAATAATAAAAATATCAGTTTTCCATATAGAACCCGGAAACGGCTTCTAATAGCCTTATTAAGCGTTTTTAACGCATAGTATGTACTAAAACTATTTTAAACATACAAGGGTTGATACCTACTGATATTTTAGGTAAATTATAATATTTTAACAGTAAGCAAAATTTGTTAAACTCTGACTTCAGTTTTGAGCTTTTCGGCTTATGTGAAATTACCAAAATGCCCTTACGGAGCATAGTTTGTGTTGAAATTCGTTTCGGGCATAATAAAAGATATCTTACTGTTTTCACAACATATTTAAGGCATATTAACTTAGGAAACCTGTATATGGCTCTCATGATTACCCGTTACGCCTCTTGCGCGTTCGGTTCGGTTTATGTAACTAGTTTGCCTAAATTGGCCGAAACGGGTCAAACCTTATCGGTTTTATCTCAAAATCCAGAATGTGTATGAAATACCCATATTAAGAAAGTCTTCCAACTTATCGGGTCTAAATCACATTCTATTCCGGGCTTCGTTTAATCGTGCGTACGAACCGTATCTTTGAAACTAACCGGTCTAAGCTTAAGCTTAACTAAAGACCCGTTAGGATTCTAATAGGTTATTATAAACCTTTATTCCAGAATAGGAGACCAGTAAAAGCTACTTGCATTGCTTATTGTGATTATTACTTTGCTCAGGTAAATACTTTTAACTTATTTTCCCTTATACGGGCTTGGGGTACGGTATATAAAATACCGCTTGGTCGGGCATTAAATCTTCCATCGTATGGTGGTTAATTGATAATTTAATCGGCCCGTTTAAATTGTTTTGTTTGCTTAAAGCCTTTGGGAGGTTAATGACCATGTCCCGGATATCCTTGGCATCATTTTACGAAATGGCCACAACCTAAGCGCGGAGTGTAGGCGTACACTCGTCAGTGCATAAATAGTTAATGTGGTGTGTCTATTGATCTTTAACCCGGCACGATCCGGGCTACTGAACGCATAAGGAACATGTAATTCTTTTACAAGTTTATATATTTAAATAATTATCCCAAGTTATAAAATGTTTATGCCACGTGCATCCAAATCAATTTTTAATCATTTTTAAAATGAGTCGGTTAATTGTATTTACCAGTGTAAACTGACGTATTTTCCCAAAAAGATTAAATGCAGGTACTAAGCGTAATAGGCTGGATTCTCTCCTTAGCATCAATAAAGAGTCTCGCAAGCTTAAGATGCCTAACGTCTGTTGAACTACTGTTTCCTATTTATTTTGATCCTTCTGTGGATAAACTTTCAACTGTTTGTGATATACGATATTACAATATTTTATTCGGTTGAAATATATCTTTCAATTGCTTCCGCTGTGCATTTAAATATTGTGTTGTTTGACTATTATGTTGCCAACCACGTCACGATACTCCCCATCGGTGACACGTGGAATCAGGGGTGTGACAGGTTGGTATCAGAGCCAACATTGAGTGAATTAAACACTAGCCTTTTGTGTTTAATCTCAATGACACAATTGCACATTCTTAAAAACTTTCGAGTCTAGACAAATAACATAGGACAAATTCTCATTTGTTGTGTTTTGTTTTGTCCTTTATTTTATATATACTTGTCGTTATCTTATGTTATATTGACAGGATTAAATATGCCACCAAGATTCTTTCGACGAAGAGGACGAGGCAAGGGGCCAATCACCGCCCCCAATGACCACGAAGCCGGGCCTTCGCAAAGGCGATCTCCTTCTTCCACCGAGAGTGACGATCCTCGAGGGAACCGGAGGAACCTTTTTGAACCTGCGAGACGATCTGTTTCACACAGTTCGACGCCTCCCGATCATAACTCTTATGGGCCACATTCGGAAAATGAACCCAATAACCCACAACCTTCCTACATACCTCTACAGTGATCCTTATCGCACCATTCCTTTGGTGACCCCACACCTGTTTTCCGGGGCCGGTTTAACCCGGCAAACTACATACCAGAACCAGTGGGTTTTAACCCATTGGGGCCAGAAGATCATATCTCCGGCGATCATGCAGAAGACATGGACGAGGACACGAATCCCGTCGAGCCCGCAACCGGAACTCCCAACCATCCTATCGAGGTCTCCGATGGTTCCTCGTTCCATGGATCACCCTACCATGGTCCGGATAGTTACCAGGCACGATTTAACCAGTGCGAGTGGTACTTTACACCCTCGCATCATTCGTCGCCTCACCAGCAGCAGCAGGATCCCTCTGGGGATTCACGATTCGTGGCAGTCACGCCACCACCTCCACCGCCGCCAGTTCAGCCGGCACCTCCGCAACCGCCGAGGCGTAGGAGAACCGGAGCACGTATGTCTGCACGAGGAGGGGACTTTCATTTTAGCTCTCCTCGACAATCGAGTGGCAGTTATTATCCGCCACTTCAAGAAGATCCACAAATGGGTGGACCTTCGAACCCAGTTGCACCACAACCACCACCGATGGGTTTTGATAACCCGATTCCCGCCTACACGGGTTCGATGGCGTACAACCCGTTTGAGCAGCCGGCTCACACCAACTATGGTTACGCTGAAGATGACCCATACATGGTAGCGGCCAACTATAACGCCCTTCATCCTGAAGGACCGTATGGAGCTCCTTGGGGAGTAGGTTACCCGACTCATGGGTACCAAATACCTACTAGACCTATAATTCGGCAATAATCGCAGCCGCCAAGGTTCTCCCCACCAGAGCGTGAAGAAATTCTGCAAAGGTTGGACCAAGTCGAGCGAGACTTTCACAGAGACCGTAGGGAGCGACAAAGTTTCTTCCAAGGATTGACAAGCCTAATAAAAGGGAAGAGCAAGAAGGACCATTGAATCCTTCCACTGTTGTTGTAATTTCCTTGTATCAGTTGAGCCCCTGCGTGGGCCTGTCTTGCTGTATTGACCCCTGCATGGGTCTACCTTTCTGTTAACCCCTACGAGGGTGTGTTGTTTGTTTAAGTCCCTGCGTGGACTAGTATTTCAATTTGACCCCTACATGGGTATGTTGCTTTATTAAAAAGTCCCGTTTAGGGCGACGTGTAACCTATTAAAAATTAATGGAATGTTTAATTTATAAATTTCATTTTTGCCATTATATGCATAAATAAATTATATATGAAATAAATGAATCAAAATCATTCCTCTTAAAAATATATCTGCCTATTTAAATATTAACTAAGGATCTTAAAGGTATAACCTAGCCTGCATGTCATTTTAAGACCTGGCCAAGATGGTGAAACCTGTTAAAAAGATTCAAATCCCAGTTAACATCTGAAAACATGTTAACGCTCCTGGCAGACGTGATTCGTTAAAATCACACACGTCATTTATATAAGGATTCTTCAAAGGATTCCTAACCCAACTTAATGATCTCTGAATCATGGGTTTAAATCATCAATTAAGATGATCATATTTTGACCATACATTGGTAATATAATGCCTACGGGCCCTTCTCATTTTTATATGAGACAAAAGACAGTAATAGTCTATGACCCTGTCTGAAAAGGTAAAGAACTATGTTCAAACCTTCATGCCTTGATTCTCTGAAATCATGGCTTATAATTTAAATTGTCCCTGTGACTAGGCCTTGTGTGCTGATAATACTGCTATTGTTTATAATTAGGATACATTATAATAGAAATCCTAAATAAATGTGAGTAACAAATTAACCAAATATGGACTATGTTTACCATGGTTAATGAATTACCCTAAGGGGCAATTCCATAATAAACTCTCAAATAAACTATTGTCATTGTCTTATGCAACAGTTCAAATTTAAATGGCTGACTCGGATGAAATTAATAGCCACCCAGTGGAGAATAATGATAACGCCCGAATTAATATAACGGGTGCTGAACTGAAAGCGTTAGTAGACGACGCAGTTACAACGGCCTTAGAGTGGCAGTACGAGGAGTATAGTGGGACTCGAAGTAGGACCCTATCTACACCGCATTCGAAGCCACCTTCCAAGAAGGAAGAACCCAAGAAAAATGATGATAGACTCTCCTCAAACCACAACAGTGCTCCATCTTTGAAGATCGTACCGAAACAGGGGGCCCAGGACAAGGGTTGCTCCTACAAATACTTTGTTTCATGCAAACCCAGGGATTTCACTGGGGAAAAAGGAGCCATTGACTGCATGACGTGGTTAGATGAGATGGACACAGTAGTGGATATCAGCGGATGCGCTGAGAGGGATATAGTCAAGTTTGTGTCTCAATCCTTTAAAGGCGAGGCCTTAGCCTGGTGGAGATCACTGATTCAAGCCACTGGGAAAATCCCATTGTACAACATGTCATGGGAGCAATTTGTTGCCCTCATCAGGGAAAATTACTGCCCTCAGCATGAGGTGGAGAAGATAGAGTCTGATTTTCTATCGTTGGTTATGCAGAACCTTGACTGCCAAGCTTACCTCACGAGCTTCAACACAATGTCCATATTGGTTCCGTATCAGGTGACTCCGGAACCTAAACGAATAGCTCGTTTCATTGGGGGTTTAGCCCCCGAGATAAAGGCAAGCGTTAAGGCCTCTCGACCGACTACTTTCAGATCAGTGGCTGATATATCTTTGTCCCTCACGCTGGACGCGGTCAGACAAAGATCGCTGAGGAACAAAGATGTTGAGAAAAGAAAACGTGAAGATGATAATTCACGAAGGTCAAACAAGAAGCACCGAGGAAATGGTGACAACAAGAAGGGGTCTGAGTCAAGGAAGGATGGGCATCAGTCTGGTGATAAGCCCAAGTGCAAGATTTGCAAGAAACAGCACTTCGGAAAGTGCAGGCTCGAATCGAACTCGCAGACTCAGTCAAGAACTTTTGCTTGCGGGATATGCAAGTCCAAGGAACACAAGACCTTGGATTGCCAAAAGTTGAAGGATGCAACCTGCTACAGCTGTAATGAGAAGGGGCATATCAAGACCAACTGCCCAAAACTCGCAAAGAAAGCTGATGAAGGAAAGAAGACCAATGCTAGGGTCTTCAGAATGGATGCAAAGGAAGCAGTACAGGATGGCAATGTGATAACATGTACTTTTCTCATAAATGATGTCTATGCAAGAGTACTTTTTGATTCAGGCGCTGATAAGTCTTTCGTAGATAATAAGTTTTGCAAATTGCCGAATTTACCTGTTAAAACCTTAAGCGTAAAGTATGAGGTGGAGTTAGCTGATGGTACCATAGAAACCGCCTCAACCATATTAGATGGATGTTTCATATCCATTAAGAACCACTCTTTTCCTTTGTCCCTACTTCCTTTGAAGTTAGCCGGTTTTGACATCGTTTTGGGCATGGACTGGTTATCTCATAACCAGGCCCAGATTGTCTGCAATAGAAAACAAGTGATGATCAAGACTCCATCTGGCGAATCAATTACCATTCAGGGAGATACCCGGTATGGATTGCCTGAGCAAGTGACTATGCTCAAGGCCTCTAAGTGTTTGAAGAAAGGTTGTGTCATCTACATGGCACAAGTGACTATTGATGAGCCGAAACCTAAGATGGAAGACATCCCCGTCATTTCTGAATACCCTGAAGTGTTTCCTGAAGAACTACCTGGTTTACCACCAGATAGACAAGTGGAATTCCGAATTGACATCATCCCTGGAGCAGCACCTGTTGCTAGAGCACCTTATAGGTTGGCACCAACGGAGATGAAGGAATTGAGAGCACAACTAGATGAATTGCTAGCCAAAGGTTTCATTAGACCTAGTTCGTCTCCTTGGGGAGCGCCGGTCCTATTTGTTAAGAAGAAGGATGGATCGATGCGTCTGTGCATCGACTACCGTGAGCTTAATAAGGTCACAATAAAGAATAGGTATCCTTTGCCCAGGATTGACGATTTGTTCGATCAATTACAAGGGGCAAGTTATTTCTCGAAGATTGACTTAAGGTCAGGCTACCACCAACTGAAGGTTAGAGATGAAGACGTACACAAAACTGCATTTAGGACTCGTTATGGTCATTACGAGTTCCTAGTGATGCCTTTTGGGCTCACAAATGCACCTGCCGCGTTCATGGATCTCATGAATCACGTTTGCAAGCCGTACTTAGATAAATTCGTCATCGTTTTCATCGACGACATTCTCATTTACTCGAAGAACCGAGCTGACCATGAGAAACACCTTCGCTGTATTCTTAAACTTCTACATCATGAGAAACTCTACGCCAAATTTTCCAAGTGTGAATTTTGGCTTCGAGAAGTCCAATTCCTTGGACATGTGGTTAGTGAGCGTGGTATCCAAGTGGATCCCGCTAAGGTTGAAGCTGTTATGAACTGGCAGGATCCAAAGACGCCTACAGAGATTCGTAGCTTCCAAGGCTTAGCAGGATATTACAGGCGTTTTATCGAAAAATTTTCAAGGATTGCTGCACCCCCTAACTTCCTTAACTAGGAAGAAGATTAAGTTCGACTAGGGACCGAAGCAACAAGAATCCTTTGATATCCTTAAGCAGAAGTTGAGCAATGCTCCTGTACTAACATTGCCTGAAGGTACCGAAGATTTCGTAGTGTACTGCAATGCATCCCACACTGGCATGGGGTGTGTGCTTATGCAGAAAGGCAAGGTTATTGCCTATGCTTCACGGCAGTTGAAGGTACATGAAAAGAATTTCACCACCCACGACTTGGAGTTGGGTGCCGTTGTATTTGCACTGAAGCTATGGAGGCACTATTTATATGGAATCAAGTGTGTGATCTATTCTGATCACAAGAGCCTCCAACACCTGTTTAATCAGAAGGATTTAAACATGAGGCAGCGCCGTTGGATGGAGACTTTAAATGATTATGATTGTGAAATCAGATACCATCCCGACAAGGCGAATGTAGTCGCTGATGCCTTGAGTCGAAAGGAAAGGGTGAAACCCAACCGAATCAATGCCAAGAGCATTGAGATTAAGAACAGTTTGAATGAAAGGTTGTTAGCTGCACAGAAGGAAGCTGTGTTGGAAGCTAACTATCCTAACGAAAAGCTAGGAGTAACTGAGGAGCAGTTATCTCTTGGCAAAGACGGAATTCTGAGATTGAATGGACGAATATGGGTTCCAATTTATGGAGGACTTCGGGATGTTATTCTTCAGGAAGCCCATAGTTCCAAATATTCCGTTCATCCTGGAGCTGATAAGATGTACCAGGATCTAAGGGCAAACTATTGGTGGATAGGTTTGAAAAAGTCTGTAGCTACCTATGTATCCAAATGCTTGACGTGTGCGCAAGTCAAAGCAGAACATCAAAAGCCGTCAGGTTTGCTGCAACAGCCTGAACTTCCCACTTGGAAGTGGGAAATGGTAACTATGGATTTTATCACCAAGTTACCTAAGAGAAGGAAAGGAAATGATACGATATGGGTTATAGTTGATAGACTGACTAAGTCAGCACATTTCTTACCCATCAAGGAGACTTATAGCTCCGACATGTTAGCCCAGTTGTACGTGGATAACATTGTAGCTTTACATGGCATACCTGTGTCTATTATCTCTGACAGAGATACTAGATACACGTCACATTTTTGGAAAAGTTTCCAGCAATCTTTGGGCACGCGTTTGAATTTTAGTACGGCTTACCATCCTCAGACAGACGGACAGAGTGAGCGTACAATCCAAACGTTGGAAGACATGCTTCGTGCATGTGTGATCGATTTAGGTGGTAGTTGGGATAACCACCTGCCGTTAATCGAATTCTCCTACAACAATAGCTACCATACCAGCATTAAGGCTGCGTCTTTTGAGGCATTATACGGTAGAAAGTGTAGAACACCCGTTTGTTGGGCGGAAGTTGGAGATGTCCAATTATCAGGACCGGAAATAGTCTTTGAGACGACGGACAAGATTGTCTAGATTTGTGATCGTCTCAAAGCTACCCGAGATAGGCAGAAGAGTTACGCCGATCCAAAGCGTAAACCTATGAAATTCGAAGTAGGCGACAAAGTGTTGCTTAAAGTATCACCCTGGAAGGGAGTGATGCGATTTGGTAAGAAAGGCAAGTTAAGCCCGAGATACATAGGACCATTCGAGGTCATCGAATGTGTCGGATCAGTTGCCTATAAGTTAAACTTACCTGAAGAGCTCAGTGGTATTCATAACGTATTCCACGTCTGCAATCTGAAGAAATGCCTAGCTGACGAATCGCTAGTCATACCACATACGGATGTGCTTATAGATGAGAGCTTGAAATTTGTGGAAAAACCATTGTCGATCGAGGATCGACAGGTTAAGAAGCTTCAAAGGAAGCATGTCCCTATTGTAAAGGTAAAATGGGATGCTCGTAGAGGTCCCGAATATACGTGGGAGGTTGAGTCCACAATGAAAGAAAAGTACCCTCATTTGTTTCAGTAAATATCGAGGTCGAGATTTCTTTTAAGGGGGTGAGGATGTAACACCTCGAAAATTCGTGTTCAATGAAATAACAACACGTGTCATGTAAGACAAAAAGCGTTATAAACCCGGATTTAATAAAGATGTTTGGCAGGATTTAAAAGTGTCGTCATGTTAATTTTCACCTCTGAACGACCTCATTTATAAATCCCAAGACCCAATTATATATTATGAACATCTAATATACCTTCAATCCAGCAAATTGATGGCAGTAATTGAATTCAAAAGTGCAAGATAGGATCCTAGGAAATTTCTACGATAGACCTACATTTTCGGCACTTTCAAAGGATTCAAGAAAACATATCAAAGTGGTAGGGTATATAACTGTTCAAGACCCAAAACATGAGGCCCCATACTGATAAAACATGGCCAAAATCGTTACACATCAGTTGCCCTTTCGAAATTTGAAAGAACAAAAGTTTTTTTGCTTCTGATCACAGGCTTACGGACCGTAAGCCACCCCCTTACGGTTCGTAAGGGGGTGCCAGTGACTGAAAACGGGGTTGTTTGCTGTTTAAACGCAATAACTGACTTACATTCAATTTTCCTCATATTTGGACGACCCCTAAATGTCTCCTAGACACTAGGGACATGTGTTAGTGATCAGGGAACATTGCTAGAGTTGCTTGTCAACAATCTATGAATTCTTGAGCACTATATAAAGGGCCAAGGTTGCAACCAATTCTTCACATCTTCCTTCAGCATTCTGATCATTTCTGGAGCTCCAAAGCAGACTCAAGTGATCAAATTTCGTGCAAAGGACTTCAGTAAGTTTGCTTAACCTTCCTTAGTTGATTTTTTGCTTAGTTTTAGCTTAAAAGTTAAACCGTCGTAATTAACGGTTGACTTCACGATTAATCACTAATGGTCCAGTGATTAGTCGAATTGAAAGTAGTTATAAGTTGGTAATTATGTGGGCAATAAACCCTTAAAAGGGCACCCTCTGATTCCCACTCTAACTAGGTCATATATCGGGTCAAACTTGTTATTAAAAAGTCAACAGAATGCTTATTTCCTAATTTATGCATAATTAGCAATGTAGAACACATACAACCTGTTTGATCATTAATATAACTTGGTAATTAGTGTAAGAACATGTCTAAACATGTTCAACCCGACAATTTTATGTTTAGACCCGGTTCGGAACCGAAAGTCGCAAAGCTTTGACTTTTGCTTTGACTTCAGTTCTGACCCGTTTTGGTATGTTTTAGAAATTCCTTAGAGCTTTAATTGGACTAGGTTACATGCTAATATAACCCTCTGTGATTATACACCTTGGTTCATTAGATATCCAATTAATATGCATGTTTCCGTTAATTGCTCATATGTTGACCATTATGCCCTTTTCACCTTAAAACGTGATTTTTGGAAATATAAAAGAGTAGAAACCTTAGTTACTGATTTATAAACTTGCACCCAAAATTTGACATCAGTTTGAGGTGTAGATTGAGAGTTATGCTCATTAGCGTAATTAGAAAGCTTCTTTAGCGATTTAACGACATAATTAGCGTATGGCCTATTTAAGCCTACTTTTTGATATCAAACTTATTACCCACTAATGTAATATATTATTTTGGTATTTTTGAAGATTTTTAATTAATTTTAGGCTGAGCATAACTTATAGTCATAGGCTTAATCCGGTAATTGTCGCTTTTGCCCTTACAGGCTATAAAATGAGTTTTTCATATCTTTTTGACCCCAAACCTTTTGCTACTAATTACATATGATAAATAAATTATTTTAATCCTTCTGGAATAATAAAAATATCAGTTTTCCATATAGAACCCGGAAACGGCTTCTAATCGCCTTATTAAGCGTTTTTAACGCATAGTATGTACTAAAACTATTTTAAACATACAAGGGTTGATACCTACTGATATTTTAGGTAAATTATAATATTTTAACAGTAAGAAAAAGTTGTTAAACTCAGATTTCAGTTTTGAGCTTTTCGGCGTATGTGAAATTACCAAAATGCCCCTACGGAGCATAGTTTGTGTTTAAATTCGTTTCGGACATAATAAAAGATATCTTACTGATGTCACAACATATTTAAGGCATATTAACTTAGGAAACCTGTATATGGCTCTCATGATTACCCGTTACGCCTCTTGCGCGTTCGGTTCGGTTTATGTAACTAATTTGCATAAATTGGCCGAAACGGGTCAACCCTTATCGGTTTTATCTCAAAATCCAGAATGTGTATGAAATACCCATATTAAGAAAGTCTTCCACCTTGTCGGGTCTAAATCACATTCTATTCCGGTCTTCGCTTAATCGTGCGTACGAACCGTATCTTTGAAACTAACCGGTCTAAGCTTAAGCTTAACTAAAGACCCGTTAGGATTCTAATAGGTTATTATAAACCTTTATTCCAGAATAGGAGACCAGTAAAAGCTACTTGCATTGCTTATTGTGATTATTACTTTGCTCAGGTAAATACTTTTAACTTATTTTCCCTTATACGGGCTTGGGGTACGGTATATAAAATACCGCTTGGTCGGGCATTAAATCTTCCATCGTATGGTGGTTAATTGATAATTTAATCGGCCCGTTTAAATTGTTTTGTTTTCTTAAAGCCTTTGGGAGGTTAATGACCATGTCCCGGATATCCTTGGCATCATTTTACGAAATGGCCACGACCTAAGCGCGGAGTGTAGGCGTACACTCGTCAGTGCATAAATAGTTAATGTGGTGTGTCTATTGATCTTTAACCCGGCACGATCCGGGCTACTGAACGCATAAGGAACATGTAATTCTTTTACAAGTTTATATATTTAAATAATTATCCCAAGTTATAAAATGTTTATGCCACGTGCATCCAAATCAATTTTTAATCATTTTTAAAATGAGTCGGTTAATTGTATTTACCAGTGTAAACTGACGTATTTTCCCAAAAAGATTAAATGAAGGTACTAAGCGTAATAGGCTGGATTCTCTCCTTAGCATCAATAAAGAGTCTCACAAGCTTAAGATGCCTAACGTCTGTTGAACTACTGTTTCCTATTTATTTTGATCCTTCTGTGGATAAACTTTCAACTGTTTGTGATACACGATATTACAATATTTTATTCGGTTGAAATATATCTTTCAATTGCTTCCGCTGTGCATTTAAATATTGTGTTGTTTGACTATTATGTTGTCAACCACGTCACGATACTCCCCACCGGGCCCACCGGTGACACGTGGAATCAGGGGTGTGACATTTTATAAACTTTTACCAAGACCCTTCACTATCATATGCTGGTTTCTCATAATTACAATAGAAATCTGATACTAACTCTTAAATCATTGAGGATCAAGCTGAGAAGTGAGGTGGATCTTTCAAAACCATTTTAAACAAAATTTTCAGACTCGAACTCAGCTGGATCTAAGGTTCCATGAGCTCACAAGCTAAGTCAATAGCCGTGGATTCAAGTATTGAGCCAATTCCAGTTGAGTAGGTAATCAGTTCAAACAAAAAACAAACTGATTTACCTAAGAAACAGTCACATTCGAACGAAAGGGAACTCATATCCGTCCGAATGCGCCTGTTCACTGAGATCTGACGATTTTCAAGTGTTGAATGACTGTCCAGATCACTATCTTCAATATAGATGATTCTGGAATGTCAGTGTGTGTTCTATGGGAACCTTGTTTTCCAATCTAGATCCACCACCTCACTTAAACTTGTAAAAAGAACACCCAAACAATCTCCCAGACCTAGAACGAGTGAACACTGTCCAGTCTCCAACACTTAGTTAATTCTTTCTATGTCGTGTTGGCACACCTGGGTTATACATTGTTCGGTTGTTTGGTTTAGTTTACATTATGTCTTTTTCTTTCTGTAATCATGACCAACCAGTCAGTTAACTATGTTAACTTATTTGTGCTTTGGTGATCAATAACGAGGTTAAAACCTCCATGCATGACTTCTATGAACCTTATGATTATTCTAGACTGTCAACATACTAATATTATAACTAGGCAACTTAACAAAAATCACGGACATAACTGCTTAATAGTTAAAATGTTCAAAACCAGAATCTGCCTACCAACAGTCCCTTTTCGTACGAATGGCACTTTCGTACAAATGGCCCTTTCGTCCCAGACTCTCTCGTCCGAACAGTTCGTATTTCAATTTCCGTTATTCTGATTTCTGTGTTCCTTGTCACTGATTCTGTCAGGCAAACTAGGACCCGTAAAACCACAGAAAAATCAATGTCGGGACAAGTACACGAACAGGATAATTTCTGTTTTAATATATTTTTGTATTATACTAAGTAATTTAAATTTTGTAACTTAATTCCGCAACTCCAACTCACGCCTTCCTTTGCCTGTAGGGTAATCTTGGTGTTCCTGTACTAGTTACACCATTCCTTTGCTTGCCGGGTAGGATAACCTTGGCGTTCATGTACTACGCCTACCTCCTCCTGCCAAAACTACGTTCACGGGATTTCTACAGAAGATTTAGCAAAACCGTTAGTATACTCGAACACCCTTTTTTATGTTTTACACTTTGGGTGCAATATGTTTATCTATTAACCTACACAGTTACACTTATACTTTTATACAAAATGCATAAACAATCTAATACATGCATGCATACGTTATACTTGATACTTTAATATGGGTTTGTACGTTTTGTGTTGAACTTGTCATTAACTTCGTACGAGCCTACCCTTAACATGTATAGCGCTATAGGAGTAACGCACCACCCACGCACGTGAGGTTATGTTAAGTCTTTTAATTGCGTTAAACTTTGGGTTGACTTGTTTGTTCACATGCCAGCTTAATGTTAATCTTGAATAACTAGTTTGCCATGTGGATTCGTTTAAACTTTTATACTTGTGATATGTATCAAAACTTGTATACTCGCCAATACATTGTATTGAACCATGTATTTTTAACATATTGCAGGATGATGATGATATTAAAATGGGCGTAGCGACTATGCTTTAGATACATATCTAGAAATCTTACATTTTAAATTGTTGTATCAATTTTGTACTATGTTTTGTTGTAATTTGTTTTGTTGTATCTGGATTATGTTGTATTTGAATTTTCCGTGTATTGTAATTTGACAACTGAGATGAAATGAAATCAGTTTACTTAAATTTTATTGTCACTTTTATTGTTGTGTGCAATGAGTAATCTCGTTTTTGTCTCACTCTAATGATTCCTCCTTCGGTTGGGGTGTGACAGTCAACCTCCTACAATTCCATTTCAACCCAATATAGTCATAATTTCTCTAACAATCAATTTACATCCAAAAGTTAGTTTATGAAAGCTTTTACATCAAACTATTGCACATGGAATTAGAGTTCTTCACTATAACGCCCTCCTTTTTCATACTTTCCATAATTAGAAAGCATTGTTCGTATTTCTATTTTTTGAATCTTGTAATTCTTGTAATTGTCTTCCCGTTGTATCGTTGTAAAATCCAAGACTTGGATCATAAATAAAATTCGCAATTCTTTAAATTCATGTTCTACATATTTCATACATGTTCGTACGTTTGGATTAATTATACATGAGATACCTTATACGCAATTCTTGCAAAATGCGTTAACTTACAAAGACTTGACATACATGCTAAATTCATGCGTATACGATACTTATTCTCAACATCCATACTTATTCATATATTTATTTTTATGCTTTAATTTCATTATATACCCCTACACTTTCTTCTTTATACTTAAAATACAATAAAACACCTTAAAACATAACTATATTAAAGTATAAGGGCCAAAATTGTAAAAATAACAAACAAAACACCCAGCCAGGGTGGCTCGCGGGCCGTGACCCCCCCACCATCTGGCTCGTGCCCCGCCAGAGGTCTGAATCCGCAGAATCCTTAATCAGCAGTGATTACTGGTCGAACTTGGGTGTGTTTAGGTGTGTTTCTTTCATTTAATGGCCACCTAACTTAACCTAATCACTCCCTATTAAAACCCAACCCATTCCCACACATTTTCCACTTTGCAAACACCTCACTTTCACTCTCAAACACTCTAAATTCAGTTGGGAAATCAGTAGCAAGGCAGATTCGTATCAAGTTGCAAAAGTGAGCATAACCTCACTTATCTTCCATCTTTTTCATTTCTTCTTGCTTCTTAGCACTTGGAACAACCTTAGGTATGTTTCCACAGGTTTTCCAAGGAAAACCAAGGATGGAACATCACCATAATAAGGTTAAAAGTGCAAGAAACTTTCTGTTTTGTACAAACACTTTGTTAAACATACTTAAACTAGTGATTTCCTCATACATTCCTATGTCCTTATGCCACTAATCAAGTCTATGATTATGTGTGCTTAAAAACAAGGTTGTAACCTACAAATCCAGAGGTTTTAATCCTCAAAACTTTCTGTTTTTAAAAGGGTTTTAACCCATAAGTGATGGACAAGTCTTAAACTTGTGAATGTGTGATTATTTGGTTAGCTTGGGCTATCCTACTTACAATCCACACTTCACTTGATGGTTTCTCTTAGTTATTATGTATATTTCATTCCGTAATAATCCACTCATGACCATCCTTGTTGTCTTTGACAACTTGTGCATTGGTGAAAATACAAAAGAGGTTTTAAATGGTAGGTTTATCCTCCTACCTCATGCATGACTTCTATGATAATCTTGTTATACTTGATGGACTAAAACTTATGATATATACTATGTAGAATATATAACGCCTATAGTAACTGAACCTTTGATGATAATCTAATGATTATTTGTCAAAATACTAAGTTACATCATCTAAGAACTTAGTTCTTGTTATGATTCTAATGGGTACTTTAACCCATGAAAACATTCAAACCCCTATGGTTTCATAGTGTCAAAAACGAGTATTATGTGCTAGATGGTTATTTTCTCATATATGTACTTTCCGTATACTTTTCATTCCAAATTCCTGATCCTCTGTTATTATCCAATATTCATACACCTATGTTTCCTCATGTAGAAGGACTTGGTGTTTCATCCCCAAACAACCAACAAACTCCTCGCGGATTGACAAGTGGAAGCTTGCAAACCGTGAGTACACTTGACCGATTTTACTTTTAAAACACTTTCGGTTGTAACATGTTATTATTACAAACTCCACATTCACATACTTAAAACATACTTTATGCTCTCAATCCGTTATACATGCTACTTGTTTACTTAGGTTCATGCTAGATTATACATGCTATGTGTCATTAACTTTGCTAAGCCCTAACTTAACATATATAGCACTATAGGAGTAGCACGCCGCCCGACGGGGTCTTGTTAAGTCTTTATTCTAAACGGTCTCGTCACTTTTGTGGCGAGGGATGCTAAATACTAGTGGACACTTGGGTTTAACGTATTGTTATGCATGCTAGTTACCTTGTTTACAAATTGTCATGTGAATTCGAGAAAATACTTTTATACTTATGCTATATTATTCAAACCTTGTGTACTCGTCTTTGCTTTTGCATTGAACTTTATTTTAAACATGTTACATGTTGATGTTGATGCCATGATGAATCTAGTAGGGATGACTAGTAACACGCTCAAGATTACTAAATTTGATTATGCTTGTTATGTTATTATTGTTGTAATTTTGTCATTTCCATGTTGTACTTTTACTTCTCTTGTTGTATTGACAATTTATGATTATTAATGAAAACGGTTTTGATTTAAATATTGTCACAATTAGTGTTATGTGTGATGAGCAATCTATCTTCGTCCCACTCTGATGATTCCGCCATTGGTTGGGGTGTGACAGATTGGTATCAGAGCCATAACTATAGGGAATTAGGTAGAATTGCCTTGTTCAACCTAGTCCATAGTAGATACCTCAAATTTGACCATTCTTGTTACATGCTTAAAATGTTTATTCTTCCTACCTTGCTTCTTTCTCTTCTTTTTGTTCTTAAAACTTACATTATGTCTTTCCTAAGACATTTTACACAATGCACTTGAGGACTTGAAGACACTCGTAATACAAACGAGACGAGTTTATCAAAATAGGCGTGAAACCCACAATTTGGTAAACGACTCTCATTCTGCTTAATTCTATTTTGCACGAAATTTCGCCATTAAGTTAGGAGTGAAATCCACATCTTAATGGTAAATTTCCAATTCAAACTCTAGTGGACCCTCGTCAAAGTGTTGAAATTAAGTTTGGACCCGATGAGTACCAACCACATTAGGTACGAAATTGTCAAGTTAGGGGTGAAACCCGCATCTTGTCGATTGAGTCCCATTCCTTGATTTTCAGTCTCGCCAAAGTTTTGATTGTTTCAATCGATTAGAGACGTGTAGTAACTTGAAGGGTAAGATACTGTTAATCGCTTCTCGACGAGAGTATCTTACCTATAGGCCAAAGCACGTTTCTCTAATTTGAAAGGACTTTCGATTCACTTTGGAATAGTCGACATTTCTAAACCCGAAACAATCCTATGTTTTATGAGCCTCTCTTTTATGTTATCTCAATTTATATGTGATTTTATACTTGTTACCTCGTTCATTTCAAAACCGTTACACGATTCGCACGACTCTCGCAATCAAAAACAATAATAATTCTCGTGAACGAACTAAATTTATACTCTTTTACACATTCTTACGTGTTTATACTTGTTGAATACTTGTCGAACTCATGCTAATTATGTGAACCATACGTGATACATCATGCTTACATGCTTATACATGCAAAACTTATTTTGAATTTATGATCAAGTCTCATCCTTTCCTTCTCTTTCGTTTCTTAGATGTCTTCTCTAAGCCTGTCCAAGAAGACCAAGAAGGGTAGCTCGAGCACCATGTCGAAAAAGGATTGTATGAAGTTTATGCCCAAGCAGATGGCTAAGGTGAAACCTGGTATAGTCAGCAAGATCAACCCCGATTCTCCCCATGGATCTGTTGACTCGAATGTGGAAACACCTCGCTCGGCATTCCAATTCAAGCAATTCATGGCCTGTAAGCCTCTAGAGTTTACTGGCAAGGATGGCGCCACAACCATGATGAATTGGTTCGATGTAATCGAACTCACCTTCCTGCAGAGTGGATGTCCAGATAATCTACGAACCCTAAACACAACTGGAGTTTTCCGTTCGAGGGCACTCGAATGGTGGACCTTCGAACGCAACAAAAGGGGAAATGATGTAGCCCACGCCTTGCCTTGGGACGAGTTTAAGCAACTCATGAAGGACCAATTTTTTCCTCCTTACGAGCTCTAAAAGTTGGAAAACGAGTTTTGGAACTTGACGCAGAAGGGGAGCGACAATGAAGGTCTGATTGCGCGCTTCAAGCAACTTAGTGTCCTCTGTCCTGGACAAGTCGACACCGCTCCCAAAGCTGTAGCCAAGTTTATTCGTTGCCTTCCACCCTCTTTGATGAATCATGTAGCCTCCGTTTGCCCCAAAACCATTAAAGATTCCTTTCGTATCTGTGCTGAGCTTAACAATAACTGCATTCTTCATGGAACCTACGACAAGGTTTCGATGAAGAGTGCGCACCAAGCAACCACCGACACCACCACCACTGTTGAACCTACATCCTCCCAACCACCCAAAAAGAACAAAGGCAAGAAGCGGAAGGCATCAAGCCAAAATTGTGCGGTCATCACTCCGCCAAACCCTCAGCCTTTACAATCAGTAGATGCCGCTATCCCCACAAACCTCGAACCATCAAAGAGAAACTACACTGGGACATGGCCCAAGTGTAACCAATGCACTTACCATGTGACAACCGTAAAAAATCCAGGTATCCGTACAATTAATTAATGTTAATTAGTGCTTAATGACTGTGCTGAATTACAACTGATAACTTAGACTGCTTTTTGACTACTGCATTATACTTACATGTGCATCACATATTACATAATGTCACCTTATTATCACATACAAACCTTATTGACATATATGATGCACAAAGCACAGTTAACGGATAAACAGGAATATGCTGACGGGGTTCAGTACATAGACAGACAATGTTTTGAGACCCAGTATGAGCCAGAAACCAAGTTCTACACTAGTATAGTGTGTAGGGATGTAAGGACCTCAAAACTGCATTCCTAAGTGATAGTTTAGGTGCCGGGAAGTGCCTAAAACTCACCCAAAGTGCAGAATTCTGCATTTTTCAGCAAAAATCAGCTTTTTAACAAGTTAGTTTCATGTAAAAATATGACTAAATGGTCCTGAATGCTTTCCTAAGTGTCGGGAATTAAAAGTGTCATAAAAGGGTACATAAAGATCACTAAACGGAATAGTTTGACACTTTAACGAACCGGTATCTAACCGAATAACCGGACACTACCCGAAACACCAAAATTATACTAGAAGCATTGTTTTATTATTTCTAAGCTAGTTATGATTCCCGAACACCCTAACACCCACTAAAATATCTAGTAACTAACTTAACTAACTATATATTTGGAATTGAACTTTCATCTAACTATATTGTTAAAATTTACAATTAGACCCCCCCCCCCCACACAAGCTAGTAATCGGCCCACATGCCTAATTGGTGGGATTTTATTTGAATTGTTTAATAGATTATGTCTTGTACTCTAAGAACATAATATCCAAGGGTTATTGTAATAATATGGTTATAAGTTAAACCTTAGAGTTCTAATCCTTCATTCATCAACAACACCCAACACACCTTCTTCTTCCCTCCCTCTCCTCCATTCTCGGCCGAGACATCATCCCCACACCATCACCATTTTCTTTTCACTTGCATCCATTCCATACACTCACAAAGAAACTAGAAGGTCTACAAAGGAGCTTGGAGCTTGTGGATCTTGTAGGACCTTCATCATTTGCTATTATCCTCCACTTTTGTCATCACCATCTCTTGTGTTCATCCCTAGCCATAGAGCTAGTAGTAAGACTCTCATAACCCTTTGTTACTTCATATTTTGATGGATAAAAGATGTTATACATTGATGATCATGAAGAACACTAAAGCACCTAATGAAGAAACATGAACATAAGCTTGAAATATGATGAAATCATGATGAAACTATGTTGTTTAGTGTATGAATGATACTTGATTGCTATTTTCTTGAGATTATGATGTTAATCATCATAAGGAGGAGCTTGCTAGATTGTGATTAAACACATGAGCTAGCAAGTAAGAGGATGATTATGTGATGAAACAAGATGATCATCCTCATGTGTAAGCATGAACTTGAAAAATAAAATGATTTCTTGAAAAATAATAATCAAGTGAGTTGATGATCTTATAGATCTAAGAATAATGAATGGTTTTCCAAAAGAACCAAGTTCAAAATGTGATTTTTAGAAGATCATGGTTCTTACTTAAACACACACTATTTTTAGTGATAACACAAGTGTAGAAACACTTGAGAAACAAGAGGATTTCACAAGGAAACGTTTTTGTAAAATATGTTTACAAGTTGTAAACACCCAAACCTTCCAAGAATGAGATTTTTAAAGAATTAAACACACTTTAAAAGGTAACTAAACCTACTAAAAACACTACCAAGTTACTACAAGTTTTTGTGAAAGATCAAGTTCATGTTGTTATGTAAATTGTATAGTTTTTGCACTTGGTAAGTGTAAGTTGCTTAGGGATTGATTGTTGATTGTTTGTGATGATTTTTGAAAAGAAAATGATATGCTTTGATAGCATGGACACCTCCATTTTTAGGGGAAACTATGGCAAAAAATTTCTAAAAATATAAACACTTAGAAAAATATTTTCTAACAAGTATTTACAAGTGTATTTAACTATGGTTTTCAATATAAACTTTGCAATAGAATTTGTTACAAAAATACAAGTATTGGAGGTTGGTTTTTATAAATAAAAATGGATAAATATGTATTTAGAATATATGTTTTCATTAAAGACACATTGTGTGTGATTATTTGTATTCTTTTTGTAGTAGTTGTATTATTTTACGGATTAAAATAATATAACTTAACAAAATACCAAGAACTTACAATCCAAAATAATACCAAAAATAACAAAGGAATAAACATATAAGTTACACACATAATATTGTGGAACCGAACGATAAAATGTAACTTACAAAATATTCTGGAAAATACCGTTATAAATATATTTTTGGTAAACATTATTTTGGATACGAAAGAAATGAAAATATGATTTTAGTAAATATTAACAAAGTATATCATATTTTCGACAACAAGAAAATATATTATTTTTGGGAAGTAAAAATATATTTTCTTGGAATAATTGGAAGATATATGATTTTTTGGAAAGATATATATTTTCTGGGAAATACATTCTTTTCGGACAAAATAAGTCTACATATATTTTCTAAAGTGGGACTTGAAAATATATTTTGGAACTACAAACACAAGAATACGAATATACATGTATAAGATACCCCTATCCTTGGGAAGGAAATACGAAAATAAACACTTGAGAAGTATTGTTACAAAAATATTGTTTAACAATTATTCCAAAACTTAAATTTAATTTAAGTTGAAATATTTATTATTTTAACAAGTAATTATAACTTGGAATAATATTGAAGACTTAAAAGACACGTAACTCCAAAACATTAATATCAAGCAAAGGCACGACCCGTTCGTCTAATAGACATTAGTACGTTGTAGGTAGTCATGTTTGCTGACAAGGTTTGAGTTGCGAGTACCGAAGACGCAGTACTGTGAGTTCATGTCCCCCTTTTCTTTAAACTGTTTTGTTTATTAACTTCGGGGGTGAAATACATGTTACAATTGTTTACCAACGTTTTATACATGGTATGGTTAGCTAAGGAGGGTTACTGCTAGATCATGTGAAAGGTGGGTATAACACTTAAGGCCATTAATCCTCGTCGTAGGACCGAGGGACATGAGTGATAGATCTATTTGGCTGTAGCGAGCCCACACCCATGGGGACCAGGGTGGCCCATAGGGTGACTATGTCTTCCAGCCGGAGGCCCGGTACAAATTTGCTAGGTTTGAGTTTTCCTACACCATTTCACACATATCAATGGCCTTGCAAACCATTGATGATTTGTTTTCCTTATTGCTACATACCAGGGACATACATACATACAACATATTTCAGAGGTTTATTCATACACGAAACACATGAACTCGCTCAACTTTTGTTGATGTTTTTAAACTACATGTATTTCAGGGAACTAAGTGGATCAGGCAGGTGTTGCATGTTTTCAAGCTGCGTTATAAATAAAAGATGTCATCCAAGTCTTTAGAGTTTAGGAGATGTATCTTACTCCTGGACGAGATACATGGTTCTAAGCTCGGGTTGGTTTAAGTTATGTTGTCGAGTCTTCGTGAACTCATTAAAACATGTTATGGTGTGTAATTTGAATTCCGTGTCAACGTTTCAGACAATTTATGTGGTGCTATTTTCAAACTTAATTTATGGATGAACATCTAATGGTTTTATCATATAGCGTTGTTATGATTGAATGCTATGGTATTAAGTAAGTCACACCAATAACCACGCTTCCGCAAAAGTCAGGGTGTGACAGCTTGGTATCAGAGCTTTGATCGTAGCGAACTAGGATTCTTTCTCAAGTCTAGACTACGATCATTAGGGCTCTCACGAAAATGTTTTCACAAACATGTTTTCATTGCATACACGAAATGTCCAGATCCAGGAAACAAACATTTTTACAAATAAAAGACACAAAATACATTTCAAAGAATTCGTTTATAATTCAGTCTGAGAGACTGGGGAGTTAGTCTGAGAGACTCGCTGGGTAGTCAGTCTGAGAGACTGGGAGGTTTAGTCTGAGAGACTAAGTAGTTCAGTCTGAGAGGCTGGGTGGGATAGTCTTGGGAAGACTAGGATACATACATGCTTACATTGTTACTACTTATATGCTTATTTGATGATTGTTGATATATGTGCATATGTGTGATTGTTTTATCACAGACACCATGTCCTCTTCTGATAGTGGAGTATCAGATACCGTAGACCCTATGGCCATAGTTTCGGATGATGAGATCATCCCAGAGGATGAGGTTTTTACATCTGACACTACGAGTAGCGATGATGATGATTTCCAGCCGTTTGCTTTATCAGATTTTGGCGATGATATACCGCTAGCTGATGGTCTTCCTGGCGAGGATCTACTTCTTGTTCAGATCCCTGCTCCTTTTCCTCTTGCTGCATTTCCTCTCGAGGATCTTCCTCTTGACGCTATGTCTGACGACGACATCGATCTTTTTATTGAGGGTCCCCCGGAGGGTGCCCAGGATGATGGAGCTCCAGTCGACGATGTCATTGCTATCCCGCTTATTGAGATTCCAGTCGTTGAGATTTCATCCGACCATTCTGGTCCTGATTCATTCGAGTCTGTGTCATCTACTACTCTACACACACTGGATTACAGCGTTATCCTACAGATTCTGATTCCGAGACAGCTATGTCTGCCGCACCTGTTCCTCCACAGGACTTTGAGTTTGATGATGAGTTTGATCCTGACATTGACCCTGAGCATGAGGTTGACTTCATCCCTGGCGATCAGCTTTTTGATGTACCCGCTGATCTTGAGTTAGCTCCAGCCGACCCTGAGCCTTTGATTCTCTTGATGCTATGTCTGACGACGACATCGATCTTTTTATTGAGGGTCCCCCGGAGGGTGCCCAGGATGATGGAGCTCCAGTCGACGATGTCATTGCTATCCCGCTTATTGAGATTCCAGTCGTTGAGATTTCATCCGACCATTCTGGTCCTGATTCATTCGAGTCTGTGTCATCTACTACTCTACACGCACTGGATTACAGCGTTATCCTACAGATTCTGATTCCGACACAGCTATGTCTGCCACACCTGTTCCTCCACAGGACTTTGAGTTTGATGATGAGTTTGATCCTGACATTGACCCTGAGCATGAGGTTGACTTCATCCATGGCGATCAGCTTTTTGATGTACCCGCTGATCTTGAGTTAGCTCCAGCCGACCCTGAGCCTTTGATTGCACCCGAGCCTATACCAGCTCATGATCCTCTACTTGAGCCTGACCCGGTTGACATACCAGTTGTTGCACCACCTTTACCTGACCCTCTACCTGCACCCGCAGACCATGCTCCTTTTGCTGACCATATAGATCCCCGTTATGCATTCACCCGCAATGGGTGGATAGATGATGATGACCTGCCTCCTTTTGTTAGACCTGTTACTCCCCCACCTGCACCTGCACCTGCACATGCACCTGTTGATATCGCCCCGTTTCACCCACATGTGTCTGACATACACCGCACTGATTTACCGGTCACGTTCCGACAGGATATCCCTCCGCCCCGTCTAGGGGAAGGACCGTCTAGCCAGCCATCTGGTCATGTCCCACCTGTGTCAGCTGCTTTTCCTTTCATGCCACAGTTTTCACATACTACACCTTTTGCTGCTGCACCATCAGGCGAGCCACTAATTTGGTTTCCGCCCAACACGATGCCTGTTTCTGATCCATATCATCCCTTCCATTACACTGGATACACGAGGGATGATCTGCTTTTGTCCTTACAGCTCCAGCAGGAGATGTTGTGTCGCAGAGTCATGGATCTTGAGAGGATTCCGCATCCTCCACCTTGCACTTGTCAGTCACTGTTCGTGACTCCGCCCGCTCCTCTTTTACCATACCCAGATTTTGATGTCCATTTTCTTACTATGGAGCAGCAGATCAGCTATCTGTTGCGTCGTGTTCATGTCCTCGAGGAGGAGCTAGCGCATGTGCGCAGTTTGCTATTCGTTCCTCCACCTCCTCCTCCTCCACCATCAGCATAGCAGTTTTTGGTTTTATGCAGGTAGCATACTTTTGGTGAGAGTGCAGCTATTGAGCCCAGATTGCACAGCCTTTTTGGAAGACCACTTTTTGACCTTTGACTTTTGACTACTGTAGTTTGTTAGATGATTTGGACAAGGGTGATGTGACCCTGTAGTCCCTTTTGATGTATGGTACATTGTGAAACTTGTAAAACTGTATTTGTGGTCATTTGATATAAGAAAGCTCAATCGCAACATTCTCATTATATACGTTGTTGAATTACTTGTTACGTTATGTGTTTACTTGTGTTGATAAATGTTATTACGTGTGCATGCCATGCACTTACTACACTTATTATGACCTGACCGATGCGATCTTCTTATAGAAGATGCCTCCACGAAGAGAAACTCGATTGCCCACAACAGAGGCTGAGTTACAAGAACAGATTTCACGAGCGATAGCACAACACGAGGCCCTGCGCTCTGAACATAGCGGGGGTACCTCTGGAAGCAACCCACTTCATGGTAATGTTTAAGCCTCTAAGGACACATTACGTTACATTTGGATATTCCATGTGCGATCGCTAATGCTTACTGTGAATGATGTTACTTGTACAGGCTGTACCTATAAGCAATTTCTAGACTGTAAGCCTCTGAATTTCGACGGCACCGGGGGTGCTGTAGCTTTTGTAAGATGGACGGAGAAGACTGATTCTGTGATAAGAATGAGCAAGTGTGCACCGGAGCACCAGGCCACCTACGTCTCTGGATTATTCTTAGACAGAGCGTTATCCTGGTGGAATCTCCAAGTTCAGACCTTGGGAGAAGATGCTGCTTATGCCATGACATGGGATGAAATGAAGGAACTCATGTGAAAGAAATACTGCTCCAGGGCTGAAATCCAAAAGTTGGAAACTGAGTTCTGGAACCTCAAGATGGATGGTCCGAAAATTGCTGAATATGTGCAGAGATTTCACGACTTGTCTCGCGTCATGCCATACATGGTTGATCCGGAATTCAAGCGCATTGAGTGTTTTATTTAGGGGTTGGCACCTCAGATTATGAGTATGGTGACAACGTCAAAGCCTGCCACAATCACTGAGGCGATTGATCTAAGTGTGTCACTAACTGAAGAAGCGATCAGGTTAAACAAGTTTTCGAGTTCTGACCAGAAAAAGAAGGAGACTCACGTTGAGTCATCCGGTGAGAACAAAAGGAAGTTCTCAAACTTTAAGAAGGGTACCAGCAGTGCTAACAAGAAGAAGGATGTGAACTTACCAGCTGAAGCAAAGACTGGGGTTGAAAACAAAGGAAAAGGTTACATGGGCGCTCTACCCAAATGTGATGTAAGCCAGTACCATCATTCCGGCCAGTGCAGATTTAGGAAATGTGAGTCTTATGGGAAGGTTGGCCATTCGAAGGAGACATGCTGGGCTGGTACTGGTACTGGTCGTGGTGGTCAGAGAGGTTTTGGTAATGGAAATGCTAACCGCGGTGGAAATGGGTATGGAAACCGCCCTCAAGGAGGAAATGGTGGAAATGGTAATCGTGGTAATTTTGGGAATCAAACTGGTAATGGAAACCGTGGAGCGAATAACAATCAAGGTGGTAATGGGAATGGAAACGGTCGAGGACCCGGTTGCTTTAATTGTGGAGACGCTGGGCACTTCAAGCGAGAATGCCCGAAAATCAACCAAGCTCATGGAAGGGTTTTCAACATCGGTGCGAGGGAAGCTCGCCAAGATCCTTATGTGGTCACTGGTACGTTCCCTATCAACCAACGCTTTGCATCTGTGCTATTTGATACCGGTGCCGATTATAGTTTTGTATTCCTAGAATTTAAGAATATACTTGGGTTAGTAGCTAGTAAGCTGGATGTTCCGTACTCAATAGAACTAGCTAATGGAAAGCTAGTAGAAGCGAATGAAGTCATTAGAGGTTGCGTGATAGAACTCGGGGAGCACGAGTTTACGCTTGATCTTCTGCCAGTCGAGTTGGGAAGCTTTGACGTGGTAGTCGGAATGGATTGGTTGTCAAGCAACCGAGCAGAGATCGTATGTCACGAGAAGGTTATTCGCATTCTGATGGAGAATGAAGAAACGGTTGTGGTGCATGGAGAGAAGCACGATACGCCCCTAAGGATCATCAGTTGTTTGAAAGCTCGAAAACGTTTGCAGAAAGGATGTGTTTCCTTCTTGGCACACATTGTGGACAAGGAAGCCGCTGAGCCAAAGTTGGAAGATATCCCAGTCGTGAGGGAATATCCTGAAGTCTTCCCCGAAGACTTGCCAGGATTGCCGCCGCAGCGACAAGTCGAATTCCACATTGACTTAGTTCCAGGCGCCGCGCCTGTAGCTAAGGAACCTTACCGACTTGCGCCTTCAGAAATGCAAGAGCTGTCAACACAACTTCAGGAACTTTTGGACAAGGGATTTATTAGACCAAGCTTCTCGCCTTAGGGAGCTCCAGTTTTGTTCGTTAAGAAGAATGACGGTAGTTTTCGCATGTGTATCGACTACCGAGAGCTTAACAAGTTGACCATTAAGAATCGGTATCCTTTGCCGAGGATTGATGACCTGTTCGATCAACTACAAGGTTCGAGTTTTTACTCCAAGATCGATCTTCGATCAGGTTATCACCAGTTAAGAATTCAAGAGGAGAGTATTCCAAAGACGGCCTTTAGGACTCGATATGGGCACTACGAGTTCCTGGTTATGCCGTTTGGGTTGACAAATGCGCCAGCAGTTTTCATGGATTTGATGAATAGAGTTTGCAAGCCGTACCTCGATAAGTTTATGATTGTGTTTATCGACGATCTTTTGATCTACTCGAAGACGAAGGAAGAGCACGAGCAACATCTAAGAGCTATCTTAGAGCTGCTCAAGAAAGAGAAATTGTACGCGAAATTCTCAAAGTGCGAGTTCTGGTTACGTGAAGTTCAGTTCCTTGGTCACGTGGTTAACAGAGATGGAATTCATGTTGATCCCACAAAGATCGAGGTGATCAAGAAGTGGGAGACTCCGAAGACGCCAACCGAGATCCGTCAATTCCTAGGTTTGGCAGGATATTATCGCAGATTTATTGAGGAATTTTCAAAAATCGCTCAACCGTTGACCTCCCTCACTCAAAAAGACAAGAAGTATGAATGGGGAGACAAGCAAGAAGAAGCATTTCAATTGTTGAAAAACAAGCTTTGCGATGCACCCATCTTATCCCTACCCGAAGGCACCGATGAATTCATGGTATATTGTGACGCCTCGCGTCAGGGATTGGGATGTGTATTGATGCAGAGACAGAAAGTTATAGCATACGCTTCGCGCCAATTGAAGGTTCATGAGAAAAATTACACCACGCATGATTTGGAATTAGGCGCAGTGGTGTTTGCATTAAAGATCTGGCGACATTACTTGTATGGCACGCGATGCACAATCTTTACTGATCACAAGAGCTTACATCATATATTCGATCAGAAAGAGCTTAACATGAGACAGAGACGATGGGTCGAGTTGTTAAACGACTATGATTGTGAAATTAAGTATCACCCAGGGAAGGCGAATGTGGTCGCAGACGCCTTGAGTCGGAAGGAAAGAATTAAGCCCATAAGGGTTCGGGCTTTGGAAATGATTGTTCAAACGGACCTCTCATTGCGCATTCGTGCCGCACAAAGAGAAGCTCTTAAGGAAGAGAATCTTGAGAATGAATATCTCCGTGGGATGGAGAAGCAGTTAGTACCCAATGATGAAGGAACGTTGTGCTTCATGAAACGAATTTGGGTTCCTCTCTTTGGTGGTCTTAGAGAAGTAATTTTCGATGAAGCCCACAAGTCACGGTACTCTATCCATCCAGGATCGGATAAGATGTACCAGGACTTGAAGGAATTCTATTGGTGGCCGAGATTAAAGGGTGATGTTGCAATGTATGTTGGCAAATGTTTGACATGTGCCAAAGTAAAGGCCGAATATCAGAAGCCTTCAGGTCTTCTGCAACAACCAGAAATACCCATGTGGAAATGGGAGCAGATTTCAATGGATTTTATAACAAAGTTACCAAAGACACCCAGAGGTCATGATACGATTTGGGTAATCGTAGACCGTCTGACGAAATCCGCGCACTTTTTGCCGATCAAGGAAAAGGATAACACAGGTAAGATAGCCGAGCTATACCTCAGAGAGATAGTTGCATGACATGGAGTGCCTCTCTCAATCATTTCTGATAGAGACGGAAGGTTTATGTCAAGGATTTGGCAATCCTTCCAAGAAGCCTTTGGTTCCCAGTTGAATCTGAGCACTGCATTTCACCCACAAACGGATGGGCAAAGCGAAAGAACGATTCAAACGCTAGAGGACATGCTGAGAGCTTGCGTTATGCACTTGGGTGGCAGTTGGGACACCCATCTACCATTGGTTGAATTCTCGTATAACAACAGCTACCATGCAAGCATTCAAGCTGCACCGTTTGAAGCTCTTTACGGACGCAAGTGTCGATCACCGTTATGCTGGGCAGACGCGGGTGATAGACAGTTTGTTGGTCCGGAATTGGTCCAAGAGACAACATACAAGATTATACAGATCCGAGAGCGCATCAAGGCGGCTCGTGATCGACAAAAGAGTTATGTGGGCCGAAGAAGGAAACCTTTGGAGTTTCAAGTGGTAGATATGGTCTTACTAAAAGTCTCACCCTGGAAGGGTGTAGCACGCTTTGGGAAGCGTGGAAAGTTGAACCCGCGATACATTGGACCGTTCAAAATCCTGGAAAGGATTGGTCTTGTAGCTTACAAGTTGGATCTACCCGCATAACTGGATGGCGTTCATGATACATTTCATGTATCTAATCTGAAAAAGAGTCCAACTCAAGAAACAGTTATCATTCCTGCCGATGAAGTCCACATTGACGACACACTCCACTTTACTGAAGAACCTGTTGAGGTTACTGATTGGAAGGTTAACAAGAAGCGACGGAGTAGTGTTAAACTCGTCAAGGTTCGTTGGAACGCGCGACACGGCCAAGAATTCACTTGGGAGCGTGAGGATCACATGAAAGCAAAATATCTGCACCTGTTCCCAAACTCCCCTGCAGCTAGTAGCAGAACCTAAAATTTCGGGACGAAATTTTCTTAACAGGGGGAGAATGTGACAACCGTAAAAAATCCAGGTATCCGTACAATTAATTAATGTTAATTAGTGCTTAATGACTGTGCTGAATTACAACTGATAACTTAGACTGCTTTCTGACTACTGCATTATACTTACATGTGCATCACATATTACATAATGTCACCTCATTATCACATGCAAACCTTATTAACATATATGATGCACAAAGCACAGTTAACGGATAAACAGGAATATGCTGACGGGGTTCAGTACATGGACAGGCAATGTTTTGAGACCCAGTATGAGCCAGAAACCAAGTTCTACACTAGTATAGTGTGTAGGGAAGTAAGGACCTCAAAACTGCATTCCTAAGTGATAGTTTAGGTGCCGGGAAGTGCCTAAAACTCACCCAAAGTGCAGAATTTTGCATTTTTCAGCAAAAATCAGCTTTTTAACAAGCTAGTTTCATGTAAAAATATGACTAAATGGTCCTGAATGCTTTCCTAAGTGTCGGGAATTAAAAGTGTCACAAAAGGGTACATAAAGATCACTAAACGTAATAGTTTGACACTTTAACGAACCGGTATCTAACCGAACAACCGGACACTACCCGAAACACCAAAATTATACTAGAAGCATTGTTTTATTATTTCTAAGCTAGTTATGATTCCTGAACACCCTAACACCCACTAAAATATCTAGTAACTAACTTAACTAACTATATATTTGGAATTGAACTTTCATCTAACTATATGGTTAAAATTTACAATTAGAACCCCCCACCCCCCCACAAGCTAGTAATCGGCCCACATGCCTAATTGGTGGGATTTTATTTGAATTGTTTAATAGATTATTTCTTGTACTCTAAGAACATAATATCCAAGGTTATTGTAATAATATGGTTATAAGTTAAACCATAGAGTTCTAATCCTTCATTCATCAGCAACACCCAACACACCTTCTTCTTCCCTCCCTCTCCTCCATTCTTGGCCGAGACCTCATCCCCACACCATCACCATTTTCTTTTCACTTGCATCCATTCCATACACTCACAAAGAAGCTAGAAGGTCTACAAAGGAGCTTGGAGCTTGTGGATCTTGAAGGACCTTCATCATTTGCTATTATCCTCCACTTTTATCATCACCATCTCTTGTGTTCATCCCTAGCCATAGAGCTAGTAGTAAAACTCTCATAACCCTTTGTTACTTCATATTTTGATGGATAAAAGATTTTATACATTGATGATCATGAAGAACACTAAAGAACCTAATAAAGAAACATGAACATAAGCTTGAAATATGATGAAATCATGATGAAACTATGTTGTTTAGTGTATGAATGATACTTGATTGCTATTTTCTTGAGATTATGATGTTAATAATCATATGGAGCTTGCTAGATTGTGATTAAACACATGATCTAGCAAGTAAGAGGATGATTATGTGATGAAACAAAATGATCATCCTCATGTGTAAGCATGAACTTGAAAAATAAAATGATTTCTTGAAAAATAATAATCAAGTGAGTTGATGATCTTATAGATCTAAGAATAATGAACGGTTTTCCAAAAGAACCAAGTTCAAAATGTGATTTTTAGAAGACCATGGTTCTTACTTAAACACACACTATTTTTAGTGATAACACAAGTGTAGAAACACTTGAGAAACAAGAGGATTTCACAAGGAAACGTTTTTTTGTAAAATACGTTTACAAGTTGTAAACACCCAAATCTTCCAAGAATGAGATTTTTAAAGAATTAAACACACTTTAAAGGGTAACTAAACCTACTAAAAACACTACCAAGTTACTACAAGTTTTTGTGAAAGATCAAGTTCATGTTGTTATGTAAATTGTATAGTTTTTGCACTTGGTAAGTGTAAGTTGCTTAGGGATTGATTGTTGATTGTTTGTGATGATTTTTGAAAAGAAAATGATATGCTTTGATAGCATGGACACCTCCATTTTTAGGGGAAACTGTGGCAAAATTTTTCTAAAAATATAAACACTTAGAAAAATATTTTCTAACAAGTATTTACAAGTGTAGTTAACTATGGTTTTCAATATGAACTTTGCCATAGAATTTATTACAAAAATACAAGTATTGGAGGTTGATTTTTATAAATAAAAATGGATAAATATGTATTTAGAATATATGTTTTCATTAAAGACACATTGTGTGTGATTATTTGTATACTTTGTGTAGTAGTTATATTATTTTAGGGATTAAAATAATATAACTTAACAAAATACCAAGAACTTACAATCCAAAATAATACCAAAAATCACAAAGGAATAAATATATAAGTTACACACATAATATTGTGGAACCGAACGATAGAACGTAACTTACAAAATATTCCGGAAAATACCGTTATAAATATATTTTTGGTAAACATTATTTTGGATACGAAAGAAATGAAAATATGATTTTAGTAAATATTAACAAAGTATATCATATTTTCGACAAGAAGAAAATATATTATTTTTTGGAAGTAAAAATATATTTTCTTGGAATAATTGGAAGATATATGATTTTTGGGAAATATATATATTTTATGGGAAATACATTCTTTTCGGACAAAATAAGTCTACATATATTTTCTAAAGTGGGACTTGAAAATATATTTTGGAACTACAAACACAAGAATACGAATATACATGGATAAGATACCCCCATCCTTGGGAAGGAAATACGAAAATAAATACGTGAGAAGTATTGTTACAAAAATATTGTTTAACAATTATTCCAAAACTTAAATATAATTTAAGTTGAAATATTTATTATTTTAACAAGTAATTATAACTTGGAATAATATTGAAGACTTAAAAGACACGTAACTCCAAAACATTAATATCAAGCAAAGGCACGACCCGTTCGTCTAATAGACATTAGTACGTTGTAGGTAGTCGTGTTTGCTGACAAGGTTTGAGTTGCCAGTACCGAAGACGCAGTACTGTGAGTTCATGTCCCCCTTTTCTTTAAACTGTTTTGTTTATTAACTTCGGGGGTGAAATACATGTTACATTTGTTTACCAACGTTTGATACATGGTATGGTTAGCTAAGGAGGGTTACTGCTAGATCATGTGAAAGATGGGTATAACACTTAAGGCCATTAATCCTCGTCGTAGGACCGAGGGACATGAGTGATAGATCTATTTGGGTGTAGCGAGCCCACACCCATGGGGACCAGGGTGGCCCATAGGGTGACTATGTCTTCCAGCCGGAGGCCCGGTACAAATTTGCTAGGTTTGAGTTTTCCTACACCATTTCACACATATCAATGGCCTTGCAAACCATTGGTGATCTGTTTTCCTTATTGCTACATACCAGGGACATACATACATACAACATATTTCAGAGGTTTATTCATACACGAAACACATGAACTCGCTCAACTTTTGTTGATGTTTTTAAACTACATGTATTTCAGGGAACTAAGTGGATCTGGTAGGTGTTGCATGTTTTCAAGCTGCGTTATAAATAAAAGATGTCATCCAAGTCTTTAGAGTTTAGGAGATGTATCTTACTCCTGGACGAGATACATGGTTCTAAGCTCGGGTTGGTTTAAGTTATGTTGTCGAGTCTTCGTGAACTCATTAAGACATGTTATGGTGTGTAATTTGAATTCGGTGTCAACGTTTCAGACAATTTATGTGGTGCTATTTTCAAACTTAATTTATGGATGAACATCTAATGGTTTTATCATATAGCGTTGTTATGATTGAATGCTATGGTATTAAGTAAGTCACACCAATAACCACGCTTCCGCAAAAGTCAGGGTGTGACATACCATCACCCTGCTGGCACCCCATGTCGCAAATGCGCAAACTGTAATAGGCTTGGGCATTTCGCCGATCGCTGTTGCTATAAGCCAGCCCAAGATCAAGCCATTGTTGCCAACCCTGTCCCCAACCAAGCTCAAACCGAAGCTGCTCCTGTGTGAGCATGTTTCAAATGTGGCGACCTTAACCATCTCGCCAATGCTTGCCCCCAAAGGAACCAACCTCAGCAACAGCCACCGCAACAACAGCAACAACAGCAGCAGCAGCAGCCTCAACAGCCAGCTCGTGGCAGAGCATTCTTCTCACCACTGCTTAGGCTCAGAACGCAAATGACGGTATTACTGGTACGTTCCTCGTGAACCATGTTTATGCTTCGTGTTTGTTTGATACTGGCGCTGATAAAAGTTTTGTATCCATAGAATTCGAACCCTTGCTTAAGTGTAAACGCTCTAAGTTACCAAGATCATTCTCTGTCGAAGTCGTAAATGGTAAATCCGTCAGTGTCGATTCCGTCCTTTCTAAGTATTCCTTGATCCTTAACGATCATACGTTTGGCATTGACCATATACCTATGCAAATGGGTAGTTTCGACGTCATAGTAGGAATGGACTGGCTTAGGCGAGTTCGTGCTGAAGTTGTTTATTATGAAAAGTTCATTCGTCCTCTTCCCAATGGTGATTCTCTGCATGTCTATGGCGAGAAGCCTTCTCAAGGCTTCAAACTTATGTCGTGTATTCAAGCGAACAAGTGCTTGCGCAAGGGTAATTTCACCTTTCTGGCCTACATTGTGGAAAAGAAGAACAAAGGCCCAAACATGAATGGAGTTCCTGTTGTATGTGAGTTTCCTAATGTGTTTCCCGATGATCTTCCTGGTCCGCTTCCTGCTCGTTCTGTTGACTTTTGAATCGATTTAGTGCCTGGCCCTACGCCTGTCGCTAAGTCTCCTTATCGTTTAGCACCCTCTGAGATGCAAGAGCTTTCGAGCCAACTTCAAGAGCTTCTTGATAAAGGCTTTATACGCCTTAGTACTTCTCCTTGGGGCGCTCCCATTCTCTTCGTCAAAAAGAAGGATGGATCGTTTAGGATGTGTATTGACTATCGTGAGCTCAACAAGGCTACAAACATTTAACTAGGATAAGTTGTCCTAGTTTCTACACTTGTGCTATTTATCGCAAAAGTAAATATTAAGTATTTTTGAGGTGTTACACACAAAGCCTATAATTTATGCTTTAACACACTTTTGGCTTTCTTACATGCATAATACATTTCATAAAGCAATATTTGGGTATCACTTGATGTAAGAATTTTCAATCAATAAACGATCTTGACTAAGAAGCATAGATTCATTAGCACCCAAATAATTTACTTTTCTTCTCACAAAAAACCATGTTCAGGTTTTTAAAATCTTAAAAAAATAAAAGATTGAAAAAAACACTATAAAACATCATATTATCAATCATTAAACATCTTCCACTATACATGGTACATATGTTACAAATAATAAAAAAAGGTTCATCTATGAGTATAATTTAGGAAAAGTATCAACAAACCTCGGATGTTGCTTTTTCGATGTTTGCGGTCACTTATCTTATGAGCTTTTGTTTTAAAATATTGTCACCAGGTAAGAATTCATCGTTCATGCCGAGTTTTACCCGCCAATCCAAGAAAAAAAAAATCAAATCTAAAAGTGAGATTGAGTGTTTCTTCAGAAGGATTAATTGTAAATGATGAAAACACAACCCAACACACAAAAAGTAAGGTTATTGAGGAAGAAATAAAACCATTATTCTTGAGTACATATGCCCATCAATGTTACCGGAAAAATAAACCACCAAATAAGTAATATTCCTTATAGAGCTCTTTTTTTCCTTAAAGGACTCCAACCAATGACAGTTTTAATCTCCATGTGTTAGACCTTGGCCAACAGATTCATTACAAGTCAAGATAACTAACATGGCTAGCTTCTTTATTCGATTTCGAGTGTTCATCAATTTCGATCACCATCAAGTTACTTTGTCCCATCAAAATAATTTAATGATATTTTGGTAGTCTGCTTCTGTGTTTTTCTTAATTCTTTTGTTTTCAAGAGTCTTTAAGAAAATGCCAGAATGTCACAATCATAGAATATAATCTTTTCTGTTTTGAAATCATGAGATCATATAACAGAGAAATTTTTTGACAATATGATGTATGTGTATTTAGGTTGAACTAGTAAAATGTTAAGCAATATTAATATTAGAACCAATAGTCCATAAGAAAAAAAAGGTTTTATAGTAACACGATGTCGATTTCACATGATACAGAACCACATTAAAAGATGCAATCCAGTCCTCGGTCTTTGCCACACCAACGACCTCGTTTTTAAGTTGAAATTTACCTTGTCTAAACCTAAATATGTGCAACCTTGTTGTAACCACAATCTACAGGTTGGTTATCTTGGTCCAACCCGAGCCATGAAAGTGGAACTGACCCACCAACACCCCTACACACAATGTTGTTTATCATGAACAGACTGCTTAAATCATTTTCAAATCCTACAAGTTAGGAAACAATGGATCTTGATTACTCATAGTCAAAACAGTTGTAAAACACAAAGATTAGCTATTTTGTGTTCATGTTGACTGTAATTTTGCAATAAAAATGAAGCTGCTACAAATAGTGCCAAGAATCTTAAGCTACTACAATTTAGCAGTGTTAGTTCCACAAGTAACAAACTAAAAAACTCTAATGTTGAAGGCAATGGCAACATGTTTACCTTGTTTGATTATGTTGATAAATTATGTATTGCTAGTAGCCATTAACCAAAAAATATCTAAACCCCTCAAAATCCGAAACTTTCTTCGCCATCTCTACAAAATCTAGGTTAAAATCAAAATCACAAACACACATAAACCAAAAATGCTTCGAGATGATTTTGTAGTGGTACCTGATCAACGAACAGAAAGTGGATGAGGGCTACGAATGACAATTCGAGAGTGAAGATGTAATCGTTGCAGGTTTTGTAGCAGCATACGATCCGAAAAGATGAAGGGAGTCACCAATCTTATTATGTTTGCATATATTGATTTAGACTCTTTGAGTGCCTATATACACTATACACCATAATTGCAAACCCACTATTCAATTTGCATATTCAATTACATTCAATACGAAAACTGAATAGTGGGTTACAATTACTTTCAATCAAATCGATTACACAGCTCCATTCAAGAAACCGAAGGAATAGCATCATTGAATGGGGACAGATTTGCGAGCTAGGATATAAGAAAAGACTGAATGAGAAATAGTTTTCTTATTGATGAAATAGATGAACTATATATGTCTCTATTCATAAGCTACAAGATGAGAGTTAAATTCATGGATAGTCACAATATAATGGTGAATACAAGTGGATAGTCACAACATTAAATAGATAATAATTCATAACAATATTAACTTAATTCAAAATTGTAAAAACTCTAATATGGTTTGTATATGAGAGAACTAAAATCAAAATAAAAAATAAAAACAGTTCGAAAACGATGGTTTACCTTGGGACAATATTTTTCAAGTCTTTGTATTGATAATGTGTTAGTATACTATAAGGGGCTGTTTGTTTACCTCTTAATGAGTCTCTTAATAGTTCAGACCTTTTAGTGGTTCAGACTGTTTGTTTCACGAGCAGATGTCTGAATGGTTCAGACAATTGCCTCTGAATGGTTAAGATTTATACAAAGTCTAAATGGTTAAGACCTCTAATCTGAATTGGTCAGACATTTGCCTCTGAACGGTTAAGCATTATACAGGCTCTTAATGGTTCAGACCTCTTACTGGTTCAGCACTTAATGGTTCAGACCTCTTACTGGTTTAGCACTTAACCATTCAGATGTTGCCAAACAGCCCCTAAGTCTCAACAATGTATTTGACTTTATAGAAAATTAAAACTATTTAAAAAAGTAATAATTTAAATAAAAATGTTATATATTTGATGAAAATAACTTAGAAACTTTGTAATAATTTAAAGAGTTAATTGCCCGGATGGTTCCTGTGGTTTCACGTTTAGTCCCCACCTTTTGAAAATAGCAGGTATGCTCCATATGGTTTGTGATTTTGTTACTCGGATAGTCCCTGAGTAGATGTCAGTTAGTTTGGAAATTGCATGTATGCTCCCTATGGTTTGTCATTTTGTTACTCGGATAGTCCCCAGAGTAACTGTTGAGAGACTATCCGAGTAAAAAAATGACAAATCATAGGGAGCATACATGCTATTTTCAAAAAGTGGGGACTAAACGTGAAAAAACGTGAAACCACTGGGACCATCCGGGCAATTAACTCTAATTTAAATAAAAATCTTATACTACTATTTGATGAAAATAACTAAGAAACTTCGTAATTTTGGCGCTATAAAGTCTTCAACATCAAAGCACACTCTCGAATTTTCTATTGGGCTGCATTATCAACCACATGGAGAACGAACATATTCTACGACTAATATTCTTCACTTTACTTTTATTCAAACCCATCTCCGGCACCGACGACGTCTGCCGGCCGGCCTCTTGCGGCCCATTAGAACCAGAAATACACTTCCCGTTCCGTCTCACCGGCCGGCAACCGTCCCGGTGCGGATTCCCTGGCTTCGACCTATCTTGTAACGAACAAAACCAAACGATCATCCAACTTCCGTCATCCCGCTCATACACCGTCAACAGAATCAACTACGTCGATCAGGTTTGTTTCTTAAAAAATTAGGTAAAAAGTACCGTATTGATCCGATGTTGACCAAACAATATTAGTACCGTTACATGTATTCATTTCCATGATTTTTGGTTACGTTACTAATTGGTTTAATTATTTATTGGTATTTTTCACTACAAGTAACCAGTGGCGAACCTTGAGATTTCAGACGGGGGTCGAAAACGTATATACCAAAAAATTTCTATAGAAACAGGGGGTCAAAAACGTATATACCCAAAAATTTCTATACGAAAACCACATATATTACACTACAAGTAACCGATACCTGTATCAATATTCATTTTTCAACATTAGTACTGGTACATGTATTCATTTTCATGGTTTTTGGTTACGATACTAATCGCTTTAAGTATTTATTGCTAGTTTTGCACTACAAGTACTGTATCGATATTCATTTTTATGGTTTCGGTTCCAATAGGTTTCAGTGTTTATTGCTATTTTTGCACTATCGGTACCAACGCGCTTCAAGTATTTATAGGTATTTTTGCACTACAAATACTGTATCAAACCGATACTTGTATCAATATTCATTTTTTTGGTTTTGGTTCCAATAGGTTTCACTATTTATTAGTACTTTTGCACTATCGGTACCGAAGCGCTACCGATTGAACATCAATAATACCTTCGTTATTATGGTTTTCGGGTCTGGTAGTAATTAGTTTTAGTATTTATTGGTATTTTTGCATTACCGGTACCGTGTCAGAGTTTTAGTATATATTGGTATTTTTGCCCTACTAGTATCGTGTCAAACTTGTACTGATTGAACAACATTAGTACCGGTATCAATATTTATTCTTATGGTTTTGGTTCCGGTACGAATAAGTTTCAATGTTTATTGGTTTTTGATGTTCGTACTAATAGGTTTCAGTATTTATTGGTATTTTTGCACTATCAGTACCGTACTTTCCTTTTACTATTTCAGTACTGTTCCCTAACCAGAACCGGTAAATGATTCATAGGTGATCTACATAGATCCGAATTTCTGCGAACGAAACGGAATATCCGATTTCAATCTAACCAACACACCGTTTGATTTGGGTAGCCTACAGAGCTACACTTTCTACAACTGCTCGTTCGAGTCTGTGTATCGAGGGGTGTCATTTCATTGCATGAGTAGCGGAAATTACTCGGTAATCGCTGTCCCGATGGGATTGTTTTGGCCGGAAACCATGCCCTCAAGCTGTGCGGTATTGAAGACGATACAGGTGCCCGAGCGTTGGAACGTTGGGATTGGAGTGGAGTTGATGTTGATGTGGTTCACTCCATATTGTAGAACTTGTGAAATTGAAGGTCGAGTTTGTGGATTGAAGAGTGATGATGGAGAAACAGTTTGTCATGGTTCTTCTAGAGGTATTATGGTTTTACTATTTTAGAGAGTTACAATACAATTTTTTATATGTGAACCGGAAAATGTTACCATCTATATCTTTTTGTGGTTTTAACCATTTAAGTTTAAAATTAAAAAGTTTAATGACTTGAGTCTTTAACCACTCATTTTATAACATTTTGATTCCAACTTTTTAACACTTATACTTTTTATTTTGGACTCAAGTTGTTAAAACCCTTAAAACACAGGAACTCAAAACGTTATAAAATGAACGGCTAAATACTCAGGGCATTAATTTATTTGATTTTAGACTCAACCGGTTAAAACCACTAAAACATAAGAATTCAAAAAGTAATTTACTCTGATAAGACGCTAATGATAGGTTTTACTAAAAGTTATTGTACAAATTTTATGCCTTAAGTACTACAATTGATTAAAGTATTCACATCTCATTTTTCTTAAGTATTCACATCTCAATTTTTTTTCTTTATTTATATAATTTAACTAAAAGTTACTATTTCATAAAAAATTTTCATACTTTTCAAAACTCTTCCATGTACCTATTCCCTATTCATAAAAATATAAAGATTTACTTTAGTTTGCCTTAAAGGATGAAATGGGTATAAGAAATAAAAATATAAAGATTTACTTTAGTTTGCCTTAAAGGATGAAATGGGTATAAGAAATAAAAATATAAAGATCTACTTTCCTTAAAGATGAAATGGGTATGTGTATGCTCTTAGGCTTTCACTTTACCTTTTGATCTTTATTTTCCACTATAAATGATTTTACAAGCTTTTAGAAAACGTTTATATTTTCATTGATTCATAATTTCGTTTTTCTTGGATAAACGCTTTCATGCTTTATTAATACCATGATCAATTACTACAATTATTTCTTTATGATAACAATAAAAAAGAGGTTACACTCTTGTAGAGTTGTAAGTCTTAAGCCTAGACCAAATATTTAGAAAATTTTGATTAATGATGTTGGTCAATTAACATAAACATTAACAAATAAATTTAGCTAATCTTGCTAGAATAGCTTACCTTTTGGAATGGAAGTCGAAATAGACAATTTTTTATATTCTTTCTACAATTAATGAACCAAATTTCAACAAAATGTAACAAATGATTAACTAAAAACATAGCCCCAATGAAAGACATGCTCACAAATAAAACAATAATGAAGATGATTGGAGATTAAACAGGTTGGCTTGAATTTCCCAGAACTTTAATTTTGATCCATTATTATTGATAATTGATTTAGGTATATCGACAAGTGCTAAGTACGGATTAATAAGTTTAGGCATTGGGTTGCCTGCTTCAATATGCATCATTGGGCTTGTATGCTACGCAGCTTCTAGAGTGAGGGACCATAGGGAATCTCACCACCAAAGCATCGACCTTTTCTCTATCGCCATTGTCCCACAATCACCCTCCACAACGGGCTTAGACAAGCTCACAATTGAATCATACTCGAAAACCGTGCTTGGAGAGAGTTGCAGATTACCTCATGATAACAATAACACATGTGCTATATGTCTTTCAGAATACAAGCCTAAAGAGTCATTAAGAACAATCCCAGAATGTAATCACTATTTTCACGTAGAATGTATAGACGAGTGGCTCAAATTGAATGCAACTTGTCCGGTTTGTAGACATTCGCCTGAAAGTTTGTCACTAGCTACATCAAGTTCATTAGCATCAACGACCTCTGTACATACATCATAGAAAACCAATCTACAATATTCTAAGTTTGGTACTTTTTATATTTTACATGCATAGAATGTAATGTATGTATAAATTCTAGGTTATACCATTAAAATTGCTATATGATGTTAATATATAACAATTTCATAAATAATTTTTCAACATTTTAGTAAAAGTAAATTACTATTTTGGCCCTTGTTGTTTAGTCAATTTAACCCTTTGAGCCCAAAAAGAAATATTTAAGCATATCAGACCCTAATGTTGCATTTTGTAATGGTTCTGGCCCATAACACCATATTTGTTACTTTTTTCAAGTTAATATAAAGGTATTTTAGTCTTTTAATATCTTAAGGGTTGTTTGTGTAAATTACAAAGTTCTTTAGATATTTAACGGGCTATTATGTAATTACTCAAATTAACAAAAATTATCCTCCAACCCCATACTTTCTTCCCTCTTAATGATTTTTTTTTATTTGTCTATTTAAAAAAAAAGGTTTTTATTTTTATTTCTTAAAGAGTAAACTGCCATTTTGGTCCCTGTGGTTTGGCCAGTTTTGCCACTTTAGTCCAAATCTCAAACTTATTACATCCAGGGCCCTGTGGTTTGGTTTTTGTTGCCATTTTGGTCCAAATTTCAAATTTGACCAGATTACCCACTTTTGACCCTGCTATTTTGTCTTCACCCTCAGGGGCATTTTGGACATTTTGGTCATTTATTATCTCTTTATTATATAACTCAATTATAATAACTCACACTCTTTCTCACTCAACACAGACATCTCTCTCTCTCTCTCTCTCTCTCTCTCAACACATAGCTCTGCTCCTCTCTCTGAACCACCACCACCGCATCATCCGCACCACCACCATCCCACTGCCGCCAACTCCGGCGGTGGTGTTCTCTTCCGATCACTCTCTCTCTGACAGTGTTGAAGGTAACGAAAAGTTTGTTGTGAAATTCTAGAGAGAGAAAGTGGAACAAACCCTAAATTGGGGGTTGATGGTAGTGGCGGTGGTGAGAAGGGGGATGAGGTGGTGCTTGTGGCGGCAGAGCGATGGTGGTGGTGGTGATTTTGATGTGGGTTTAAGGCAACCGATTTGATGATTTTGATGTTCATACATTCACCGATTTGATGATTTTGATGTGGGTTTAAGGCAACCGACCTCACCTTAATCTCTGCCTTATTGGTGGCTGAGGTGTGGCGGAGGTGTGGTGGAGGTGGTGGTGCTTGTTGTTGTTGTTCTGCAGTGGCATTATTGTTGTTGGTGTGTGTATGTGTATGTGTCTTATTAGGGTGTTAATGGGTGATGGATGTGTCTGATTGGGTGTTAATTCGGTGGTGGTGGGTTTGTGGTGGCGGTGGTTCTCACAGAGGTAGCAGGGGTGGGGGTTTGGGTTTTGTGGTGGCGGTGGTTCTCACAGTGGTTCTCACAGAGGTAGCAGGTGGTGATGGGGGTCTACGTCCTCTCTCTCTCTTCTGGTCTACGTCCCTGTCGTCGTCGGGAATTCATGGGGGGTGTTGCAGACAAGAGATGAGGGGAATAGGGAAAGGTAGCGGCTGATGATATTGGCTAGGGTTCTTGAATGAGTGAAGTAGAGAGAGCAGGGTTGGTGGTGGTGATGATACGGTGGTGGGGGTGGTGGTTGTGGTGGTGTGGTGGTGGTAGTTCAGAGAGAGAGAGAGAGAGAGAGAGAGAGAGAGAGAGAGAGAGTGCAGAGAGTGCAGAGAAAGGGGTGTTTGGGATTTATAATCAGAGTTTAGGGGGTGTTTGGGATTTATAATCAGTTTAGGGGGTGTTTGGATTAATAATCATTTACAATAAAACCAAAATGACAAAAATACCCCTGGATATAAGGACAAAACAGGGGGCTGAAATTGGGAATTCTAGTCAAATTTGAAATTTGGACCAAAATGGCAACAAAAACCAAACCACAGGGCCCTGGATGTAATAAGTTTGAGATTTGGACTAAAGTGGCAAAACTGGCCAAACCACATGGACCAAAATGACAGTTTACTCTTTCTTAAATTTTTATTGTAATTTTGTTTTTGTTATATCCTTATTTTTAAGATTATTATTTAAAAAAACACGTTTTAAATATACAAATTAATATGTCTTTTCTAGTAGTGTTTTTTTATAAAGGTCTTTTCTAAAATCGTTCATTTTTCAAAAAAAGAAAAAAAAAAGAAACATAGAATCGTTCATCTTTTTTCAAATCTGCCATTTATTTAAACCGTCCATTTGCTCAAAATTCGTTCATTTTTATACATTTTGTTCATTAAAATCGTTCGTTTTTAAGACCTTACATTTTTAACTTAATTTTTAAACCTTTTGTTTTTTATAAACTTCTTTTTTTAATCATTGATTTTTTAAATCGTTTGTTTGTTTAGAATCGTTCGTTTTTAAATTCCTTCAATATTTAAAATCGTTGAAGTTATTATTTCCTAACGGCTATAAGTAAATTGTAGAATACAAAGTTTAAAAAATGAACGATTTTAAAAAGAATGGTTCTAAAAGGAATGGTTTAAAAAGGAACAGGTATAAATCTATGATTTTAAAAAAGAAAAGTAACATATGAACTGTTTAAAAAATCAAAAAAAAAAAAAAAAAAAAAAACGAACGACTTTAAAAGACCGATTTAGAAAAAAAAAAACGGGTTAATACGAACGATTTTAAAAATGATGGACAAAAACAAATGATTTTAAAAACAGATTTATAAAAAACAAAGGTTAAATAAAATATGTATTTATTTGTATATTTAAAATGTATTTTATTAAATAATAATCGTGAAAAAAATAGATAATATTTTTTTTGAGTAATTACATAAATAGTCTCTTGAACTTTGTAATTTACATAAATCACCCCCAAGGTTTAAAAGGACTAAAATACCTTTACACTTAACTAGAAATAAAGTAATAAAATTAGTTTTAGGGGCAAAACCATTATAAAATGCAACCTTAAAATCTAATATATTACAAGATTTCTTTTTAAACTGAAATAGTTAAACCGAATAAACCATAAAAGCCAAAATAGTAATTTACTTTTTTTGTAACGATATATAATTTCAAATTCAAAGTTGACTATTAGCCTACATATTCTTGTTGAACTTTGATTGGGTCATGCTAGCTGCACACGCCCAAAATTATTTTCACACCCCAAAGCGCCGCGCTATGGCCAAAGCGCGGCGCTTCGATCGACAAAACGTGCTTCGATTGACGTTTGAAACATTCGATACTGTTTGACAGACATAAAGCTGATTATGATGTTTTGTCGTTAACCCTAAGCGCCGCGCTTTGGCCATAGCGCGGCGCTTCGACCCCAACTTTCACCCTTTTTACCTTTTAAAAGCAACCTCTGATAGCATTCCGTCGATATACATCTTCATTCACAGACACTGGCTCATACATTTTCATTCATTTCAGATCAAAGGTTTGTATTGCCTTTATTCCCCATCCGTTGTGTTTCTTCAAAATAACGCGCGGTTTTGCTGTATTAGTTACATCTCTTGAAAAAAACGATGTCGTGGTTAAACAACTATATTTTCGGTCAATATTCTGACGAGACAGTTGTTCCTGATTCTTACGAGGGGACCGCTATTTCTGACTCGTATGAGAAACCGGTCTCGTCCAACTTGAGGGAGGCAGAGGTTGTATCTGGCATTCATTATCGTGATAACACGGTGACGCTGGATTTGAATACCCCTGTGGAGGACCCTTACGCACAACAAGGTTATTCGAATTTCGGTTACGGTGGCGAGTACAGCTTTGTACAGCAGGAGTGTGGTCCAAACGACAGTTACGGTTGTCAACAGAGCTTACAAGGTTATTCGAATTTCGGTTACGGTGGCGAGCACAACTTTGAACATCAAGTATATTCGGACCTCGGTGACGATGGTGAGCCGGGGGATGTTTCTGTTGACGAGGAAGGCTGTTAACCCGGTTACGTTTTCGTTTGATACGACGCAGACCTTTTCGTCACGTAAAGAGTTGGTGCGTTGGGTACAAGACACGGCAAAAGACAACGGTTACCTCATTGTGACTAAGAGGTCGAATAAAAGAGGAGAGAATTACAAGATTTGGTTTCAATGTACTTTTGGTGGGGAGCATAAGAGTATAGCTACACAGAGGAAAACGGGTAGCAAGAAAATAGGCTGCCCGTTCGAGATGATCGGGTTTTCGGAATCATCCGGAAGTGTTTGGAGGATCGAGGTGACGAAGGCGAAGCATAACCACACTCCTATTGAAAACTTAGAGGGTCACGCGTATGCGAGAAGGCTTTCTTCGGAGGATACAAAACTGGTTAAGGAGCTGGCAGAGCAAGACATTCCTAACCAAAGTATCTGGCGAACGCTGACAAAAAACAATCCGGCTAGAAAGCTTATTCCGAAAGATATACACAACGCTGTTCAGAAGATCAACGCCGAAAAAAATGTCGGTAAGTCTCCGATGCAAAAACTTGAAAGCATTCTTCTCGAAAAAAATTACACTTATTACATGCGCACGAATGAGATATCAAACGAAGTTGAAGATGTCTTCTTTGTTCACGAAAGATCATTCAATATGTGGTGTGCCTTCCCGCATGTGCTAATTATTGACGCCACCTACAAAACGAACATGTACAACCTGCCATTTGTTCAGGTCGTAGGCATGACGTCGACAAACAAATCGTTTACGGCTGCTTGTGCGGTAATTTCCGCTGAGAAGTCAGAGAACTACCTATGGGTGTTGCAGAGGATCAAGTCTATGCTGGTAGGATGTATGGAACCGCGCGTGATTTTAACAGACAGGGATTTTGCGCTGATGAACGCGTGTGAACAAGTTTTTCCAAAAGCGCATAAGTATCTTTGTCGGTTCCATATTCAACAAAATATTAATAAGAACAGCAAGAAGAAATTCTCTGACAAGGATTGGAAAGAATTCGTACGTAGTTTTTGGTTATTGTGCGAGTCTACGACCGAGGAAATATACAGGTATAACTTGGAAAACTTTGAAGCACAGCTGAAAGAAGATGACCGTGAACGTAGGTATTTCTTACATAATTATGTTCAAATTTTATATAATAACAAAAACTGACTATTTACGTTTTTTTTAATTTTAGAGGTTTTTGATTATATGAAGAAATCCTGGTTGGATCCGTACCGTGAAAAGTTTGTATCATGCTGGATTAACAAAACTATCAACTTTCACCAAACTACGACCAACAGGGTTGAGGGCATGCATGCAACACTAAAAAGTCACTTTCCAAGTCATCGCAACACACTGGATAAACTTGTACTGTATGTTGATCATGTTGTTGATAGACAATACACCGAGATTAGTACAAGCTTTGAAACAAGCCTCCGAAAAGTGATGACGCACCACAAGAAGCAGCCCATGCTTGCATATATTCTCAGAAAGGTTTCAATATATGCGATTGAGCTTTTGAGTAGGGAACTAAAATGTAAGGAAGACGGGTTGAGAGCCTACGGTGCAAGCTGTGGTTGCCAACTTTTTACCAGCTGTGGTTTGCCATGTGCCTGTCGTTTGGAAAAGTTGGAAAATAAAGGTAATTAATATCTTTGACCTTTCTCGTTATGATTCTGCCACCTAATTTGTTTTCATCCACAGGTCAGCAACTCCGGATCACACACATAGACGTGTTCTGGAAGAAGCTTAACTTCAAGCCTGCAAAGAAAACATAGAGGATATCGATGTAGACGCAGAATTTGAAAAATTGAAACAAAAGATCGATCCAACACCCCCTCAGGTGAAAAGGAGCTTCTTTGAAAAGTTTCAGCAAATCCTCAATCCAGGGAACAATAACAAAAAACCTCCTGCTGTTCTGAAGAAAACTCGTGGTCGCCCAACATTGAAAACGCAGGAAGAAAGAAAGGTTGAAGCCGCTAGAAAAAGCTCGTACATTCCGTCGGAAGAAACTTGGGTCGAGGCCTCAGATGATCTTCCCCGTCACAGCTCGTACATATCACTCGAAGATTCTAGAAGACAAAAGAATACCAAACCGATCAACCTGCACCCTGATTTCCCGATGATCAAGCTCGGTCCTAAGACGGATATAGCGATCCGCAACTACGCATCTCAGATTCCCGAAGTGATCCATCCATACATCGTTAGAATAAAGGACGTGAAACCAGATGGTCATTGTGGGTTTCGATCGGTGGCTGTTGGGTTAGGAGTGAAACAGAATTCATATTTGATGATCCGGAAACAACTTATAAAGGAGTTACGTAGGAACGAATCGCTTTGGAGGCAGTTTTTCGATCCGGAAAACATAGGACATTATGATGCGCTGCTTAGACGGATCAATTTCAAGGGGGTGGGACGAGCAGATATCGAAAATTACATGACGATGCCTGAGACGGGGTTTCTTATTGCCCAACGATACGGTGTGATTGTTCACAGCTTCGACATGCGTGGGAGCTGTACAAAGTCAGTCCTTGTCTGTTGACCTTGTCCAAAGCGCCCCGCTATGACCAAAGCGGGGCGCTTCGAGTGTGCAAAAAGACTAATGCCGTGTGCGAATAGACCAGGCCCTTTGATTTTGTATCATGATAGCAATTTTCTCATGTAAGACGGCAACCTCAATCTTATGAAAACATTATATTCTGCAAGACTACAAGTCTGATTGGTGCTTTGAATATAAAATACTAGAAATGTTGACCATGGTTTTCTTTGAATTTAGCGAGTTCAAACATATCGATGTGACTTGTGCGTTTAAATAATACAAAATAAAATATCACTAGACTCTTGAAAAGTCTTTCTCACACCATGCATAGTGGGGCGTGTTTTTACAAAATTTAGCCCCAATAACACCTAATATTGTCCCTTGACCGCCCCTAGGCATGTTTGGGCGTGATTTTGCAATAAAAGCCCCTCCAGCGTGATTTAAAACACGCCTTGCCCCCATTTCATTGTCCAATCACCTTCCATCTCCCTTTTTGTTATCCAATAAGATTTTTTGAGGGTTTTTGTTTTATTTAATTATTTTACATCTCATTTAACATAATGCCCTACATCCCCACTACACTCATTTTGTAAAAACGCCCAATAATGCCCCATTACTGACTAAGCTGCCACATGACGCAAAACGCCCTAAGATGGGGCATTATTCACTCCAACGACTACGCATTGTCTAATAAAGATGTCTTAGAAAATTAAATTAATCTTGTAATGATTGAAAATACCGTCTTGCTTTATAGAAACAACTCTCAAAGACAAATACTCAAACTAAACTAAGGTTTTTATTTTTTACTTTTTTTTAACCGGTTAGAAATGCCAGTTGAACCGCCTACCACTAATTCTCTCGACATGTTTTAGACCAGTATAAATAAGGTTTCAATATAGTCTTTCAAGCATCAGTAGATGTATTAGGGTGAATGGGGTGCACCCCTTATAAGATGGGGTAAACTTTTCATCCACCCAATCATCTATTGTTACGTCAATTCTCCTCTCTAACTCTGCTCTTGCTCAAAAAACATAAGGGGTGGTCACCACTCACGAGATAGGATAAACTTTTTTTTTACTTTTTTTATAAACTGCTTAATTAATAAATGAAACATATTTTTACCAAAATAAAAGTACGCTAAATTAAACAAACATTACATTTAATAGATAAAGATCAAATACAAATAAACTTAACGTACAAAACGTATGAATTGAAGGAAAAGATAAAAAAGCACGGTGTCATTTTTGTAATTATGGGTAACTATCAAAATTACTCTTGTAGAGTAATTTTGATCTTTTGTAGAGTAATTTTGTAAAATGTTCTTGTAGAGTAATTTTGTTCTTGTAGGGTAATTATCAAAATAACTCTGCATCAAAATTACTTTTACAAGTGAATCAAAATTACCCTGCAAGTTTATCAAACAACATACAATTCAAAATTACTCTACAAATGATCCTGTAGAGTAATTTTGATCTTGTAGAGTTATTTTGTAAAATGATCCTGTAGAGTAATTTTGATCTTTTGTAGAGTAATTTTGTAAAATGATCCTTTAGAGTAATTTTGTTAGCATTTAGTTATGGGATTTAGCTTTATGGTTTAGTTTTTAGCTTTTAGTTTGGGTGGGTGGGTGGGTGGGTGGGGGGGGGGGGGGGTTAGTGTAATTTTGATAATTACCCTACAAGACCAAAATTACTCTACAAAAGAGCAAAATTACTCTATAGTTTTTTGGGGGTGGGGGTGGGGGGGGGGGGGGTAGTGTAATTTTGATAATTACCCTACAAGACCAAAATTACTCTACATGAACATTTTACAAAATTACTCTATAAAATATCAAAATTACTCTACAAGAGTAATTTTGATAGTTACTAATAATTACAAAAATGTCTTCGCCGCCTTTTGTCCTTTTCATGCAATTCGTATGTTTAGTACGTTAAGTTTATTTGTAGAGTAATTTTCCCCTACATTTAATTAAAAATAAACTAAATTAAACGAACTAAAATTACTACTCTTAGTCGGATTCCACCAATAGGTGGGGTAAATCTATTATTCCGAGATGCTCAACGAGATCATGTTTTAGTCTCTAATTTGTATCTTCATCCATAAGCTCGTTTAACACACTGTCATCGAGAGTGGGCTCGACTAGAGGATCCCGAATGTGTATTGGTGCTATCACGTTTCCGTCGTCTTTTAAAATCATGTTATGTAAAATAATACACGTATACACCATGTACCTAATTTTTTTCACACTCCTAGCACGCATTGGCTGGTTAATTATACCTCATTTTGACTTCAAAACGCCAAAAGTCTGTTCCACGTCTTTTCTTGCTGCCTCGTGTTGCTTCTTGAACTTCTTTTCGTCTAGTAGGTGAGGATATGGAAATGATTTGACAAACACCCATGTAGGGTAGATTCCATCCACAAGATAGTAACCACGTTTATATAAGTGGTTATTAACGTAAAATGGACATTTTGGTGTCGTTCCATTTCGTTTAGTAAGAAATAATGGAGATTGTTGAAGCACATTGAACTTGTATAAAAACCCGACAACTGATTATGATCAAGTAGTATAACCACATAGGGTTATCCTACACATAAATATGATCATAATTCAACTCTAATTCAGTAGCTAAGTTGGCTAATTCGGGTCAGAATCGAAAGTCAAAGCAGAAGTCAAACTGCTTGACTTTCGGTTGTGAACCGATCTACAAACTGGAAATGACGGGCTGAACATGCTTAGACATGTTCTAATATTATTTACCAACTGATATAATGTCAAAAACATGTGTTTAAACGTTTATAATTTTTCCGAAAACTGTGTTTTTTTTTACTTTTTATTAAACATAACTTTGACCCGTCATTTGACCAATTTAACGTGATTTTCAGGAGGTGCCATTTTAAGGGATTAACACCTACCTTCTTACGATCACGTAGCCCTGTTTGATTCGAACAATGGCTGGACCATAATGGTCTTAACCGAAAGTCAAAGCAAAAGTCAAAATGATTATTCAGCAAAAACTTACCAGTTACCACATTGGAGTCCTTCTTTGCTTCGCCCTTTCCCAAGGTGAAGGAGCTTCCTTTTGCTCCACCACTGTTACCCCCGCTGTTGTTGTTGTTGTTGCTGCTGATGCCACTCTGGTTTTGGGGTCCCCCACTATTGTTTCCATTGTTAAGTTGAGGGAAATCCTTCTTGAAATGAGCATCACTACTGCACTGGTAGCACGTTCTGGTAACCCCTGGTTGCTGGTTTTGATTCTGCCTCGGTTGGATTTCACCCCGACAATCCTTTGCAGCATGACCATCCTTGCTGCACCTTTGACAACGGTTGTTAACACAATGCCCATAGTGGTGAAGATTGCACTTGTTTCACTTGGATTTGTTTCCTGAGTAACCGCTTTGGTTCTGAGAGTTGTTGTTATTGGACGACTGATTGTTGTAGCCTCGGTTGTTGTTGAATCTCTTATGGGAACCATGCTGTGACTGACTAGAAGGTTGTTGTTTAGAAGAACTATCCTCCAATTTTCAGTTGTTGTCGGGGGCAATGATGTGCGCAAAATGCAACATATAAATTACATCAAAAGTGGCATTAAACTAACCCTTTTTAGTACTAATGTTGGAAAAAGTGTGTTTTTGTCTTCCTTTTGTATTTTCAGGATTAAATGAGCTCAAATGAACAAAAGAAGCAAAAAGGCAGCTAAATCTAACATAAATACAAGAAAAGGAATTAACGTGGATGCCCGACCCCCCGACATCATCTTCCCAAGCAAAACAAGAGAACAGAAGGCTGAACACGCCCCGTGCTCAATGAGCACGGGGGCGTGCCCAAGTGTCTGCAGAAAAGACAAAGCTGTAGAAGCTTCTATCACCCACCACGGGGGCGTGCCCAGCGGACATGGGGCCGTGGTCAACTCTAAGATTCGCAGAATCTAGGGAAATCTTGATAGTACAGATATGCTTCTGCACACAGGGTCGTGCCCAGCGAACACGGGGGCGTGGTCAACTAATGCAGACAAACTGCAATTAATGAAGAAAGAGAAGATGGGTGGACACGGGGCTGTGCCCAATGGACACGGGGCCGTGTCCGAGCTTCTGTGCAGACTATAAATAGGGGTGGTTGTCTCATTTGCAAACCATCCCTTGGCAAACCACCTCTCTCACACTTCACCCACCCACCACCCACCACCCACCACCACCATCACAACCCACATCCACCACCATCATCCATCATAGAGTGTGTGAGTAGTCTCGGGATCCAAGATTGAACGTAAGAGTTCTTGACAATCAAAGACCATGTTTGCCTAAGTCTCTTACATCACTTGGTGAAGACAAGTGTCTAGTGTAATACTTTTTATTTTTAATCTTTTCGCACTTTTTATTTGGTTATGAATTAATGACTTTAATAACTAGTTTCTTAAGTTGAAGGTGAGTCTTCCTTATCGTTTGTCCGTGGTGTCTTGGCATTATTTTACTGTCTATATAAAATAAAATATTTTCACCATTCATATCTCCACGGTCTATATGGAGGTATGTTGGCTACCTGGTCGGGGGTTAAGGGAACGGTTTGGTAAGAGTCTTGCCTTGTTCAGTGTATAGATCCTGCAAAGACCTGGGTCAACTTTAGTAGGACCTCCTTCAATACCCACTGGTATTGGATGGCGGGGTCCGAACTCCTTGATCCCCTCATATGTAAACTGCTATTAAAACTTTAACCCAGCTACTTAGGACTGTATCCCTGCTGACTCAGACTACTTAGCCGAGGGTAACGTCACCTCCAGAAGAGGGGCCTACCACAATATGCATTAATAACTTAATTAATTATCTTTCAATAATCCAACCCTTTAGGATTGTATCCTTGCTGACTCAAACTACTGGGTTGAGGGTAACGTCACCTTCAGAAGAGGGGCCTACTACAATAACTAAGATAATCTCTTAAAAAGTGCAAAAGTGTGGAAATAATCAAAGGTTACACTAAACACGAGTCGGATCCAAGTGTTTTATCTTGTCTATCTGTTTTATTTTATTTTATTTTATTTTTCAGCATTTTAGTTAGTTTTATTTTTATTTTAGTTTAAAACCCTTTTTTCTAAACTTTTGATTTGATTAGACGTTGAGGATAAACCGGTACTAAAAGCTCTTGTGTCATTGGACGACCTCGGTATCTTACCAACATTATACTACGCTCACGATGGGTGCACTTGCCCATATGTGTGTTTAGTGTTAGTAAATATCGTGTTTTTTAAATTTAAAACTTGGCTAAAAAGTGTTAAAGGGATAAAAATATACATTAAAAATCTATAACACCACACGCACATCAAGTTTTTGGCGCCGTTACCGGGGACACAATGATTTTAAGAAAGTTAGGAATCAACGACCTAATCATTTTTTTATTTTTTATTTTTCTATTTTTTAGGATTTTTCTTAAATTTTTCAGTTTCTGCAGAGCTTAGCACGGGCCGTGCCTGGTCGGACATGGAGTCGTGCTCAGCATTGTTACTGGCAGTTTTTGTTTTCCGAGTTACAGGGAGTTGAACACGGGGCCGTGTCGGTGCAGCACAGGGCCGTGTCGAGCTCCCCAGTAACAGGGATCCAGAAAACAACTACTGTAACTCCGACCACGGGCCGTGTTCACCTGAGCACGGGGCCGTGGTGAACCTTCTGACCAACGTTCTTTTCTGTTTTTATTGCAGGACTTGGAACCCAGGCGCCACATCTGAACTTTCTACGTAGTGTATAAGCTCCAGTTCTAGTAGAGACATAAAAGAACCTCTAGAAGAACCCGAACGCTTTCTCAGAAAAATACTTAAAGCTAAAAACCAAGAGAAGGTTTCGGGGGACCCACTTCCAATGGCGGATCAACGTACTCTCATGGATTACCTACGACCCACCGTGGGTAATCTTGGCGCCGCTATCAATGCACCGAATGTCGAGGCCAATAACTTCGAACTTCGACCGCATTTGATACAAATGCTCCAAAACTCGCAACCTTCCATGGGCTTGCGGACGAAGATCCCCATTTGCATATCACTAACTTCCTAGAAATATGTGATACTTTTCGGATCAATGGAGCATTAAACGACGCCATCCGCCTTCAAATGTTTCCATTTTCACTAAAAGACCGAGCTAAGGCTTTGCTTAATATCCTCCCAGTTGGCTCGGTAAACACCTGGGATGAACTGGCCCAAAAGTTTTTATATAAGTATTTCCCTCCTGCTAAAACGGCTAAATTAATGACTGAAATAAATACATATTCACAAGAGGACGGGGAATCCTTATATGAAACTTGGGAAAGGTTCAAGGAGCTACTGAGAAAGTGTCCTTATCATGGTCTTGCAGTATGGAAACAAGTTTCCACTTTCTACAATGGATTGTTGCCACACACAAGACAAACACTTGACTCTAGCTCCGGGGGACTCTTAGGTAATCGTCGCCCAAATGAAATTTATAATCAAATTGAGGAAATTGCTCAAACCAATTTTCAGTGGCACACTCCCCGAGGCAACAAATCTATTGCCCCGGGCGCCCATAAGGTTGATGAGAGCACTTCCTTGCAAGCCCAAATCGAAGCCCTTTCTTCAAAAATCAAAAAGTTAGAAATGGTAAAAACGGCTTCGGTTCTGGCTTGCGAGGGGTGTGGTGGGCCACATGAAAATTGGAGTTGTATGAAAGAATTGGATAATCAAACGGAATCGGTAAACTACATTGATAATAGACCTAGGCCGTCGGGTCCTCCAACGGGTACCTACAACCAAGGATGGCGTAACCACCCTAACCTTGGTTGGAGAGAACCCGGCAATAGTAGTAACCAACAAAATCTAAACCAACGAACAAACTTTCAACAACCAAGAAACGAGTCGCAAAATTTCTCTCAACAACAACAAGGGGAATGAGAGAGGCTTGAAGATACTGTATCTCACCTCATCTCCGACTCCGAAAAGAAAAACTCGGATCGATTTCAACAATTGGAATCGAATTTTAGAAATCAACAAGCTAGTATTCAAAACATTGAAAAACAAATAAATCAACTAGCTCAAAATATGTCCGAGAGACCACAAGGCGCATTACCCAGTAATACCGAAACCAACCCAAAGGCACAAGTACATCTCATTACATTGAGAAACCGCACCGTGGGTCCCGAGGAGGCTCCGCTACCCCCAGTTGAAAAGAGCCGATCTAGCCAAACCGTGGTTCCACCGACGACTGAACAAGAAGCGGCTCCTAAACCAAATCAAGATCCCCCCAAGAATCCTCCGGTTCCATACCCCAGTCGGTTAATTCGCCAAAAGACCGATGAGCAATTCACAAAATTCGTAAATTTACTAAAACAATTGCATGTCAATATTCCATTTGTTGAAGTCCTAACCCAAATGCCTAAGTATTCAAAATTTATGAGGGACTTCCTCACTCATAAAAGGAAAATCGAATTATTGCAATTAGTTAATTTCAGTGAAGAATGCTCCGCCTTGCTACTCAACAAACTCCCACAAAAGAAAATTGATCCTGGAAGCTTCACAATCCCTTGTTTGATTGGGGAATCTCCCATTCGCAATGCACTAGCCGACCTCGGGGCTAACATCAACCTCATGCCCGCATCAATGTTCGACCGACTCAGCCTAGGGAAAACAAGCCCTACGAAAATGAGCATACAACTCGCCGATAGGTTGGTCAAATATCCACAAGGTGTCGCTGAGAATCTATTGGTTAAAGTCGGCGAATTTGTCTTCCCGGCCGACTTTGTCATACTATTTATGGAGGAAGATACCGAAGTACCACTCATCTTAGGTAGGCCATTCCTAGCCACGGCCCACGCAGTGGTAGACATGAATGGTGGGACACTAACATTAAGGGTTGGAGACAAGGAAATGAAGTTCGGAGTTGGCAAAAGAGTAGAAGACGATGACCCGGTCAATTACATGAAGGTCATAGACTAAAGTTTGGATGATGCTCTCTGACGGTGCAACATGGGATGCATGACACCCCACTTGGGTAACATATGACTGGCTTTGGGTCTAGCCAAGGACCCTTATAAACGTGGCGCACCACGGAGGCATTCCGCGGAACTATCCCTAGTTTAGTTTAGATTAGTTTTTATGTTTTCTAGTTAGTTTTAATTTTCAGGAAAAAAACACACTTGGGATGGTGAAGGATACCAAGGGAAACTTGCACCAGCACCCCATGCACAAAAACAGAGCCTTTCACCGATTTTTCTTCATTACAGCAAGTTCAGCACGGGGTCGTGCTCAGCCAACATGCCCCGTGCTCAATCATCTGCAGAAAAATGCCCAGTTCAGGTACCTGGACACGGGGCGTGCTCACTAAACACGCCCCCATGTCCAGCCTTCTGTTACTTTACTTTCTTTTTTGTTACTGGCGATCTGAACGCGGGGCCTTGCCCGGACACCACGGGGCCGTGTCCAGATGCCCAATAACATAAAATTTTGCCTTTTCACATCTTTTTACACATTCAATCAACCTAAAAACTTATTTTTGGGACACATTGAGGACAATGTGTAATTTAAGTGTGTGTGTGTGTGTGGGGTGGGGGGGGGGGGGGGATGCTAAAACCTTAAATTTTGCAAGTCCTAATCACAAGCCTTACACAAAACTCTATTGGAACCGCTAAACACCCCAATTTTTTTTTCAAAAATTTTTCATTTTTTTTACTTGTCTAGGTTTAATTTGGGAATTTCAAATTCTAAAAAGGTTATATTTTTACAAATTTACAACCGATAGCGTCGTGATAAAAAGAACAAACATAAGAAAATTATGAAACGGCATGACAAATCTAGTTAAAATTTGATTATATATACTTGATCACATAAAAACCCATTCCCACAAAAAGTGAGTTTTGAGTCTTTATTGAGCATACAAATACACATCTTTAAACTAAATGCTCATTTTTCGTTTCTTGTGTGAATAGCCGCTTGGTTCTTACGACTCTAGAACTTGCCACGACGATACATTCCCGGTCCTTACCAACTTAAACCCGAGTAAGTAAATGATGGAGGCATTAGGACTAACTCTTTTTTTTCTACACCATTATTTTTTTTTACCACCTACCCAAAATCCCCCTAGTTAACCCCTTTGAGCCTAAACCTTTTCATTTCTTAACCCAAAACAAACACCCTTTTACCCACCAAAACCCTTTTTTCATTTCAAACCCCTTTATTTTAGTAACAAAGCTCGGTTTTTCTTATGACTTCTTCAAAAAAAAAATGATGATGAACCCAAAAGAAATAAACAAACAAGTTTATCAAAAAGAACTTTGTTTGAAGAATTGCTTCACCAAAATAAAAAGTTACAAAAAATAAAAAGTCTTACGAAAACCGATGTTTTTTATGCCTTTCGCCCTTTTCTACTAACCACTAACCCAACCACCTACCTTTAACCCAAGCCTAACCCTTCCCCCAAAGTCCTCTTGATATTTACAAAGGTATATAGTTAAAAAGGAGGAGGATTGATTGCTTGGCAAGCTTATGGTAGAAGTAAGTTCCATGCCGCTCTCGAGTGTTTCACAAAAATACATTTTCGGCCGAGTGTTGAGTGATCCCCCGTGAGGTATGTGAACTTGTATATAAATGGAATTTTAAAAAAGACATGTTATGCCCTAATAAGTAATTTATCTTATGTAATGTTTTAAATAAATCATGACGAATAGGATTGTAAATAAATAAAAATAAAACTTAATAAAGAATCTTGAAAATCCCGACACTCTCTGACAAGCCCAAAAACCTTCTCTTCTTGTTGGTGCACTGAATGTCTGTTAACTACGTCTTAATCGAGTCTTATGTCTAGATAGGTTAAATGAGTGCACAACAGTGATTGAATTAGGGTTTGGTCATGTTTTAGGTAGCCAGTCCGTTTGAAGCAGGCCAGTTCGTTTGAAGCAGGGTTCCGTTTGAACTAGGCTGTGACACTTTCAAACGGAATGGCTAGCACTATAAATAGGTGCTGTGCATGCTCATTTGAAACGGATAAGACTGTGTGTGTGAGCGAAGGTGCTGCCGGATTTTTGTTAGAATACATTGTAAAAGCTCGCAATCAGTAATAGAAAGAAAGATTAAAAGGATACAAGCTGTTTGACGTTGTTTACTTTGATTCCGCCTTTGTAAACGATGATGAACTACCTTTACTGACTGTTTAGGGTCACGAACACGATCCAACAAGTGGTATCAGAGCTCAGGACAAGGAGTTCATACCAAATTCATCTTGATTACTTCGGATTCTCTCACTTCTACCTTTCTTTTCTGATTTGAACAAGTGTTTACGGTTAAAATGGTCTAAAACTTTCACATTTAAAACGAAATACAGTAATAACTAATACTTAAAAGTTTTGAACTAAAATTCGACCTAAAACTGATCGAAAACATCTATACCGTTTGAAACTGTTCGAGATATGATGACGTCATAGACTATTACGTTTGAACGATCCGTTTGAAGCTTGGCTTTCCGTTTGAAAATTGATCACTATCGTTTGAAATTGGTCACATTCGTTTGAAACTGGCTTCCGTTTGAAAACTGTCCGTTTGAAAGCCACACTTCGTCTGAGAGTTCACGTTTGAACTTATCGTTTGAAACTGATCGTTTGAAGTGGTCGTTTGAAAGTTGTTCCGTTTGAAAATTCATAAGTAGTTCACGTTTGAACAGGGTTTCGTTTGAACTAGGTTTCGTTTGAAAACCTGATTAGTGTTGTTTCAAACGGAATAACAGATTCCGTTTGAAAAGAACCATTTCATTTGAACTATATTGTTTGTACAATTCCGCTTGAACATTTGAATCTGTCATTTTTCAAAACCAAAAATATTTCTAAGTGTTTGCTGATTTTTCAGGTACATACAAGATGGATGATCTATTCATGAACCCGTTTAGCGATATGTATGCTTTTGCTGGAAACGGTGGAGATGATACCTCTTCTAGTAACACCAAAGAGAACACGCCGAATACAAAGAAAAAGTTATCAGATGCTTTGGAAGTTGAAAGCGCATTCGGAACATATAACAAACCCCCGAAGTTGATGGCTATCAAAGAATACAGTCGGTGGGCCAAGAAGTTTGAAGATTGGTTGAGAGCATTTGCTTTTCCCAGCTGGAAGAGTCTAAAAAATGGTTACGATGATGGAGGCAAAAGTGGCGAAACCTTAACATCACCTGAAGAAATAGAGGCATTTGTCGCTGAGCAAAAACGCATTGCACTGCTATTTCAGTCTGTTCGAGAAGATATAATATCTTTGATCGAGTACAACAGTTCTAAAGATCTCTGGAAAAAGTTAGAAACCAAATGTTTAGGAAGTACATAAATAGTGAAGAACAAAAAGAAACTACTTAGAAAAGAGTTTGATTTGTTTGGGTGTTTAAAGAATGAATCAGTTTGTAAAATGATTGAGAGGTTTGGACACCTGAAACTGGAACTGGCGAGATATGACATTTCCTATACTGAAGATGAGCTAGTCGACAAATTGTTCTATTCGTTGCCAGATGAAATGGATTGGCAATATTATGCGTTGATGCTAAAGAATACTATCAAGCCGCCAGAAGTGTTGACAGTAGACTTGCTGATTGAGAGACTAGAGAGTCACGAGTTGGAATTAAAGAAGACACACAAAGTCAATCATTCGTCTTATCAGCAGAACTTGGATTTGTATTATCCAAAGAGCATGATGCCAAAGAGTACATCTCCCAAGACAGCTTTTACTGCCGAAAATGTTAACACATCAAACAAAGAAAGTCAAAGCAGTGGATTTCACAGTGGATCTTCGTCATCTGCAAATCATTCTGATGCAAGGAATCTATTTCAATGCAACATCGCTGTAGACTTAAAGAACGCTCAAAACTTCAGCGAGGAGTCAGCAAAGCAACAGATGGTTTTCTTAGCATCGGTGTTAGAATCTTATGAAAGTCTTGTAGCAGGGAAGATAGGCAACACCAACCTGACGAAGGAAGATTATGATCAGATAGATCCTGAGGAGATGGAACTGATCGACATAAGGTGGTGTATGGCCAGTGCAGTTCGTCGGGCACAACGTTTTATGGAGATAACTGGAAGAAAGTCTATTGGTGGACCATCTACCAAGTTAGGCTTTGACAAGTCTAAAGTGACATGCTTCAAGTGTAAACAGAAAGGTCACTTTAAGCGCGAATGTCGAAACGCGTATGCTGATGAATCTGAAAACCCGTTCAGAGAAGATTACTACAAGAAGGCGATTTATCATCAGAATAAATCAGAACCGCCAAGGATGAAGCAGCTTGAGGATAACAAAGAGAAATCCAGAGCTCTTGCTGTAATTCACGACGATGAAGGTTACGACTGGAGTGAGTTGTTACCTGAGGAGGATGCGGTTGGATATGCATTCATGGCAAATTCTGAACCTAAACCTTGGAAAGACAACAGAACTGAAGAACAGAAGTATAATCACAGAAAGATGTTGGCCACAAACAGATTGATCAGAATATCTGGTATTTTTTTTGAGGCAAAAAGAGCAAATAGATGGGATCTAGACAGAGAATGTTATCTTGACCCTTATGGAAGCATTGCTATTGATCATAACACTCTTAATTTGGAAACTATAATAAAAGAGTTTAAAGATGAAGATGATTATTGGCAAAGGAAATGGTGGGGAAGCGGAGAAGAGAAAGAGAAAGAAGAGAAAGAAAAAGAAGAGAAAGAGAAGTCAAAGAAGGTTGATACTGGAATCATTGACACGACTCAAAAGTTGAATGCTGAAAACATGGGAAAAATGGCTGACAAGGTGCTGGCTGCTAAGGCACTTGAGGTAGATTCTAAATCCATTTCTGAGTCTAAAAGCCAGGTCAGTTCAAATGCGTCAACGGATGAGTCAGGTAAGAAAGTCAGTGGTGATGTTGACTGCAAAAATTGCATCAAAGAATGCAAGGTTTGTAGTACAAACACTTATCTCAAAGGTAAGAAAATTGATGATCTGACTGCTAAAGTCAGAAGTGTTGAGGATCAAATCCTTGATTGTGATAAAATGGTGAAAGCTTCAACTGAACGATTAAAAGAATTAACTAACAAAATTGAAACTGATAAAATTGATCAAGAAAAGGTTAGGAAAGAAAATGAGAGGTTAGTTCTTGAAAATCGTCAGATTACTGAAAAATTTGAGAAGCTTAAAAGCACGGTTAAAGATAATGATGATAGAAATGGTAAAACATACAAAGAAAATTGCCAATTGCAATGTGTTTTGAGAATTAAAGAAGAATTAATCAACAAACAATTGGATGAGATTGCTAAATTGAAACTTCAATTTGAGGAAGCTAAGATTGAGAATGAGCGAATCAATTTGAAATTGAACAGTTACAACTCTGCAAGCTTTGTTTTGCAACACATTATTCCCAAACCCATCGGGAAAGACAAAGCAGGCGAAGATGTATACTGTGATGGAACTGGGGTCGGGTTTCATCAAGTTCCACCACCAGTTCTAGACAATTATTCGAAAAAGCAATCTGGGTTGGTTAATCTTGAGGAAGAAAATGAAGTAAAACTTCCTGATTCAATTGATGTTACATTTTCTTCTTCATCATCTGATGATAGTGTTCAAACTGAGATTGTTAAAGGCATGGCTGAAAGTGTTTTGGATAGTGATTCAGCTAAGGATGATGAATGTTTCTTGGACAAATACATTCTGAAACAAAAGTCCAAAAACAACTTAGGTGATGAACCGGGTCTTGTGATGTACAAGATGGCTGGATCTGATAAGTTGTATTCGGATTCCGAGTTTCCTCTGGAGAATGTAAATGTTTCAAAATTGACAAATGTGTTTAAAATGGTTGAAATCAATTTGTCTGAAGTAAAAAGTAAAAAAAAAACAAAAAGGCAAATGAATTTTGAGAAAGATAAAGCTTACTACAAGAAACCTGTAGTTCCACCGCGTTTTTATAACAACAATCGAAACAATTGGTCGGGAGGATATTAGGGTGGTAAGAACTATCAAAGAAAGAATTTTCAAAACAAAAGGTTTGCTGAAAAGAAGGTGTTTGTGAACGGTTCAAGTTCACTTTCTGATGAGGAAAATGAAATTTTTTCAAAATCAAATGAAGAGTTTTTTGAGAAGAGGGCATCACAACATCAGTCTGAAGGCACAAGTCGGGTAGTTGATACTCGTACATGTTTTAGATGCAACAAAGTTGGTCACATTGCAAGAAATTGCACCAACTCCAAGCCTAAGACTGAAGTTGTTGAGAATCGACAGAAGAAGGTTGATGCAAAAGGCAAAGCTCCAATGGTTGTTGAGAAAGTTTTGAAAAATGAGAAAACAAAAGTCAAAATTGAACCTGTTAAGAATGTGGTAACTAAAAATGACAAATTTTATAAACGGGTTGCATCATCTCAACAAACATGGAAGCCAAAAGTTGTTGAAAAACCAAAGGTTTCAGTGTTGGAAAAACAATCATCTTCTACTATAGCGGTAAAGATGAATGTTCCTTTGGATTATTATGGAAAGTTGGAGAAACAATCTTCTACTCCACCAGAGAAGAAGAATGTTCAAAAGAAAAATCAACCAACCGGTCAACTTAAGATAGATGAGTTTTTCTTATATAAAAAGGTTGAGGTTGGATCTGAGGAAACCTTAAAAATGAATGATAAAAATTTTCCGCCACTTTACACTGCTAAAACTCACATCAAAGTCAAGTTACCTGAGTCAAAAGAGGCTTGGGTAGCATCAAAATCTCATTAAAGATTTTGGACTTGCCGGAGCTTCTTAGTTGGTAATTGTGAAGCATGAATCGGCATCTTTATTGAAATGTGTTTTTAAAATCAATTTGTAATATGTGCAGGAACTTCCAAGAGCTATTTCAAGATGGATTATGGATAGTGGAGCGTCTCGACATATGACAGGGAAGACTGCATTGTTGTACGATGTTAGAAATTTCAATGGAGGATATGTGGGATTCGCAGGAAATCAAGGTGGTAGAATTGTCGGTGAAGGAACGTTATCCAATGGGATTGTTACGTTTGAAAGAGTTAACTACATTGCTGAGCTGGAGAATAATCTGCTGAGTATCTCACAGATTTGTGACAGGATGTATACCACTCACTTCACAGATAAAGAATGTTTGATCTTGAAACCAGGATTTGTTATCCCTGAATAATGGATTATCATGCGGGCACCAAGAGTCAATGATCTGTACGTGTTGGACATGAGCGTAGCTACTACAACCACGGGTCAGGCTCATTGTTTTGTGTCTAGAGCAACAGAGAAAGAATCGAAGTTGTGGCACCGGAAGATGGGGCATATACATCTTAGAAAAATGAATCACTTGGTGCACAATGATTTAGTTCTTGGAGTTAATATCAAAGGTTTTCATCTGGAAGGGGAGTGCATTAGTTGCATCAAAGGGAAGCAGAAGAAAAAGTCACACCCTAAAAAGAGAGTCAATTCAGTTTCCAGACCGTTAGAGAGACTACATATGGATCTGTTTGGTCCAGTAAACGTCAAAAGTATTACAGGGGATCTCTACTATCTTGTGGTTACTGATGATTATTCTAGATCTTCGTGGGTATCATTCTTGAAGTCGAAAGATGAAACATTTGATAGTTTGATGGCGTTGTTCAGAAAGATTGAAAATCTGTACCAAAGGCGTATCAAAAGAATCAGAAGTGATAAAGGTACTGAATTCAAGAACAACAAGATGGAAGAATATTGTGATGAAAGAGGTATATTGCATGAGTTTAGTGCTCCGTACACTCCGCAGCAGAATGGAGTCGCAGAACGCAAAAACAGGACGCTAATAGAAACGGCCAGAACAATGCTTGCTGATTCAAAGCTACCGATAAATTTTTGGGCAGAAGCAGTTTCCGCCGCATGCTATACACTCAACCGGGTTCTCACTGTAAAGAAATTCAACAAGACATGCTTTGAGTTGATCAATAACCGCAAACCGAACCTGAAGTTTTTAGAACCGTTTGGGTGTCCTTGTACAGTTCTAGAGCCTTTTGGTAAGTTTGGTCCAAAGAGTATCGAAGGAATATTTGTGGGTTACTCAAGTCCACAAAGACGAGTTTTTGTTCCAAGTTTGAAGCAGATCATCGAAGCACAACATGTTGAGTGTCAGGGGTATACTATGCCGCCTCAAAATCCCGGTGACTCATGGCGTTTTAATTATAATAAATTGTGGGATTCGTTTGACATGGAAGAAGAAAAGGAAGAAGAAGAAGATTTCTTTGATGAGTTGGATATTTTAAGAGAGTATGAAGAATCGCAGGAAAGGTTCCCAGCTGAGTATTCAAGGCGACCTCGACAAACTTCAAATGATGATGAAGCAGGTCCAAGCAATGCTGGTGAACATGATGATGTCCAACAAAATGAAGTTGCTCAAGATAATCAGACGGCACAGAATGATAATCAAGAATCTGAGAACATGTCAGTATTTGATCATGGTGATTCAGATTCCGAGGGGGAGCAAATTCAGATTTCAAGTCAAACAAACCCAGTCAGTGAACAAGGTGCAAATCAGAATGTTACTAATCTGGAAGGTGAAGTAGATGTTTCAGGCGAAATGATGCCAAGAACTCTTTCATACCATCCAGAGGAATTGATCATTGGAGAATTGCAAACAGGCGTTCGCACACGACGTCAAATTGACCAAGGCCTTACTTGTTTTTATTCTACAGTAGCACCTTTACAAACTGAGTTTTCACTTAGTTGTTTTATTTCGCAGATCGAACCGCGTACATACAAAGAGGCGCCAACTGAAGATTCTTGGGTCAATGCTATGCAAGAAGAGTTGAGTCAGTTTGAGAAATTGGGAGTGTGGAAGTTAGTCGATTTTCCTGATGGTCAGAGGAAGATCAACACCAAGTGGGTGTTCAAGTGTAAGAGAGACGATAGAGGGGTTGTGGTTCGTAACAAAGCTCGACTTGTAGTCCAGGGTTTCAAGCAACAGGAGGGTATAGATTTTACTGAAGTTTATGCTCCTGTAGCTCGACTAGAAGCGATCAGAATCTTCCTAGCATTTGCATCATGGAAAAACTTCAAAGTATATCAGCTAGATGTGAAATCGGCTTTTCTCTATGGGAAGGTAAAAGAGGAGGTATATGTCGGTCAGCCACCGGGCTTCACCGATCCAATCCACAAAGACAAGGTCTACTTGCTAGACAAAGCGCTGTATGGTTTACACCAGGCCCCGAGAGCTTGGTATGAGACATTGTCTCAACACCTACTAGCCAACAGCTTCATCCGTGGAAAAGTGGATGCCACTCTCTTCACCTAAGAGGTCGACGGTCATCTTCTGATAGTTCAAATTTACGTGGACGACATCATATTTGGGTCAACAAATGAGGATCTATGCAAAGATTTTGAACGAGTTATGAAGCAGAAATTTGAAATGTCAACGATGGGTGAGATGAAATTCTTTTTGGGATTGCAGGTTGATCAACTACCCAAAGGAATTTTCATACATCAAACGAAGTACGTTCATGATATCTTGGAGAAATTCGGGGTGTTAGGTTCTACTCCAGCTTCCACCCCATTAGCAACGAATCATGGGATAAACCCTGATCTCACCAGAGAGAAGGTAGATGAAACAATGTATCGTTCCATGATCGGATCGCTGATGTATTTGACAGCTTCAAGACCCGATATCATGTACCCAACCTGCCTCGCAGCAAGATTTCAATCTAACCCGAGAGCTTCGCATATGGTGATTGTGAAAAGGATATTACGCTACCTGAAAGAAACTCCATCGTTGGGGTTGTGGTATCCAAGAGAAGGCGATTTCACGCTCGAAGGGTATTCCGATTCCGATTTCGGATGCTGCAAAGTTAATGCTAAATCAACAACAGCAGGGTGCCAGTTCTTTGGATCACGATTGGTCACCTGGCAATGAAAAAAGCAAACCTCTGTGGCTTTATCCACATGTGAAGCAGAGTATGTATCTGCTAGCAGCTGCTGCTCACAGATCTTGTGGATCCAGCAACAGATGCGCGACTACGGTTTGCAATTTCTAAATACCCATATCTTTGTTGATAATGAGGCAGCGATTAACATTACTAAAAATCCAGTTCATCACGCTAAAACCAAACACATTGAGATTCGTCATCACTTCATTCGCGATTATTTCGAGAAGAAGTTGATACGAATTGAGAAAATCCACACTGATGAACAAAAAGCTGATTTACATACCAAAGCATTTGACAAAACACGTTTTCAATATTTGCTAAAACTTAATGGTATGAAGCTTTTATCGGTGTTGGAAGAGATCATTGGCATTGATGAAGGAGACATTGTAGATGATGTTGAGAAGCAATCTGCAATGTTTTTTCGATTTTTTACCTGTTTTGGTATTTAGGGGGAAGTATAGGATATATTTTCAGAAATACAAAAACAATAAAAATGACAAAAATACAAAAACATGAGATATTTTTAAAATCCAAAAACAATAGAAAACCAGAAAAGAGCTTGTGTAAAAAGGGAAAATGATAGTACATCGGCTTGACAGTTACGGTATGCTAAAGAAATGGAATGTTTAAATGCGTTAAACAGTCTCGCTGATGATGTGCCGATAGGTTTTTACACATTTAGTAGGTTTGTTCGGGATATAAACTTAAATCTTTACTTACTTATTTCGTGGGGAACACTACTTGGATATATAGGTAACCCCTGAAATTTCGTTTGAAAGATTCCTTTTTTCTGATATACTAGGTTTTTATACTCAGTGATATCTGGGGTATTATTCCAGGACTTCTGCTGAATGGAAGTTCTGACCTAGTCCTCGAATAATACTTTCTGCAATGCTTGAAACATAGCATCACCCTCAGCATATATGATAAGACAATAAAATTGCTTAGCAATGCTGTTGTAAAAAATATCCTCTAAAGGGGACACACCCAAAAGTTGAGTCATGATCTCTCTGTTGAACGGTAGTTCTGACCTGAGCTCTCATGATTCTTCATAATTTATTAACCCCTTACAGATATCATTTGTGTTATACTCACCTGTAAGACTGAATATTGGGATCTGGATACGGGAGTATATTCAAGAGGTGGGACACACGTATAAGTTTAAGTCTCTAAAACACTAAATCCGTATCCTGGACAGATTGAAATTTGTGTGAAAATTTAAAGTGGATCAGTATATCGACAATCTAAGCGAATTGTTTAATTCTGAGTATGTAATTGAAGTGTAACGGTACTTGTGACTTGTTGGATAGCTGATATGATTCCCTAACACGTTTAACCAAAAATATGTTTGTAAATAGTTTACTTTTACTGCATTTTAATTCTGTATTTCATTTCTAGTTTAGAAGCTTTATTAAAATCCAAAAAGATTTTACATTTCTGCTTTATTTTTGACAAACCAAAGTGGAGAGTTGATCTTCGGATTCGAAAGTTGAAAGCAGATGTATGAGATTTCTGGACTGGAGGATGAGTCGTGAGCTTAACATGATAAGTTTGAGAAAATTGGAAAGTTAAAGCAAGTTCATTAACTTGAAACATGTAAATTTTCAGAAAAAGTTAAACAAAATGTCAGTGTGAATTATCTCTGATCAACCAAGGTCATTAAATTGGACTTGGTAGATAAATTGAGTAATCAGGGTCATTAGTTTGGACCTGAATACTTAAGTGGATTTCTAACACTGAAGGTTAAAAGGTAAAGTTTGAATTAAAACTGTTATTGTCATATATCTTATATTTGGGTAGAGTATATGCAGGTATCAGGAATCCCCATGGCAACAATATGTCAAAGTTTGAACCAGAATTTCAAGTCCTAGCATTTCGAGAGGGGGAGTCTGCGAAAGGGGGAGTTAGAGTTCTGGATCAACAGTCAAAGGGGAGATTGAAGATGGAGCTAGGTTGAGTTCCTGAAATTGTGAAGAAAGAGTTTTTGCAATGAGAAGACAATTTGGAAAGAGACAAAGACTAAAGACTTGCAGCCGAAGACTTCCTCAACATCCAAGGGGGAGTCTGTTGGTGCACTGAATGTCTGTTAACTACGTCTTAATCGAGTCTTATGTCTAGATAGGTTAAATGAGTGCACAACAGTGATTGAATTAGGGTTTGGTCATGTTTTAGGTAGCCAGTTCGTTTGAAGCAGGCCAGTCCGTTTGAAGCAGGCCAATTCGTTTGAAGCAGGGTTCCGTTTGAACTAGGCTGTGACACTTTCAAACGGAATGGCTAGCACTATAAATAGGTGTTGTGCATGCTCATTTGAAACGGACAAGACTGTGTGTGTGAGCGAAGGTGCTGCCGGATTTTTGTTAGAATACATTGTAAAAGCTCGCAATCAGTAATAGAAAGAAAGATTAAAAGGATACAAGCTGTTTGACGTTGTTTACTTTGATTCCGCCTCTGTAAACGATGATGAACTACCTTTACTGACTGTTTAGGGTCACGGACACGATCCAACACTTCTACCCATTCCATTTGGGAGTGTAAAGCCACGTTATAAAGAGTTTTGCTTGAGGACAAGTAAAGATTCAAGTGTGGGGGTATTTGATGTGCACAAAATGCAACATATAAATTACATCAAAAGTGGCATTAAACTAACCCTTTTTAGTACTAATGTTGGAAAAAGTGTGTTATTGTCTTCCTTTTGTATTTTCAGAATTAAATGAGCTCAAATGAACAAAAGAAGCAAAAAGGCAGCTAAATCTAACATAAATACAAGAAAAGGAATTAACGTGGCATGCCCGACACCCCGACAACATCTTCCCAAGCAAAACAAGAGAACAGAAGGCTGAACACGCCCCGTGCTCAATGAGCACGGGGGCGTGCCCAAGTGTCTGCAGAAAAGACAAAGCTGTAGAAGCTTCTATCACCCACCACGGGGGCGTGCCTAGCGGACATGGGGCCGTGGTCAACTCTAAGATTCGCAGAATCTAGGGAAATCTTGATAGTACAGATATACTTCTGCACACGGGGTCGTGCCCAGCGGACACGGGGGCGTGGTTAACTAATGCTGACAAACTACAATTAATGAAGAAAGAGAAAATGGGTGGACACGGGACTGTGCCCAATGGACACGGGGCCGTGTCCGGGCTTTTGTGCAGACTATAAATAGGGGTGCTTGGCTCATTTGCAAACCATCCCTTGGCAAACCACCTCTCTCACACTTCACCCACCCACCACCACCATCACAACCCACATACACCACCATCATCCATCATCCATCATAGAGTGCGTGAGTAGTCTCGGGATCCAAGATTGATCGTAAGAGTTCTTGACAATCAAAGGCCATGTTTGCCTAAGTCTCTTACATCACTTGGTGAAGACAAGTGTCTAGTGTAATACTTTTTATTTTTAATCTTTTCGCACTTTTTATTTGGTTATGTATTAATGACTTTAATAACTAGTTTCTTATGTTGAAGGTGAGTCTTCCTTATCGTTTGTCCGTGGTGTCTTGGCATTATTTTACTGTCTATATAAAATAAAAGATTTTCACCATTCATATCTCCACGGTCTATATGGAGGTATGTTGGCTACCTGGTCGGGGGTTAAGGGAACGGTTTGGTAAGAGTCTTGCCTTGTTCAGTGTATAGATCCTGCAAGGACCTGGGTCAACTTTAGTAGGACCTCATTCAATACCCACTGGTATTAGATGGCGGGGGTCCGAACTCCTTGATCCCCTCATATGTAAACTACTATTAAAACCTTAACCCGGCTACTTAGGACTGTATCCCTGCTGACTTAGACTACTTAGCCGAGGGTAACGTCACCTCCAGAAGAGGGGCCTACCACAATATGCATTAATAACTTAATTAATTATCTTTCAATAATCCAACCCTTTAGGATTGTATCCTTGCTGACTCAAACTACTAGGTTGAGGGTAACGTTACCTTCAGAAGAGGGGTCTACTACAATAACTAAGATAATCTCTTAAAAAGTGCAAAAGTGCGGATATAATCAAAGGTTACACTAAACAAGAGTCGGATCCAAGTGATTCATCTTGTCTATCTGTTTTTTTTATTTTATTTTATTTTTCAGCATTTTAGTTAGTTTTATTTTTTTTAGTTTAAAAACCTTTTTTCTAAACTTTTGATTTGATTAGACGTTGAGGATAAACAGGTACTAAAAGCCCTTGTGTCCTTGGACGACCTCGGTATCTTACCAACACTATACTACGCTCACAATGGGTGCACTTGCCCATATGTGTGTTTAGTGTTAGTAAATATCGTGTTTTATATATTTAAAACTTGGCTAAAAAGTGTTAAAGGGCTTAAAATATACATTAAAAATCTATAACACCACACGCACATCAGGCAACAACAGACTCGCCCCTCTTTGGCAGTTTTCCCTGTTCAACTACCTTATCCATAAGTTTATGTGCCAACCACACTGGTTGCTGAACCGTCACTGGATTGCTAGACATAACCATTCCCTGAATCTCAGGGACCAACCCTCCCACATAGAGTTTTATCTGCTTTTATGCCAGCCTAGCCATCCCGAACATAAGAACACTAGATCGTAGTGTTTTGAGGTGTATTCTTCAATTTCGGATCCCCGCATCTTGTGCCCCATAAACTTTGCTCTAGATGATGAATGCAGTCACTTGGGCAGTACTCTTCTCCGATCAAATTCTTGAAATCATCCCATGCCATCGCATTGGCTTCAGCTAAACCCCTTGTTTGTACCTGGTCGTTCCACTAGGTTAGTGCCCCGTATTCTAGTGTAGAGGCTGCAAACTTTAACATGTTCTCTGGTATGCAGTTACACATTGCAAACACCAATTCAACTTTTTCGATCCACAGAACCAGTTCGATTTGTCCTTCCAGCCCCGTGTACTTGCTAGGCTTGCAGTTTATAAAAGCTTTATAGGGCTTAAACCCTGCGCCTAAGAATAGAATTCGGAAGAGACGTTAGGAAAACGTATTAGTAAAAACACTAAAGATACCATTACTTTAGATTTTCTTGAAGAGTTGGGTAAGTGCTACCTCCAGGATTAAGGTTCTGGTTGTTGTTATTCAGGTTATTCTGGAGGTTTTGGTTGTTAGCAGCTATGGCGCTGTTCACATGTTCCTGAATTAGTGCGGCCAACTCCGCGTGAGTCATAATGATATTTCCACGACCGCCACTACGAGACATTCTGTTTTGACATACACATAATTATATGAGACAAGGTATCATACAATCATGGTACAACTTTCAAAACATGTGATTTAGGGTAAAGGTAACATCTCAGTACATGAAACATTTTAAAATAAAAACATCTAATTAGAATAAATTGTAAGAGTCGCTACAACGTATTTCAGCAAACATTTAAAAATTAAAACATCACAATGTTCACATAAAGCAAAAGAGATAGATAGGTAAGCAAGTAGAGAATGGGTCAGTCATTGACTCCACTGTCTCCCGCGTCCGAGTCTTCATCTGCCGGTGCCTTCTCCGGCTTTTCTTCCGATTCTTCTTCTTCTTTTTCAAGATCCTCTTCTGGATCCTCTTCTGGCTCCTCTTCCGGCTCTATTTTAGCCGGAGGTGCTGGTGGCGCAGGTGGTGGTACCGGATTCTCTAAATCATAAATCCTCCCAAGGGCTGCCTGCAAATTCATTCGTATTTCCTCGATATCATAATGATCAACACCCCGTTTCAACCAAAGGCCAAGATTCCTCTTACGGTGCCTTTCCAATTCGAGAACCTGCTTTTCTAGTTCCACGATGCATTTTTCCATTCCAGTGGTTGAGTTGAGAGTAGTTAGTTTGGATGATGCTTCCCCATCTTGTGCTAGGTGTTTCCTTTTTGCTGCTCGCGTCTCCACATGACCCAGCAGTGAAGTTGGTACCTCATGAGCCTTCCTAGGCGCCCGTATGAAATAGTAAGATGAGGAGGAGGATGACGACATGCCTATTAAGTTAGTATGATGATATACATTTAAAATAAGACAGTACACTACAAATAATGTCACGTAGTTGCGTTTGAGCTGGTAAGTACTAGTGTCGTGTCTGTGGCTATAGTTTAGGTCTACTACCAATGCAAACCTAATTCTCTATAACCAGTGTCTCTGATATCAATCTGTCTCACCCTCAAAATGCACCTACGGGGTTTTACAGCGAGTCGCGTGACAAACCAGGATATAAGACACCAGTCATATTGAATGACCTCTATAAGAGAAAATGTTTTTAAACCAAACAACCAACAAAATAAAAGTAATTCGGAAGCGTAATAATTATAGTGTAAAAGTGTACGTCAAAACAAACGCCCAAACCAACAGAAAATAAATGTAAAATGCAACGTCAAGTAATAAAATGTTTTTGACACCATGCAGTGTACCTAACCCTGAGGAAAACATGTAAGAAACAAGTGTCAATCATTTATGATGAGTGAGTTCACAGATATAGTTTACAGTTATAACATGATTCATTTTCACAAGTTTCCACTATTCAACCAGAACAGTAAGTATTAGTATTTAATAGATTATTGTCATATTTGTAGGTAGCTAACCCGTGTTACGTCACGAAAGAGTTCGAACTGAAGCTGACTGTTGTTGCCTTTGCTTGCCAGGTCAATCACTGACCATGGTGGTATGTTAGGCTAATTCTACACCCGATGACCATTACTGGTCTAGCTAGCGCGACTAGCTCGGGTGGGGCTTGTCGGGCCAGTAGTACTACTCAAAATTCCCCAGCTATTAATCCCAATACTAACGATCCGAGTTTTACAAGGACTTTATGTGATAAAAGCTACTTTGTGACCATAACGATATAACAACATGCTATTAAAGTAAAGGCGTTATAATCATATAACGTTTAGGCATTACATTACCGTAATGTGCTCGTGTTACCTTTCCCTATGTTTCAAAACGTTTAAATATGGGGACCGTGAACTCACCTTCGTATTGGTCGGTAAGATTAAGTGTATGCGAGCTAGGACGGCCAACCACACCCTATTATGGTTACCATGGATTATTAGTGGTTGATTATGCCATTCACGTAAGTCCTACAAGTATCTAGCAATAAGCACACGAACAAGTTGTCACATAATATTTTATCGTGTGGTTGCGTGCACATGTTCACAATATAACCTATGAAATGATATATGGTATTCATACAATCACCAAACAATTGAGGATACTAAGAATAGCAAGTTCGACTCTTATAAGTTTATAAATCACGCATAGCAAATTCACTGAAATTAGGCTGTTTTAGGAAGCTCGTTTATCCTACTTACGGAGTTGCAAAACTGTGATCTTTTTATGTGACGTACCCCTCGGTGTGATCGGCCTTGTGTATAAATTTCAAGGCCTAACTCTTTATCGAAAAATTAAGACAATAATTTTCAAGGCCTAACTTTCTGAGTTCAGCTTACGAAAAATTTATTTAAAATCCTCGATTACCCAATTGACCCGATTCCACTTGGAGATTCATACAGAACATAAAACTATCTATTTTATAAACTTCATAACCTAACTCCAAATATTCATCAACATATGACGTAAAACACAACACACAAATTCTGTAGAAAATTGCCGCTTTGACCACTGAAACGATTTAATTCTTTTGGCAGACCAAACAAGGTTCAAAAATTATGAAACCAACGCGGTTTGAATCGTATTTCAAAAAGGTTAATTTTAGACTTTAGAAAATCGTACTTTCGTTAGGTTTTGACCCATTTACTGACAAATGAAGTCGGCTGTAACCATCAAGCAGCTTTCTGTTTTCGTCTTTTAACGTTCTAACGCGACTTCAAGTGGTTCCTTTAATGGTTTAGCGATCATGCAACCTAATAACACTATTTATTTAAGACCACACTCGTTGTTAATCGGATTTGCCACAAATTCTCCCACATACGTTAAGCTATCATCGAAAACATATCCTTTAGTAAACCTAATCACATGAATACGCTTCATACCCATAACTGAGCCCGTTTAAATCCCGCACATACCAATCGTTATAAATCATGAACTCATATAAATATTATTATCACACAATAAGCATGCCATCGATCATACATAATATATATATATATATATATATATATATATATAGAGGAAGGTTAACATACAAAAACCCTTATCCTACATTAACATACGCGACGCCCATAACCATCCGATGAGGGATGTAATCACGCATAGAACGATAATTACGCACGGGAGTCACAAAATCACACATAAACCCTATTTAATCACGCATTGGAGCCTTGTTATACAAAATCACGCACGTTATATGTTAATCACGCACGTTCTATTCTTGTGTCGTACGTTAACGTACGTTAAGGATATTTGTACATTATACTTATTCTATATATATATATATATATCACTATTAAGAACATGTATAACATAATCATATAAAGGATCACATATCATGACCCATTGCTTGGGTCGATTTCTCTACCCCTAAAACCGGTTACGACAGCCTTCAATCCCCACATATAACACACATACGAACAACACAACACCTTAACGAAGACATAAAAGTTACCTAATGGTTTTCTTATGATCGTCGACTGGAAAGAAACGAAGAGGAGATGGGGCCGAGAGAGAGAGGCGAGGTAGCGAGAGGGAGAAAGATGGAGGCAGCGTATCTTCTAAGTTGTGATCTAGGGTTTTCAGAACTTTGAGGTTTGCATGCAATTATAAAAACGACGCATACACGTACGAGTTTTAGGAGATAGGGGGTCGGGCCGAGAATTTATGGGAGTGGGCTGGTGGTTATTGGGCCGCAGGTGTAAAGGGGTGAGGTTGGGTTGGTTTCGCTTGGACCGAAGGCACATAGGTCACGCGAAGGTTTGGGTTCCGTTTGTTTCAAGTGGGCCGGTAGTGTTTCAAATAAGTTTGGCCAAAATAATGTGGCATGTGTTTTGGGCTTCGTTTTATGAGTCGGGTGTTGATAATATTTATACAAACATAAATCACACTTAAATCACATTCCTAATATACTAATAGGTATAAATGATGTCAAGGTTCGAGTGTGCCTAATTGAATTTTATAACTGTACGAAATACAAAGAAATCGAGTCGGGAAAGTACCTGTTTTTCCTGGATGTCACAGTTTGGATTTGTCTAAAAGTTTTCTATTGTGCTTTTATCAGTGCTTTTAATGGTGCCTTTGTCAGCGTTTTTGTCAATGTTTTTATTGGTACTTTTGTCAACGCTTTTATTAGTGCTTTTGTCAGCGCTTTTATCAGTGCTTTTGTTAGCGCTTTTGTGAGCACTTTTATCAGTGCTTTTATTAGCAACATATCGCATTGCGATACTCGTTTTTTGTAGTTTTCTTATTCATATAATATTTATAGTAGCATTATTGTGATAGATATACATTAAAAGCCATCAAAAGCGAAGTCATCGGGTAATCCATTTCATTGTGTTGTGTTGGTTCAATTATTATCATCAACCGAAGCCAAACCAGAGTCTATCAGTTAGTCTATTTTATTAACCAATCGGTTTTCGGTTAATCACTTCAGTTTATTCGGTTAGATTGACGATTTTCGGTTTTGTACATTTAATATAGCATATATGATATATTATATATACAATATATGTATATATTTTTGTATACATATTTTTAGTATTCAGCCCGTGTAATACTCGAACTATAATGATATTTCAATGTTACTAATTAACGTAAGCCAATTTTTATGATAGATTCAAGTTAGCTGTATGCATTGTCATATGATGATAAAAGACGTCAGTTATATGAAGTTTTTTACAGAGTATATTGTATGCATTGTCATATGGTGATAAAAGACGTTAGTTATATGAAGTTTTTTACAGAGTATATAATTATATCGTTTTTATTGTACAACACCAAACGTCAGTTATATGAAGTTTTTTTACAGAGTATATAATTATATCGTTTTTATTGTGTTGGCCCATGCAATCAAGCCAGAAGAACAGATGATATGGAAAGCCAAAACTGGTTCTCAACAGTTGATCCACAATAAGCAGAGCATGACCTAGACTTTCCCTAATAACAGTGGTTTCTATCAACTGATGACTTCTAAGTACTGATCTTCACAACATCTGTTTATCAAAGAACTGCTGAAGATACAAAGACTGAAGCCCTAACAACTGCTGTCTCTCAAGTACTGATGAAGACCAAAGCACTGCTGACTCAAGGCTTGATCATCCTTTGAAGAAAGCACTGATCCTCAACATCAGTGCTTTGGCAACAACAGTGGGAAGTTGCATCAGTGTTTTGTATAATCAGTGTTTATTGTAATCAGTGTATAGATTGTATCAGTTGTTAGAGTTTGTTAGGTTGTTAGATGTCACTGTCTAGGTGATGTTAGCTAAGATGCTCAGTGGTTTGGATTGTACTATAAATAGAACAGTACCTGTACTGTTCTATTAGCTCTTTTGCACCAAGTCATCTTATACGAACAAATCAGTGAGCTCAGGCTAAGGGGGAGTTTAGTTGCATGCATGCATGCATGCATGCATAGTTGATCTTTGTAATTGATACAATCATTCGACTAAATGAAATCATGTTTGCTAAAAACTATTCTTCTTTGATTGTGTGTTAAAGTTTATTTCCATTTCCGCTGCACATTAATCTCTGTTTCATCTTCCATTTCTATTAAACAACACAATCTAAGATACACAGATCCTAACAATTGGTATCAGAGCTTAGGACAGTAAAATTCAATATAACAATCAATTTGACATAAAAGTTCAGCTCAAATTTATTGATACTTTAATTTGTTCGTATCAGTTGAAAAAATAGAGTAAGAGGTGACCACGTACAAAGTTGATTATTCGAAAACTTTTGTAAAATTAACCAAGATGACATCACAATCACACGACCTTCACAACACTGGAACACTATTCAAGCCACCTATGCTTGTCAGATTTGAGTACAATATCTGGCAACGTAGGATGGGCCATGTATTAGCTCAGTAAAACACCGAATGCTGGAAGTCAGTCATCTTTGGACCACACGTTCCAATGGTGCCTAGTACTGAAGATCCCAAAGGCTTTGTGCCTAAAAGCCTTGAAAATTACTCAAAACAAGATTTTCAGAAAATTGAATTAGATGCAAAGGCTTTTAGCATAGTAGCCTCAGCTCTTCCAAATGACATTTATGCTGGACTGTTACATTGTAATAGTGCCAAAGAGCTGTGGGATGCTCATAAAGAGCAGTTCAGTGGAACATAAGAGGTGATCGAAAATAATAGGGAGGTCTTGAATCAACAGTATGAAACGTTTTGCCATGTGAAAGGAGAATCTCTAACACAACAATTTGAACGTTTTAGTTGTCTCATTAGTGAACTTAAACTTGTTAATGTTGAATTTGAAAAATCAACTCTAAATAGTAGGTTTCTAAGGTCACTACCTGACAAATGGGACACAATTGCTTTTGTGACTAGAAATTCCGTTGGATTCAAAGAATTAAGTCTGCCCCAACTTCGTGGTCGACTCCTCACTTATGAGAGAGAGTTGAACTAGAAAAAGAAGTTACAGAATCAGGGAAGGTTGCTGATGATTACACCTTTGGTAACACAAGCACTTCTGGGTCAAGATGAATCTGGTAGTAGTAGTAAGGATCAGAGTTATGATCATTACATTAACATAACTGCTGGTGGAGCTTTTAACAACTCTGATTCTTGCTCATCCAACTATGCTTTTACAACAAATGGAGAAAAACAGAATTCCGACAACTTATCCTTTGAACTCAATGATCTCCAGCATTTTGATCCCACTGATCTGGAGGAAATGGACATATTGCACCAACTGGCACTGCTGAGTGTAGGAACCAGCAAGTTTTATAAGAGAACAGGAAGAAAATTTCCAGGGTTACATGGGAATCTAAAAGTGGGGTTGGATAAGTCAAAACTAAAGTGCTACAAGTGTAACAGGCTAGGACATTTTGCTAGAGAATGTAAGGAGTCAAAATAGTGGACCAATCATAACACATCCTATCCCTAGACCTCAAAATACACAGAACACTATGCACTATTACCAAAATACCCCTGCTGCTCATGTAAACACAGCTCACTATGCACACCCTGTAACACCTGTTCTAGTGCAATATGTTCAAACCACTGTCCCACAAATTCAGTATGTCCAAGCCCCAGTCTCTCAGGTCCAAGTGCAACAACCTGCACCTCAACATGCTGCACAAATATCTGCTCCAGCAGAGGCCAGTCAGCAAAGCTTCTTTACTCAAGGCTTTGTTGATTGGAGTAGCATGCCTGATGAGTTGTCTGATGAAAACTTTGCTCTATTTGCTAAGAATGATGTTCCTTGTGATGAATTTTGTTTTGCAGCTTTAGAGTCAATTCCACAAGGGCTGGAAACTGAAGAGAGAGAATTCAGTGCTGAAACAGTGGATAAAATTGCTGAAGTAGTGGTTACTGCTATTGTTGGAGAACAATTGTTGGAGAAAGAAACCAAACCACTGTTAGAACCTCTTACTGACCCATGGTGTAAAGAAGAAGTGGAGAAGAAAACCAGTGATTGTGAGAATGTCTGTGACTGTGCCATGATGGCTGCAGCTAAGGTATCACCTCAGGTCTTGAAAAACCTATGTTCAGACAAATGCATCATAGCATTTGCTAATGTTAAAGAGGTGAATGAAAACCTTAGAGACAAAATCTTAAAATGTGAAAAACAATTTGAAAAGTCAGTTAAAGAACTTAAAAACAAATTGGTTGAAAAAGATAATGAGATTTGCAATCTTAAACATGAACACAACATAACCAAGGACCAACTTCAAGCCATGATAGAGAAATATCATGCTTGCAAAAAGGAGTTGGAATCCACTCAGATCACTTGTGAAAAATGGGTGGAATCTTGCAAATGTTATAAGCTGATGTTAGAGAAACAGATCAAAAGCAATGTAAAATTTGACCTATGTTTCAGGAAAAATGACCAAGTTGAAAACACTGCTGTAAATGAGTCTGGTTCTGTTGAGATAATTCCAACCAACAAGGATGGTCAAGAAATTAAAATAACTGATAAAAATGGTAACAAAATCACTTTGGAAAGACCAGATGGGTTATCAACCTTTAAGGAGATTGAAAAATATGAATTCAAACCCACCTGGTTAGATGAGTGTGACATCCTTGAGAATTTCAAACCCATGGATTTTTCCACAGTTGAATGTGTGAAAGCACCTAAGGCCAAGGTCATTCCTCTTAAAGACATCCCAACAGTCGTTCAAAACTCTGTTGCAAAGGAAGTTGAAAAGAGGAAGAAGAAAGATAAAGTTAAAAAATTGTTTTGTGACTTTTGTGAAAAGAAAAATCATTCCATAAAGGATTGTTTTCATTTAAAAGCCTACGACATTAACAAAACAAGCATAATTGAGCCTGCAAACAGTTGTACCATTTGTGGAAAAACCAATCATCTTACTCATGAGTGTGTGTACCTCAAAACTTTTGAGGTTAAAAGAAAAGAGTACATATCGAAAACACATGTGAGTTCATCAAAACAACCCATCATGAAACAACAACCATTTGTATCTGTCCAAACAACTATTACAAAACAGTTGAACATAAACTCTGCTCCAAGAGATGTTTAAGTGATAGATGCACCACCTGCCAACTGTCACACCCCCAAAATCCACGCGCGGAGTATCACCGCTTGGAGGTGTGACATGACCAGGATCAAGCCACCAATCATATTGAACATAACAAGTAATAAGTAAAATTCAACCACACAATATGAAAGGTGTTTCAAATCAAAACTTAGTTAAGTGTTTAGCAGAAGCATAATTGTAAAACCCAATGTAAGTATTAAGTACGAAATAAAGTAATGTTTTTAGCATGGCACACACTGCCATGTCCCACAACGACCGCGCCTCCCTATGCAAGCTCCATGAGTACCTAACGACCTGCAAGGCATGTAACAACGAGTCAACAACAAAGTTGAGCGAGTTCACAGTTGGTTGTTTAGTTGTAGCGTTCGTTTCGTAAATCATATGTTCATTTTGTAAACCATGTATCGTATTAATTCGTATCGCGGTCTCCAGACATGTTTGCGAAGATTAGTGGGGGCTTCCCATGTGTTACTAGACCGTGTGTATCGACTACTACGAAAATGTGAGTGGTGCCCTAAGTCAATGTCTATCAGCATTGACCCTTTGCCCATAGTCCATTAGTACACGCCCGTCCGACTGGCACGGTGAGAGGTTTGTTAAACCTAATAGCGCTATTAACTAATGACCCACTCGCCATAGGCCTCGGCGATTAAGTCGATATAAATGAGGGACTTCATGATAGAGGTTTGGTCCAGTGTGTAATCTTGGCATCCTACCCACAGAGGATGGTTGTAGTTACCGTTTAAATCATTAACCCATTCCCAACCCTTGGGAATCCCATGCCTTGGAAAGAGTGTGAACTCACCTTGGTTTGCTCGGTATGGTACATTACATTACCCGTTCCAAGTTGGCCAACCATACCCTACCGTGGTTACCGAAATTAGTCAGTTTCTTAATCACATAGCGCAAGTTGTACCACATATTATGCATGTAACATACACATATCATCACACAAATTGTAACAGTTGATCATGCACTCAAATCAGTAACATAGATCATAGTGTCACATAGTGGGTGTTTGAATCCTCCCATAACAGATTGTTTACATGACCATATTTAATAACTATAATTCATCAAGGTGTGAGATCTACCAGGTTTAAGGTAGTATGCGGATCCTGTTTTGTTTTCGGCCCAATACTTCTTGGCCCAACCTAATTAGTATGCGACTAACTAGTTGATTCCTTACATCTGTCCGGCCCAAGTTATGAATCACACATCAAAAGATCATACATCCCACCAACTAACATGCATTACTAACTTTTAACATCCAATAACAACATATATGCAAATAATTCCTCACTGATTATCATAATAAGTTGGTAACCATCACAACCGATACATAGATGCATAACATATTCTCATTATTCAAATCTAATATACATGCAACCCTAATTTAACCACTACATAATCTGATCATATAGGAAACACGTGATCATACAGGAATCATGTGATCCTTGTTCACAGCAAACCGTCCAGCAAGACTATTCTATCAGCTAATCATTATCATCAACATAAGTTTAGCACATGTTACTAATAAATATCACTGACAACATTGATTAGCTCCACATGGGCCGCCATTTTGATATTCAAAGTTATTAAACTCTTTCAGCCATTAAACTTCCATCCCATTGGACCGATAGCTACTGTTACATCAAAACCCATTATGAATCACAACCTAAGTATTATATATTAAAGTTGCAAACACATTCATGCACATCGATGATACTCATATAATCATACACTATAGTCACAAATATTAATTAATTCACACACAACAATATCAACAAATAAGAACTTCAATAGATATGAAACTACTAACCAAGAATTTAATCGAACGAGCTGTTATCTCGAAGGGGGGGGGGGGGTGCCTGCCGTCGCCAATTAGGAGGAGGGGTAGGGTTTCCTAAAAGTGTTCTAATCTAAAGATCTCACAAGTTAAATCGTAACCGCAACTGGGCCAGCCGAACATCCCTGGGCCAAAGCCCACTCCTGACGCAAACACCTGATTTCGTCGAGGGGGTGGGTGTTTTCGAGTGGAGGGGTGTTTCGGGTGGGTGTTACATGTGGGTGGGGAGAGTTGTTTCCTTATTAAACTTTTTTTTATTTTATTAAGGGTTTAATAATAAACTGCACATTGGCCCTAATGTTTGTGTAATCTACTAACTTCACTAACCAATGACACAAACTCAGTTAATGTTTTTCATTTACTAAATTAACTAACAAACTAACCTTGTTATCCTCATATAGAAATAAATAATTCCCTACTATACTAACATCAGTCCACATAAACAATTTGTAAACTAACCACAAAACAAAGTATGTAACAAGAAATGCATAAAGGAGAAGCCTTGGAAACTCGAGTTGTCACATTATCCCCAACTTGAAAGAAATTTCGTCCCGAAATTTAGCACGTGGTTACTGGGGAAGCTAGTTGTGTTGTTTTGTTTTCTGGTTTTCCTGGGGTGTCACATCATCCCCCCGTTGGTTTGTAATTTCGTCCTGAAATTCCGTGGTAGCTTCAGTCTCAGTAGTGGTTGCACTGTTCTTGAACAACTGGGGATACTTGAGTTTCATCTGGTCTTCTCGTTCCCAGGTGAACTTTGGGCCACGACGTGAGTTCCAACGAACTCGAACAAGAGGTATTCTGGTGTGCTTGAGGACCTTAACGTCTCGGTCCGTGATTTCAACTGGTTCCTCGACGAATCGCAACTGATCGTCGATAGTGAGCTCCTTCAAAGGAACTATGAGGGTCTCATCTGACAGACATTTCTTCAGATTTGACACGTGAAATACATTGTGAACTCCACCGAGTTCTGCTGGTAGGTTTAGTTTGTAGGCCACCTTGCCTATTTTCTCAATGATTTCGAACGGTCCGACATATCTCGGATTGAGCTTGCCTCGTTTGCCAAAACGAACTACACCTTTTCAAGGTGAGACTTTGAGTAGCACTTGATCCCCAACCTGGAATTCGAGTGGTTTCCTGCGCTTATCAGCGTAGCTTTTCTGGCGGTCACGAGCTGCCGCCATTCGTTGTCGTATCTGAGCAATTCTTTCCGTTGCGTCTACTACTAGTTCTGGACCCGTGATCTGACTATCACCCACCTCTGCCCAACAAAGAGGTTATCGGCATTTACGCCCGTACAATGCCTCAAATGGAGCGGCTTGAATGCTGGTGTGGTAACTGTTGTTATACGAAAACTCCTCTAAGGGGAGATGTTTTTCCCAGCCGTTGCTGAAATCGATTACACATGCCCGAAGCATGTCTTCTAAAGTTTGGATGGTGCGTTCAGACTGCCCATCTGTTTGCGGATGGTAAGCTGTGCTTATGTCTAACCGAGAGCCAAAAGATTTGTGCATCGCTTGCCAAAGTTCTGAAGTGAAACGTGCATCACGATCAGAGATAATAGAGGTTGGCACTCCGTGCCTCGAAACCACTTCCTTTAAGTAAACGTCTGCTAGAGTGGAGAACTTATCCGTTTCCTTGATAGCCAAAAAGTGTGCAGACTTTGTGAGTCGATCCACGATCACCCAAATAGTATCATTTCCACGTTGAGATCTAGGCAGGCCAGTAACGAAATCCATGGAAATTTGCTCCCGTTTCCATTGTGGTATCTCTGGTTGTTGGAGTAGGCCCGATGGTTTTTGATATTCGGTCTTGACTCTCGCACAAGTCAAACATTTGCTAACGTAAGTTGCTATGTGAGCTTTCATGCTAGGCCACCAGTACGTAGTTCTGATATCGTGGTACATCTTATCCGAACCAGGGTGTACCGAGTAACGAGACTTATGTGCTTCATCCATTACAAGCTCGCGTAAGTTTCCATAGTGTGGGACCCAGATGCGTCCGGTTACGTAATAGGCACCGTCTTCCTTTTGTTCTAACCGCTGTCTTAAGCCACGTAGGGCTTCAGCCCTGACGTTTTCTGGTTTCAATGCTTCTACCTAAGCATCTCGTATCTGTGCAGGAAGACTAGACTGGATGGTAAGTTGAAATGCTCGCACACGCCTAGGTGTAGTATCCTTTCGACTGAGGGCGTCGGCCACAACATTGGCTTTGCCTGGATGGTACTTGATTGCACATTCGTAATCATTCAATAGTGACGTGTGCGTATATATACATAATATTTTGCAATGAATTACACACGATTGGGTTTTAAATTTATAAAAGTGATTATTACTTTTACATCAAAACACACACGAAAGAGGCAAGTGTACCCCATCATATATGTAGTAAAGTATCGGTAAGAACCAAGTATCGATCCACGGAAATGGGCGGAGAAATAATACTAGACCTTTGTCACTAAACTACCGGTAAAAACATAAGTTTTGTGATTTTAAACTAAACTAAAGTAAACATAACCAAATACATAATAAAAACATAATAGAAAGTAGATAAAAAGCCTTGCTAAATACACTACCACAGCATGTCAACTAAGTCGGTTTTGGCACTAGAAGCATTCGGTCAATTTTCCAATTTAAAACAATTAGTATCCCTTTCGGGAATCCTAACATGACAATCATTCGGAAAGTTAAAACGATAAACACACTTTAACCACCTAAAATTGTTCTTTAACGTGCAATTGATAAATGTCTATGAAAATCTCTTAAAAATAAGTTAGGCAGCCGTTAGGATTATTCTAACCTCACTTAAACAAGGAAAGCGACACCGATAAACACAATGCAACCACCGAGAAAAGCATAAACTAGATTAAATCACAACCGAGTTCATTTTACAAATCTTGCACAATAATTCACCAAGATAGCAATTTTGGCCTAAACTACTAACTAAGCTAACAAATCATGGCAAGAATTTATAACGACACCATCTAACCCGTTAAGGTCCTTACGTGACGGCAAGCTCTCTTGATTAACAATAATTACATTTTATTAAACCACTAACCATTTCTAGTATCATGGTGCACACATTTTAACCAAGCTAAACTAGTTAACCAAGTTTAAAGTTTACTAATACAAGATTGATTAAGCTTCATTTTTCAACTATCTTAACGAACCATGTACCAATCATCCAACATAATTACTTATAATCAAGAATTCAATATCAATAACAAGGTTGCAAACTAATCATCAAAGATTAACATAGAAAATACTTCAAATGTCATTACAAACAAAGTTTAACAAACTAATGGTTATAATCTAGCAAGGGATTGTTGTGTTTTTGCCCAAAGGCTACAATAATACATAAATCATAATCTAAGTACTTGAAAGATTAACAAAAACATGGAAAGATTAGAAAATCAAACCATAAACAAGTATTAGACTAAGGATCCGGGTAGTAATCGAGCTAATCGGGATAATGTGGCTTGAATCCGGGTGAAAGCTAATGCCTCCGGAGCCTGAAAATCGCCTGAGAGCTCTCCAAAAATCCAGAATCCCGAACAGAATGTTTCTGCTGTGTTTATATACTTTTTTGCTGATGCACGGTCGTTCCCCATATGGAACGACCGTTCACTTTATTCAATTATTGGACATGGGTCACCATACCGCATACGTCATCGGATCGTTGACCAGATCTGAAAATCGCACGACCGTTCTCCCTGTGGAACGGTCATTCAGCTCCGGGCTTCATGTTGCACGCCAAGTCGCACCTACCGTTCAGTTCCGAGACTCTGCTCATTCACCGGAGACGCACGGTCGTTCCTCAGATGGAACGACCGTTCTTCACCAAGTCGCTTGTTTCCCTGGAATGCCCAACCGCACCTATCGTTCAGTTCCGAGATGATCAATGTTGTCGGAGATGCACGACCGTGCATCAGGTGGAACGGTCGTTCCACAGGCCCAGATCAGAATCCTTAACAGAAAGTCCGCAGATTTGTCGTTTTGTCCGGAAAGTCCTCGCTTTTGGTATCATCTTGTCTGGAATGCAGTTTTAGGCCTGTAAACACAAATGTAGATAAATAAGTATCCGAACGACGGTTTTACTGCCAAAAATGCATAAAATAGGGGTAAAACGGGGGACTAAAATATGTGTAAATTAGAGTGTATCAAATCTCCCCACACTTAAACCTTGCTTGTCCTCAAGCAAGCTAAACTAAAAAGCAATAAAGGACATAAACAAACAAGAACGATAATTTACACACTATTTTATTGAAAACTAATATATAAACGGTTAGCCGGTTTGTCGAAAGACAACATCAAAAGATTCAAACCCAACAAGCATATGCAATTTAAAAAGCGACAACCAAGAAGCCGAGACTAAACATTTAATTGACTCACATGTTAATCTTCACCCAACTCACAATGTTCACACACACTCGGTTTTATTTATGAATCATACATAAAATGTGTATGCGTAAACACTCAACGCCTAGTCAATGAAATGTGCAATATCATAAGCTTGTCATAAGATCTCGTCTCCACCAACTAACATGCAAATAAGTGTAAATCAAGAGGTCTTTACGGGTTGTAACGTTAGGCTTGGGCGAAGGGTATGGAAGTGGATATTTAAAATGGCGAAAACGGTTAAAACTCGGTAGTAGCGTTTAACTAGCAATAAACAATACAACTTTACATACAAACGCCTTAAAAAGGCGACTAAAGCGCAATCGAGCTAATCAACAAGATTTTTAACATTTAAGCATTCAAAATTGCTCGATTTCTATCAACTTCACCCTATTTTAGGGTGTTTTATTTTCTGTTTTTTTTTTTTTTTTTTTTTTTTTTTTTTTTTTTTTTTTAACAACCTATACAATGAAATATAAACACTAACAAGCTAGTTAAACTATTATTTTAACCGAGTTTCAACACTAAAAAGGTTTAAAAACATAAAAAGGCTATATTTGGTTAAGTAGGCGATAATGTGGGTAAACAAAGGTGAACGGGAAGGCTCGACATGGTTAATCCTAAAGGGTAATATAAGGTGAACGGGAAGCACAACACAAAGAACAAGGTACACAACAAAGGGGTAATCTAAGTGCCTCTATCATGTTTACACAAATCCGCACGTTCATGGTCTTAACAAGCATACTAGTGACAAGTTCTAAATTGCACAAAACATCCGGCTCACTCCTATATCCGAAATGAACAAATATATAACAGTCTAAGCTCAAATATGCTCACGTAACGGAAGGAATGGGTAAAAATGTGAAAACTATCATGTAAGTCTTTCTTTGTTTGTCACGCTTTCCGGTTTCCTTTTTTCAAAAATATTTTGCTTGTCGAGTTTTTATCAAGTCCGATGCTTTCTAAAACATAACCAACCGGTTTATTTACCAACATATATACAAACATATATACAAAACACAAGTATTTTTAAATGATTTTTCTGATTTTCTGTTTTTTTTTTTTTTAACATAAATGAGGACAAACAAAGCTAAGTTAACAAAGTTAACCCCCTCCCCACACCTGAACTTCGCATTGTCCCCAATGCGAGACCCTAAATATAGAGAAAGGGATAAAAATTACTCCCCTCAAGATGATGTTGGTGCCACGAGACTTCCGAAGCTCTAACTGGTACGTGCTCCGGTCCAAGATCCGATAGATAAAATCTGCAAGTATGTCGTGTACACCCAAAATATAACAGAAAAAGAAAAACCAAACAACCATAATGTACATAAATGCTAACCATCCAAACAAACAGAAAGGAAATTGTTTGAAAATACATATCCGGGGTGTTTTAAATACAAGTCAAAATAAACACCCAAATGAAAGTAAAGTACTGAAACATAAGACACCACCAAATGCTACCACTACCTCAAACTACTCATCAGCATCATCGTCATCATGCCTCGTGCCAGATGGGCCCTGATCGCCATAGCTAGGGGGTTCCACGGTGGGAACTCCGGCGGGTGCTGAAAATAGTTGGGGTATGCGTGATGCATCTCCCCGAACAAATAAGAAAACCCCGCAGACACCCCCTGGTATAGAGTGTCCTGGCGCTGTTCTAGCCGGTCATGTGTGGCCCTAATCTCTGCCTGGCTGGCCCTAATCTCGTCCTGGCTAGCCCGGATTTGGTCCTGGCTAGATCTGATCTCGCTGAAGTAGCTACCATGCTGCTCCTGCGTGACACGCATGTCCTGGAACTGCTGGTAGAAAGTAGGCCAATCCTCATGCTGATGAAATGCATGATGCTGCGGCGAGTGTGGTGGTGTCTGTGGCTGTGGCTCGTGCATCTCAACATCTTCGTCTTCATCCGCATGTTCCTCCTCAGCTGGAGGTAACGGGTCCCATATCTCTCCATTCAAACCCCTCAACCTATCTCCCCTCTCCAACTCAGCAATAACCCCCATAAACTTCAAAGACCGGATATCAACATGCACCCCCTCAGTGATCAAGGTGAGACCCCTAAGCACCCCCGGCTTTATATATCGCTCATTGTACGCGATCTCGGTCACGTACTGACCGCCGTGGATCTCACTATTGTGGGTCCGCCCTGAACACTTAACAAGGTACTCAGCCATTCTCGCGGCGAGGTTGATCGGTGCTTTGTCAACCAACGCATAAAGAAAAAGCAAATCAGGCGTGGGACAGTTACCCTGACTGTCCATGCGTCCGCATATAGAATGGCTGAATACGTGGTGCATCACTCGCACCAGAGGGTCTCGGAGGCGCGAAGCCTTTGACATCCGTGGGTTGTATGGGTCCCCAATAGTGTTACGTGCCCAGAATGCATCCCGCTCCGCATCGTTCGGGAAGTTGAACCGATCATTGAAGATGTTGGGATCATCCATGTCCTCCCGCGTATAAATCCCAAGCCTCCGTCCTAAACGACCCACCGACCATGTATGCCATCGACCACACAATCTGAAGGTGACCCGATTCCTGTAGCGGAAATCAGGTTCTGTACGTGCAACTGGCTTTTCATACTGATACGAGGCGAAGAATTCAATAGTCAATTCTTGGTACACGGGTCGGTTGCAACCGACCAAGTTTGCGAGCGGGCGGGTCATCATTTCATCTAGGCGATCATACTGGTTGAGGTCACGCATAACCTCCCAGTCCAACCAACGGGGTTCGCCAAATTGTTCCCGTCTTGCCCACAATTCATCACGCTTCGCGATGCATAACGCTTCCTTCTCGATGTTGGGGTCAAATTGTAGGAAAGGGTGATCCATTCTGCAATGGGGAATGTTGTTAGGAAGACAGAAACATGAGAAAAATGAGTCGAAAACAAGCGAGCAGCCAATTATGAAGCTACTGTCCAAACTGTACTGGCAATATGGCACGGTCGTTCTCCGGGACGCACGGTCGTGCGTCACCGAGAACTAACAGGCCAGACCAGACGATATCGTGAATAGCCGGCGATGCACGACCGTTCCACCGAGGAACGACCGTGCACTTCCGAATCTGCAGAATACGATCCCTGAAATTAGAACAATCAGATTTTGCAAAATTTCAACAAGTATTGGGTCAACAGGGGTCTGCAAATCAACCGGGTGTTCACGATACTTCGATTTAACAAGGGTTAGGGTTTCGATTTGTTTATGAAGAGAACCCTAAAAATTCCTTGAAAAATCGGAGGAAAACTACACTAGAAAGAAGGAAAACAAGAAATCTAACACTAGAGACATACCGTGCGAAGTTGGGTGTTTGATCGTGCGAAAAATCGTGCAAAACGGTGAAAAATCGCCCAGGAACGGTCTGCAGCGGCTAGGGTTCGCGAATGGTGAGTTTTGCAGCAGATAATGGTATATATAGTGTGCAAAATGACCAAATTGCCCTCAGCAAGTCGCACGGTCGTTCTCCGGAATGGAACGGTCGTGCGTCACCGAGGTCGTTCAAACCCAGCAGCGTGTTCTCGGAAATGCACCGAGGGTGCGATCTACCGTTCCGGCTTGCTCGGAATTGCACGGTCGTTCCACAGGTGGAACGGTCGTGCATCAGCTGCAGATACAGAATTTTTCCGCAGAAGCCATTTTCAGCAGCTGCTTCGGCCGTTTTTCGCCGTTTTTTCGACACACCAACTGTTCTAATAATATTACAATACAGAACCTTCGCCCGGCACGTACAGAAACTAAACAAACAAACAAAAACTACCTAACTAACCTAAATTACGCTAAAACTACAAAAACAAATAAAAGGACAATTTTGCCCTCATAGCGCCAAAGACGCTCCTGCTGCATTTTTGTCGGCGAGTCAGCAGCGTAGACTCATGCTAAATTTTTGTCGGCGAGTCAATAGCAAGACTCCATGCTAAATTTTTGTCGGCGAGTCGATAGCAAGACTCATGTCCCCACACTTTACGTGTGCGGGCCATTACCACGCCCCTTCGGATTCTGCTCCGTGTTGCCCGGAAGACCACCCGGGGGTCTCTCCGACAACATTTTCGCCAACTGGCCCACTTGATTCTCAACATTCTGAATGGAAGCCTTTTGACTCCGCATTTCTCCTTCATTGACCAAGAACCGCTCCTCATGCTGCTGATATCGCTTTTCAGCCATTTGATTAGCACTATTGGAGTTGTTCAGCAGTTGTGCCATCATTTCCTCTAACTTTACATTGCTTTGAGAGGTGTGCGGCTGTGAACTGCTTCCTGAGCCTTGATTATGATATTGAGGCTGAAAGGATTGACCGTGAGATTGTTGTGGCGCGGGAGCATGTTGAGCAAAACCGGGTGCGTTTTGGTTCCCAGAACCAGATTTCCACCCAAAGTTTGGGTGATTTCTCCACCCTGGATTGTACGTGTTGCTGTAGGGGTTATTTTGGGGCCTGTTTTGATTGCCCATGTAGTTCACCTCTTCGTGACCGGTAAACATAACACCCTGCTCACACGTACCTGGCACATGTGACACTCCACACTGGTCACGTCCAGGGCCAACTTGCGCGGCTGATTGGGATTTATCGAATTTCGTCGCCAGAGCTGAGATTTGAGTAGTAATGGCTGTGTAATCGTCCACAGCATGAGCTCCTGGGCGAGATGATGATGATGTAGCCCGACCTCTATCGCCTTCCCGACGCGAGCTGGATTTCAACGCGGCTTTCTCAATAATATCATACGCTTCATTTGGCGTCTTAGTTCCGAGGTCGCCTCCCGCGTTCACGTCTAATCGCTCCTGTGTGTTGTAACTGAGGCCCTGATAGAACGTTAAAACCAGCTGTCTCTTGGAGTAACCGTGATGCGGCACATCAATCAATAAATCCTTGAATCTCTCCCAAGCTGTATGCAACGACTCACCCTCGTCCTGGTGAAAAGATACAATTCGGTTTCGTAGCTTGTTCGTTTTCTCAGGTGGAAAGTATTTATGCATAAACTGCTCCGCCAACTGATTCCAGGTCCTGATGGACCCGGCTGGGAGTGACATAAGCCAAGCTCTGGCTTTATCACGCAATGAAAACGGAAACAACCTCAACCGAATTGCGTCCTCCGAAACATCCCTAATCTTGAATGTGGAGCAAACATGGAGGAAAGCCGCAATGTGTCTCCCGGGATCCTCGTGCTCACGCCCGTCGAACTGCACTGAATTCTGCACCATGTTAATAATACTAGATTTTATTTCAAATGAAGGTGCATCAATAGTGGGTCTAATAATACTGGGCTCCAAACCCTCTCGTCCGGGCTGATTCGTCTCATTCAAAGGTTGATTATCGTCCGCCATGATTTCGTCCCCAGAGTTTTCGCTTTCAGAAAGTATCACCGGGTCGTCAATCGCGTTTGCAATCCGTTGTGCAATGACACGTGCCCTTTCTCGAAGCCTCCTACTTCTCCTAAGATTATGCGCTGGTTCGTCAACCGGCTCAGCAATATTAGGCGCGGGAGTTGAGGACATTAACCTGCAAACGAAAATTTCACACAATGAATATTTTATTACTATAAAATAATTCTGCTTTTTTTTTTCAGCTGAATAGAAGCAGAAAGTTATTATAAATGGGCTGAAAATTTTATAAAAATCCGAAAAAATTGGCCCGAAATTTTATAAAAATTCAACACAATAAATAAATGAATCGACTAATACAAAAATGGCTTTAGGGTGCCGAAAACCCAAAGAATAAGTGAATAAATAAAATCCGGATCAAATAAATAAATGGAACAAAAATAACGCAAAAATGAATAAATCGAATAAAAACAAGAAATATAAACAAATAAATGAACAAATAAAGAATCAAGAAATTATACACAAATATTAACAAGTATATACACCGATAACCAAATGACTCGGGTCGTTCCTAAAACTCGCCATTTCCCCGGCAACGGCGCCAAAAACTTGACGTGTGCGTATATATACATAATATTTTGCAATGAATTACACACGATTGGGTTTTAAATTTATAAAAGTGATTATTACTTTTACATCAAAACACACACGAAAGAGGCAAGTGTACCCCATCATATATGTAGTAAAGTATCGGTAAGAACCAAGTATCGATCCACGGAAATGGGCGGAGAAATAATACTAGACCTTTGTCACTAAACTACCGGTAAAAACATAAGTTTTGTGATTTTAAACTAAACTAAAGTAAACATAACCAAATACATAATAAAAACATAATAGAAAGTAGATAAAAAGCCTTGCTAAATACACTACCACAGCATGTCAACTAAGTCGGTTTTGGCACTAGAAGCATTCGGTCAATTTTCCAATTTAAAACAATTAGTATCCCTTTCGGGAATCCTAACATGACAATCATTCGGAAAGTTAAAACGATAAACACACTTTAACCACCTAAAATTGTTCTTTAACGTGCAATTGATAAATGTCTATGAAAATCTCTTAAAAATAAGTTAGGCAGCCGTTAGGATTATTCTAACCTCACTTAAACAAGGAAAGCGACACCGATAAACACAATGCAACCACCGAGAAAAGCATAAACTAGATTAAATCACAACCGAGTTCATTTTACAAATCTTGCACAATAATTCACCAAGATAGCAATTTTGGCCTAAACTACTAACTAAGCTAACAAATCATGGCAAGAATTTATAACGACACCATCTAACCCGTTAAGGTCCTTACGTGACGGCAAGCTCTCTTGATTAACAATAATTACATTTTATTAAACCACTAACCATTTCTAGTATCATGGTGCACACATTTTAACCAAGCTAAACTAGTTAACCAAGTTTAAAGTTTACTAATACAAGATTGATTAAGCTTCATTTTTCAACTATCTTAACGAACCATGTACCAATCATCCAACATAATTACTTATAATCAAGAATTCAATATCAATAACAAGGTTGCAAACTAATCATCAAAGATTAACATAGAAAATACTTCAAATGTCATTACAAACAAAGTTTAACAAACTAATGGTTATAATCTAGCAAGGGATTGTTGTGTTTTTGCCCAAAGGCTACAATAATACATAAATCATAATCTAAGTACTTGAAAGATTAACAAAAACATGGAAAGATTAGAAAATCAAACCATAAACAAGTATTAGACTAAGGATCCGGGTAGTAATCGAGCTAATCGGAATAATGTGGCTTGAATCCGGGTGAAAGCTAATGCCTCCGGAGCCTGAAAATCGCCTGAGAGCTCTCCAAAAATCCAGAATCCCGAACAGAATGTTTCTGCTTTGTTTATATACTTTTTTGCTGATGCACGGTCGTTCCCCATATGGAACGACCGTTCACTTTATTCAATTATTGGACATGGGTCACCATACCGCATACGTCATCGGATCGTTGACCAGATCTGAAAATCGCACGACCGTTCTCCCTGTGGAACGGTCGTTCAGCTCCGGGCTTCATGTTGCACGCCAAGTCGCACCTACCGTTCAGTTCCGAGACTCTGCTCATTCACCGGAGACGCACGGTCGTTCCTCAGATGGAACGACCGTTCTTCACCAAGTCGCTTGTTTCCCTGGAACGCCCAACCACACCTATCGTTCAGTTCCGAGATGATCAATGTTGTCGGAGATGCACGACCGTGCATCAGGTGGAACGGTCGTTCCACAGGCCCAGATCAGAATCCTTAACAGAAAGTCCGCAGATTTGTCGTTTTGTCCGGAAAGTCCTCGCTTTTGGTATCATCTTGTCTGGAATGCAGTTTTAGGCCTGTAAACACAAATGTAGATAAATAAGTATCCGAACGACGGTTTTACGGCCAAAAACGCATAAAATAGGGGTAAAACGGGGGACTAAAATATGTGTAAATTAGAGTGTATCAAATAGCTCGACCCATCGACGTTGTCGCATGTTCAGCTCTTTCTGCTTGAAGATATGCTCGAGACTCCTGTGATCGGTGTAGATGGTGCACTTGGTACTGTACAGGTAATGTCTCCATATCTTGAGTGCGAAAATAACAGCTCCCAGCTCCAGATCGTGTGTAGTGTAGTTCCTTTCGTGAATCTTAAGTTGACGTGATGCGTAGGCTATGACCTTGTCACGTTGCATCAACACACATCCAAGACCCTGAATGGATGCGTCGCAATAGACCACAAAATCGTCTGTGCCCTCTGGCAATAAGAGAATAGGTGCGCTGCAGAGCCTATCCTTTAAGTGCTGAAATGCTGATTCATGAGCATTACTCCAACGATAGGTGACGCCTTTCTGCGTTAGTAAAGTGAGAGGTTGCGCAATCTTGGAAAAATCTTTGATGAACCTCCTGTAGTAACCTGCCAAACCCAAGAATTGGCGAATTTCCGTTGGTGTGCGAGGTGCAGTCCAGTTTTTAATCGAGTCTATCTTAGATGGATCAACATGAATCCCATCCTTGTTTACCACGTGGCCTAGAAAGTGGACTTCACGAAGCCAGAAGTCAAATTTCGAGAACTTTGCATAGAGTTGCTCTGTACGTAGAAGTTCCAAGATAAGTCGCAAATGCTGCTCGTGTTCCTCCTGACTCTTGGAGTAGATCAGAATGTCATCGATGAATATAATCACAAACTTATCCAAGTAAGGCTTGCACACTCTGTTCATAAGATCCATGAAGACTGCAGGCGCGTTTGTTAACCCGAATGACATGACCAGAAACTCGTAATGGCCGTAGCGTGTTCTGAATGCTGTTTTGGAGACGTCCTCGTCCCGGACTCTCAGTTGATGGTAGCCTGACCTCAGATCAATCTTTGAATAGTAGCTCGACCCTTGCAGCTGATCAAACAAGTCGTCAATGCGTGGGAGAGGATAGCGATTCTTCACGGTCACCTTGTTCAGTTCACGGTAATCTATGCATATGCGGAAGGTACCGTCTTTCTTCTTCACAAATAATACTGGAGCTCCCCAGGGCGAAGAGCTAGGACGAATGAAACCCTTTTCCAAGAGTTCTTGCAATTGCTTAGACAGTTCTTCCAGTTCGGTTGGAGCTAAGCGATAAGATGCTCGAGCTATGGGTGCTGCTCCAGGAGCTAGCTCGATCTGAAATTCGACCTGGCGATGAGGCGGTAGCCCAGGTAAATCTTCAGGGAACACTTGAGGAAAGTCGCGTACTACTGGAATATCCTCTATTTTCTTCTCCTTCGATGAAGCGTCAGTAACACGTGCTAAAATAGCAGTGTGGCCCTTTCGCAAACACTTCTGGGCCTTAAGGAAATAGATGATACCTACAACTGCACCACTCTTTTCACCATGAATCACTAAAGGTTCTTCCCCATAACGAGGAATACGAACAATCTTCTCTTTGCATAGGATTTCTGCTTGCTGTTGGGATAACCAATCCATCCCAATGACGATGTCGAAACTACCCAGAACTATAGGAATGAGATCGATAGAGAAAGTCTGACCAGCGAGGATAAGATTACAACCCTGAACTATATGTGTGGCCTCTAGACTTTTACCATATGCTAATTCTACGACATGCTTGGTGTTCAAAAGTGTTGGTGTGCGCTTTAGCATTTGACTAACTTTTAGAGACACGTAACTAGTATCGGCACCCGAATCAAATAAAACTGTAACATAAAAGTCATCGAGAAGGAACTTACCCATCACCACATTAGGATCATTCCTTGCGTCACCCTGACCCAGCACGAACACTCGACCCTTGGCGCCGTTGCCATGGTTGTTTCCCCCATTGTTGTTCCCATTGCCATGATTATTGTTGTTGTTGTTCTGATTCTGGTTTAACTGAGGGCAGTTCCGCTTGAAATGACCTTCAGCACCACACTGAAAGCATCCCCGGTTGCCTCGCTGTTGCTGTTGCTGCTGCTGGTTCTGTGGAGCGGGTGGGTGTTATTGATGGTTCTGATTCGCAGGTCGTGAGCTCCTGCAATCCTTAGCTTCATGACCCATCTTGAGACACCTCTGGCAATGACCCCTGTTGCACTGACCATTGTGGTGTCTGTTGCATTTGTTGCACTTCGGGAGGTTTCCTCGATATCCACCCTGCCCTTGACTACCAGAAGATTGCTGACCAGGACTCTGGTAGTCATCGATCTTTCGCTGCTGTGCCTGGGACTGAACCGAATTCGAACCCTTGCTGGAGGCTCCATCCCATTTTCGCTTGTTATCACTGGGAATAGCAGAAGTAGTAGTAGTAGCACCGATACACTTAGGCAGCTTGTTCTGTTCCACTGCCTGGTCTGTGAGACGATGAGCAAGATGAATAACATCCTGGATGGTAGCAAGGTTGGCAGAAGTCACATGAGTTTGAATCTCTGGTACTAAGCCTTTGAGGTACAACTCAATACGCTTGATGGGAGGATCCACCATAGTTGGACACAACACTGCCAGTTCGTTGGATTGTTTCGTGTACGCTTCTATCTCTGACCCCGTCATCTTCAGGTTAAAGAACTCCACTTCCAGCTTGTGGATGTCATCACGACTACAGTATTCACGTTTGATCAATTCCTTAAAATCATTCCATGGGGTGGAATTAGCAGCCGCCAGCCCCAGCATCTAAACTTGCGCGTTCCACCAAGTTAGCGCAGTGCCTTCGAGAGTACCGGTGGCATATTTCACCCTACGAGCCTCGGGGCATTCACACATTTCGAAGACCGATTCGAGCTTCTCGAACCAGTGGAGGAGTCCAACGGCCCCTTCAGCACCACTGAAAGTAGTACGACGACAGTCCATAAAAGTCTTGAACGTGCACACAAGTGGCTGAGCATGCTGACCTCCTGCCTGGGCAGCTGCGAGTGCTGCAGTAACTTGTTCAGTGATCAAAGCCGCCAACTGGGCTTGAGTTAGATTAACGCGTCCACTCATGATCTTCATATCAAGGGACACATGAGTGAGAAAGGTTCGCGAAAGTGCGATGACAGAAGAGAGTAAGCACACATGTGTTTTCAAACAATAGTTGTTACGTTTATCTAAACATACCATGAGCAAAGTGCTATGTAATCTAGCAAGTGGGCAATGTAACCATAAATCATATCACCTAGAATGTCGAGTCTTGCACGTGGAGCGAAGCGTCGTTGTGGATCGTTGAGCACTGTTCAGGTTATAGTCTGGTTTTAACAAAAACTTTTTCCCTTATTAAAACCAAGTTCACTATAACCAATGGCTCTGATACCAATCTGTCACACCCCCAAAATCCACGCGCGGAGTATCACCGCTTGGAGGCGTGACATGACCAGGATCAAGCCACCAATTATATTGAACATAACAAGTAATAAGTAAAATTCAACCACACAATATGAAAGGTGTTTCAAATCAAAACGTAGTTAAGTGTTTAGCGGAAGCATAATTGTAAAACCCAATGTAAGTATTAAGTACGAAATAAAGTAATGTTTTTAGCATGGCACACACTGCCATGTCCCACAACGACCGGTCCTCCCTGTGCAAGCTCCATGAGTACCTAACGACCTGCAAGGCATGTAACAACGAGTCAACAACAAAGTTGAGTGAGTTCACAGTTGGTTGTTTAGTTGTAGCATTCGTTTCGTAAATCATATGTTCGTTTTGTAAACCATGTATCGTATTAATTCGTATCGCGGTCTCCAGACATGTTTGCGAAGATTAGTGGGGGCTTCCCATGTGTTACTAGACCGTGCGTATCGACTACTACGAAAATGTAAGTGGTGACCTAGGTCAATGTCTATCAGCATTGACCCTTTGCCCATAGTCCATTAGTACACGCCCGCCCGTCCGACTGGCATGGTGTGAGGTTTGTTAAACCTAATAGCGCTATTAACTAATGACCCGCTCGCCATAGGCCTCGGCGATTAAGTTGATATAAATGAGGGACTTCATGATAGAGGTTTGGTCCAGTGTGTAATCTTGGCATCCTACCCACGGAGGATGGTTGTAGTTACCGTTTAAATCATTAACCCATTCCCAACCCTTGGGAATCCCATGCCTTGGAAAGAGTGTGAACTCACCTTGGTTTGCTCGGTATGGTACATTCCATTACCCGTTCCAAGTTGGCCAACCATACCCTACCGTGGTTACTGAAATTAGTCAGTTTCTTAATCACATAGCGCAAGTTGTACCACATATTATGCAAGTAACATACACATATCATCACACAAATTGTAACAGTTGATCATGCACTCAAATCAGTAACATACATCATAGTGTCACATAGTGGGTGTTTGAATCCTCCCATAACAGATTGTTTACATGACCATATTTAATAACCATAATTCATCAAGGTGTGAGATCTACCGGGTTTAAGGTAGTATGCGGATCCTGTTTTGTTTTCGGCCCAATACTTCCTGGCCCAACCTAATTAGTATGCGACTAACTAGTTGATTCCTTACATCTGTTCGGCCCAAGTTATGCATCACACATCAAAAGATCATACATCCCACCAACTAACATGCATTACTAACTGTTAACATCCAATAACAACATATATGCAAATAATTCCTCACTGATTATCATAATAAGTTGGTAACCATCACAACCAATACATAGATGCATAACATATTCTCACTATTCAAATCTAATATACATGCAACCCTAATTTAACCACTACATAATCTGATCATATAGGAAACACGTGATCATACAGGAATCATGTGATCCTTGTTCACAGCAAACTGTCCAACAAGACTATTCTATCAGCTAATCATTATCATCAACATAAGTTTAGCACATGTTACCAATAAATATCACTGACAACATTGATTAGCTCCACATGGGCCGCCATTTTGATATTCAAAGTTATTAAACTCTTTCATCCATTAAACTTCCATCCCATTGGACCGATAGCTACTGTTACATCAAAACCCATTATAAATCACAACCTAAGTATCATATATTAAAGTTGCAAACACATTCATGCACATCAATGATACTCATATAATCATACACTATAGTAACAAATATTAATTAATTCACACACAACAATATCAACAAATAAGAACTTCAATAGATATGAAACTACTAACCAAGAATTTAATCGAACGAGCTGTTATCTCGAAGGGGGGTGCCTGCCGTCGCCAATTAGGAGGAGGGGTAGCGTTTCCTAAAAGTGTTATAATCTAAAGATCTCACAAGTTAAATCGTAACCGCAACTGGGCCGGCCGAACATCCCTGGGCCAAAGCCCACTCCTGACGCAAACACCTGATTTCGTCGAGGGGGTGGGTGTTTTCGAGTGGAGGGGTGTTTCGGGTGGGTGTTACATGTGGGTGGGGAGAGTTGTTTCCTTATTAAACTTTTTTTTATTAAGGGTTTAATAATAAACTACACATTGGCCCTAATGTTTGTGTAATCTACTAACTTCACTAACCAATGACACAAACTCAGTTAATGTTTTTCATTTACTAAATTAACTAACAAACTAACCTTGTTATCCTCATATAGAAATAAATAATTCCCTGCTATACTAACATCAGTCCACATAAACAATTTGTAAACTAATCACGTTACATAGATTCAATGCAACGAACCACAAAACAAAGTATGTAACAAGAAATGCATAAAGGAGAAGCCTTGGAAACTCGAGTTGTCACACCAACCAATTCCAAACAACTATTACAAAAAGCTTTCTAAACCAAAAGTGAACAGGCATCCCTTTGGATTTCAACATCTGACAGGAAATGGCCCACAACAGTGATTAGAGAGAAATGCTTCAAAAGCTATTCAAAACCCTGAGCTAACCACTTTCCATGTTCCTGGACTTGATTCTGATACTGTTGTGACCCCATCCAAAGCCTTATTGGTTTTGGAGACCCTCCTGAACTAATTATTTACTTGATATGCAGGGAGCTTCTGCATGCTTAGATAGTCTTTGGTATGTAGATAGTGGAGGCTCCAGGCACATGACTGGATGTAGAGCCCTACTCAAAGAATTTAAAAATCATGGAGGGGGTGATATATCTTTTGGTAACAATTCTAAGGGAAAGGTGTTGGGTTCTGGAACAGTTCAGTCTGGAAAAATCAAATTTGAAAATGTCAATCTCATTGATAATCTAAAATTCAACCTCCTTAGTGTCTCACAAATGAGTGACCAAGGCCATGGGTCATTCTTTACTAAAGAGAGTTGCAAGATTGTTGGACCAGAAATGGTCAAAAAGATTGATGAAATAATAGCCAATGGAAAAACTCAACTTGTTGCTCAAAGGAGTGGCAATATTTATGTAGTTGATTTGTCAAAAAAGAGCCCTATGACTAATGCCTGTCTGTTCTCAGCTGCCTCTAACAAAGAAACAAAATTATGGCACAGAAGATTGGGCACACAAATCTCAAGACAATCACTGCTTTGTCAAAACAAGGCCTTGTAAGAGGTCTTCCACAAAAATTTTTCACTTGTTCTGAGTATTGTGTTTCCTGTTTAAAAGGTAAACAACATAAAAGCTCATACCAGTCAATTGAGGAGTCCAAAACAACCAAGTGTTTGCAAATGCTGCACATGGATTTGTTTGGCCAAGTAAAAATCATGAGCCTGAAAAAGAAAATATATTGTTTGGTAATTGTAGATGATTTTTCTAGGTTTACATGAACTTACTTCCTACATTCTAAAAATTAGACTGCAGGCATTTTGCAAGACTTTGTCGAACAGGTTGAAAAGAAATTTGACTTGCTAGTAAAAGTCTTTAGAAGTGACAATGGAACAGAGTTTTGGAATAAGGAGTTGGATGAGTTCTGTGTGCCAAAAGGGATTGTAAGGCACTACAGCATCCCAAGAACACCAGAGCAAAATGGGGTGGTTGAAAGGAAAAACAGAACTTTAATTGAAGCTGCCAGAACCATGCTTGCAGATTCAGGTTTACCCTTAACGTTTTGGGCTAAAGCTGTAAACACTGCTTGCTATGTGTAGAATAGAGTTTTGATCAACCCCAGACATCAAAAGACTGCTTATGAAACCCTGTTCAAAATCAAACCACTGATCTCATACTTTAAAATCTTTGGATGCCCATGTTTTATCTTAAACCTAAAAGATTCAATTTCAAAATTGGAGCCAAAGTAGATTGTGGTTATCATCTGGGATACTCAACCACTTCCAAGGCCTACAAAGTGTTTAACACAAGGACTAGGTGTGTGGAAGAGACTTTGAATGTAAAGTTCAATGAACTTTCATCACTGAAAATCCCAGCAAACCCTGTTGATTGTTTAATCTTGATAAATTTACTTTTGAAGATGTTTCTGTCATGACTAACCCTGCAGGTACACCACAATCTCCACCACCAAATTATGGATATGAAGTTGTAATTCCACAACACAAATTCACATCCACCACAGGAGCAGCAGATGTTCAAAACAGTTGTCAAAGCTCAACCACTGCTGCATCAACAGTTGTTGATCAAAGTAGCCCTTCAACCTCTGCCACCACATCTTCAACCATTGTTGATAAAAGTCTGCCAACAGTGGATAAAAATCGACATTATGCCACACCCATTCCTCCTATCCCTCCACCTCCATTTCAAACAGATGTTGGATCATCAAAGTCACCAACAGTTGTTTACTCAGATGATTCACATCTGCAGCCTTCACCCTTTAATGCCATTATTCCATACAAGGGAGATCTAATCTTCCTGAAGTCTCATCCACCAGAACAAATCATTGGCAACATCAATGAAGGGGTTCTCACTAGAAGTCAATCTGTTGATACAACAAATACAAGACCAACGGTGGTAGCTGGGCTGGCTAGGCAGAATGGTTGAAGGGTTCAACCTTGCCTAACGCAGGTCGTGGGGTCCCCCCACGTTTGCGAGACGTGGAAGGAGGTTTACTAGTTTATTGTTATTCTTTGCTATGGATCCTCCTCTGAATTGTGCTCAGATTCGGAAGTGGAAGCAAAGGGAATGTGTGTGTTGGATGTGAAAGGGAATGACTTGTGCGAGACAAGCATTCGATGTGAATGACCAGAGATTGAAGAATCAGAGCTGGTCCAGATGTCCTCTGAAGTAAATGAAGGGTCATTTTATAAGGGAAGGCATCTCCCGAAGTGGAATGGATTAGACTAGCAACCTCGCTTGCAGTGGAGGGTTTCCCCTTTTGGGGGTTGAAGGCTTTTGTTCCCCGGATAATAGCGTGTATTGTGCAGACCTGCATTGCCTTTGCGGCTGTGGGTTGGTGAAGCGATCGCCAGATGTGACTGGCTACTGTTTCCGTGTTGCTTTTTCCTTTCTCACAGCTTTTTAAGCTTTGAACCATTTAACCATTTAAGCATTTACGTAATTAGCCATTTTATTCAATCTTGGGCTACCCCCGTCATCAGCCCCCCAAGTCGGAGGTTTTTGGGAGATGAGCTCAAAGACTTCTGACTTTATACGCGTGTTTTACTGCCCAAAAGTTTCAAGGGTTCCATGCTTGAAGGCTTGAAAGGTTGAAGGCAGTTAATGTTTTGAATTTGAATTTCAAATAACTGACAATCGATGTGATTGATGTATGGCAGTTGATAGGGTGGCGGTTTTCACAGAAGTTACTGTGTTGCCATTATTACCCCTATTGTAGACTTATATTTATTTTATATTTCCATACTTATCCCTTTGTTTCATAATTTATTCCAAGTTTCCTCCATTCTTCTTCTCTAAGGTAAGTCCCTGTTTCTTATTCATCTTTCATTCTGCATTTTTCGCTTTCAAAAAATGGGTGCTCGTAAGGACTTAGCAAAATCTTTTTCCCGGTTAACACAAGAGGAAGTAGATTTATTTTGTATGGAATATGGTATTGATAGGAAGTTTGATCCCACTGCCCCTGCTTGTGATGTTCCCGTTGATAAACCACCTTCTGGTTCGATTGCCCTTTATTGTAGTCATTTTGAGTTCTCAAATCTTCGATATCCCTTTTCGTTTTTTGTTTTGAACTTGTTGGAGTATTATCGTGTTTCTTTTGGGCAAGTCCATCCAAAGGGGATGGCTAGGGTTTTGCATTTTGAGGTTTTATGTCGTGCTCTCGGCTATGATCCTTCCCTTTTACTCTTTCGCCGGTTTTTTCGTTTGGCTAAGAATGGCGATTGGTTTACTTTTGAAACAACCAAAGTTGATACCTGCCTTATTTCATCGATGGTTACTACACTTGGGGCTTGGAAAGACCGCTTTTTCTGGGTTTCCGATACTATCATCCCCTTCAAAATGGTGTGGAGGAATCCGGATGCTGTTCTTAATGCTCCGGAACCTTCCGAGTCTGAATTGAATGCTGTTTTTCTCAATGCCATCCGGGACTGCCCTTCTAGGGTTCGTCCCTTTCCTGAACACTTACTTGTTCTATTAGGGGTTAGTAAAATTTGGGGGAATGTTGATCGGGATCCGGTTCTTATGAGGAGTGGCATGGGTATGCATTTTCCTTTTTCGTTCTTTTTATTGTTTTCTTAATTTATGACTTATGTGTTGTTGTTTTTTGTAGTCATGTCTGCTTTGGATTTTATTAAGAGTGACGACACTTCTGATGTTGTTTTGGGGGATGCTTCGTCTGTTCCTGGTGAGAATGTTGTGGTTAGGACTGCTGACCAAAGGTTTGAGGGCTCAGGCTATGTTAGTGCTGCTACTGCTAAGGGTTTTTCTAAGTCTAATGCTCCTAAATCTTCAACCCGTCGATCTTCTCGTCGGTTGTTGAAGGCTGGTCCTCAATCCACTTCTACTGAAAAGGTGGACTTGAGTGATGATATTGAAGTTTCGGAAGATCAAGGTGTTGAAGCAGGTGCTGAGAAGGATAAGGAATTGGTTATTCATGGCAAAAAGGTTTCAAGCAAGAAGGTTGTTGCCACTCCTGTTCAGGAGTCTTCGAGCAGGGACGTTGAAGGGTTGGACCCGGAAGGGATTTATGTGCCTACTTGGTCAGTGAAGAATGATGACAGCTTCAAAGATGCTGCTGTTTGTGAGGATGCTCTAAGTCACATTGCTCCTCCATCAGTTCACAAGACCATTGCTGGGATGGATGATGATCTGATGTTGTCCCGTATGATTTTAAGTACTTGCAATCTTGCTGCCATGCTTCCTCAAGGCATTGCCCGTTTTCGTCAGAGGATGCAGGAGTATGAAGAGTTCTCCAAGAAGAAAGATAAAATGAAAGCCTCCATGGCTGTGATGAAGAAGGAGATTGCTAGTTTTGCTGAGAAAGAATCGGCGTGGGACAAGAAGGTTAGTGATCTTAAAAAGACGCATGAGATTGAGATAAGTGATTTTGAGAAAGAGCTTTGAGGCATCTAGGCTGAAACTTAGGGCTGACCGGGAAGCTTTGTTTGTTCAGCAGCAGGCTTTTGTTAAGGAGAAAGAAGGGTTGAAAGCTTCAGTTGCTCAGGCCACTGGGGATAACCAATGGCTCATAGAGCAGGGTTTTCACCAAGTGGTTACTTATCTATTGCACTCCAAAGAGTTTAACTCTGCTCTTGGTGACGTTTACACTAAGCTTCTTAACCTGGGGAAACACCAAGGCCTCATTGCTGGGTATAAACTTCATGAATCCGGTCATCCTTTGGAGAAGTCTCCTCTGTTTCGGCCCGAGGCTTCTGATGTTTTTAAAGGCTCCGTTGAGCAAATGGAGAAGCTAACTTATCCTTACATCCATCAAGTTTCTGGTTGCTTTGGTAAGCCTCTTGCTGAGTTGCAGGGTTTGAAGCCGGAGGGCTTAAATGAGAAGGTCTGTGCTGAAATCCTGGGATCTCTTTCAAGGAAGAGGTCTTATTCAGGTGATAGTGACGATACCCTTTCGGGTCAGCCGGATGTTCCTAAGGATGCAAGCTTGGAGGCTTCAGCGGTTGGTGGTGATGGAGGTGTGAAGACTAAAAAGTTGAAGAAAACAAAGAAGGCCAAGGGCGAAGGTTCTGGAGTTTCCAAATCTGTTGACACTTGATTCGTAGCTTTCTTAGCACTGAAAACAACTTATGTTTGTAATGTTAACTTGAACAATGTTAGGTTTGGTAGGAACCCCTAAGGTTCCTTTTGGTTATGTTGAAGGCCTGTATGGCCGTTGGACAATGATTAGATTTGCAAGTTACTAGGACTTGCCTTAACTTATGTTTGGAAGTCTTTTTAGGACTTTTTATGATGTGATGTTTTAACTATTTTTCTTTTATTATGGTTTTATGTTTGTGCCTCTTTAGTCAGGGCAGTTCGTTTGGTTTTTAACCGTTCAAGCCTTTGGCTGTCTGTTAATAGGTTGAAGCCTTTAAGATTTCGAGATATTGCCCGGGTGCCTTGAAGCCTTGAAGGCTTTTTGGTTTTGCGTCCAGGCTTGATTTGTGCCTTTGTGCTTTTTTCCAATTGACTTTGTTCTTTTTTGGACCTGTTTTGTTCTCTTTTGTAACTTTGTCTTTGTTGGGTTTGTGTTGCCCTTATGTTTTTTATGCCTAAAAGGGTTCAGTGCTGCAGACACTTAGCCTTGGCATTTTTAACAAGAAGAGATAACACCTATCCTTTTCATTATTTCTTTTGGTTTTTCTAGCCTCTTTGTGGACTATATTTCTAAAACTTCGTGAACATTTGGTGTAGGCTGCTTATACCCGTCTATGAGACAATTTTATTTTTTCTTGACAAGTCTCATGGAGTTGTATTGATTTAGGAACTCACCCCTTATATAGGCTCATTCAACCCTTGAACCTATTGAGCGATATGGCCTGGGAGCTCATCCCCTTACATGGCACTTGCCATGGAGTTTTTTGCTAGGTTCTCAACCTGATTTTAGGATAGAAAGACAAGTTTGATAAAAACATTCATTAAAGCAATACTTGCTTTTTACAAAAGGTATTCATAGTCCTGTTTGAAATACATTTTGATACAAACCAAACTTTTCGTTTAAACATGGAACCTTTTCAATGTTTTGCCGTTCCAATGCCTTGGAAGCTTTTTGCCTTCTGAATCAGTCAGCTTGTAGGATCCACCTTTGTGTGCTTCAAGGATGGTGTATGGACCTTCCCACTTTGGGCCAAGCTTTCCTTGATTTTCTTTCTTGCTGGCTTCGTTGTTTCTGAGGACTAAGTCCCCTGGCTTGAAACGTTCGTTTTTGACTTTTTTGTTGTAGTAAGCTTCCATCTGTTGCTTGTATTTGGCTTCTTGAATTGCGGCTTGATCTCTTGCTTCTTCTAGGAGTTGTAAATTCAACATGGTCTCTTTTTGGTTTGCTTCGGGATCCATGTTGACAATTCTTTGGGTTACAACTCCTATTTCGGCAGGGATCACAGCTTCGGATCCAAATACCAAGCTGTAAGGTGTTTTCTTGTGGCTTGTTTTTTTCGTTGTTCTAATTGCCCATAGAACACTAGGCAATTCTTCAAGCCAGTTGCTTTCGTATCTTCCCAATCTTGTTTTGATTCCTTCCACTATGCTCCTATTTGTTCTCTCAACTTGCCCGTTTGATTGTGGATAAGCCACTGAGCTGAAAACCTGATCGATTTTGTATTCTTTGCACCAAACGCTAAAAGGCTTCTCAGCAAATTGCCTTCCGTTGTCGGTGACAAGTACTCCTGGCAATCCATAACGGCAAATGATGTTTTCCCAGACAAAGTCAATGACTTGCTTTCCTGTGATCTTGGCAAGTGGTTTGACCTCGGGCCACTTGGTGAAATAGTCTACCGCCACCAATAGGAATTTTACTCCCCCTTTGCTTGGGGGAAATGGACCAACAATGTCCATTCCCCACTTATGGAATGGCCAAGCGGGGGTTATTGGGACTAAATCGTGCTTGGGACTTTTTGGGATTGGTGCATGGATCTGGCAGGCATCACATTTCTTCAATTCTTCGGCTGTGTCACGATGCATTGAAGGCCAGAAATATCCGAGGTTCATGAGCTTTGCAACTACCGACCTAGCTCCAAAGTGAGCTCCACACACTCCTTCGTGAATTTCCTTGATCAAATATTTACTTTGCTCGGGGCCGACACACCTTAGCAAGGGAGCAAGGTAACCCTTTTTGTAAAGGGTTTCTCCTTGCAGTATGTATTGTCTTGCCTTGATTTCAACCCTTTTGGCTTCCACTTGATCATTGGGTAATTCACCATTTTTGAGGAACTTTCTTATGGGAGTCATCCAGTTTGGTTCTTCTTCGGTAACCACATCTTGAACCTCCAATTCGTTAATGGATGGGGCCTTCAACACTTCTACCAGTACCTTCTTGGTGAGGTGGGCAAAGGTGAGAGATGCAAGCTTACTTAGGGCATCGGCCTTTTTGTTTTGAGATCTGGGGATTTGTTTGATGTTGCATGCTTGGAAGGTACTCATTAGTTCCTTTGATTTTTCTCTGTATTTTTTCATGTTGGGCTCTTTAGCTATGTAGCTATCATTCACTTGGCTTGAGACCAGCAACGAATCCGTGAACACTTCAAGCTTTTCAACCTTCATTTCTTTGGCCAGCCTTAGGCCGGCTATTAGTGCTTCGTATTCAGCCTCGTTATTGGTGGTCTGAAAATCAAATCGAAGAGCATATGTGAACTCCAAACCTTTTGGGTTAATCAAAATTAATCCAGCCCCTGACCCTTCAACGCTTGAAGCCCCATCGGTAAAAAGCTTCCAGGCTTCAGGGTTAGAAGGTTCAGTGGTGGCAATGTTTACTTCAGTAAGTGTTTGGTTTGGGACTTCCACAATGAAATCGGCCAAGACTTGAGCCTTGATAGCTTTCCTTGGGACATAGGTGATGTTATGTTCACCCAGTTCTATGGCCCATTTGGCTAATCGCCCCGAGTTTTCAGGTTTTTCAAGCACACTCTTAATTGGTTAGTCGGTGACCACTTGTATGGGGTGTGCTTGGAAATACCTTCGAAGCCTTCTAGCTGTTTGAACTAAAGCTAGGGCAAGTTTTTCAAGGGGAGGGTATTTCGTTTCAGCTAATTTTAAAGTTTTGCTGAAAAAGTAAACGGGTACCTGGGCCTTGTCTCGCTCAATGGTGAGGACTGCACTGATGGCCTCATCCGTAATTGAGAGGTACATCGATATTAACTCCCCGGTTTTTGGTGCCGCAATGTCTGGTAGGGAAGCTAGATGTTGCTTCATCTGGTTGAAAGCTTCATCAGCTTCTTCAGTCCATTTGAAATCCTTTTTATCTGAGCAGTTCTTGAGCGTTTTGTAGAAGGGCAGAGATCTTTCGGCTAACTTGGAGGTAAAACGCTTCAAGGCTGCAAGCTTCCCATTCAAGCTTTCAACCTCCTTCTTGGTCTTTGGTGGCTTGGTTTCAAGGACGGCTTTTACTTTGTTAGGGTTGGCTTTGATGCTTTGCTTTCCAACAATGTGGCCCAAAAATTTTCCTTCCTCGAATCCAAATGAACACTTTTCTGGATTAAGCTTCATGTTAACCTTTCTGAGGTTCTTGAAAGTTTCTTGAATATCATCGAGCATTTGGTATTCCGTCTTGCTTTTGATAACCAAGTCATCGACATATGCCTCCATGTTTTTGCCAATTTGGCTCTCGAAGGCTTTGTCAACGAGCCGTTGATAGGTTGCTCCTGCATTTTTGAGGCCGAAAGGCATTTTTTGATAGCAAAAGATTCCTTTGTCCGTGTGAAAAGCTCTTTTTTCCTCATCTTCTTCCTTCATGAGGATTTGGTGATAACCTTTGTATGCATCAAGAAAACATTTGAACGAGTACCCGGTGAGGGAGTCAACTTTGAGGTCAATCTCGGGTAGTGGATAGCAATCCTTAGGACAAGCTTTGTTAAGATCCTTGAAGTCTATGCACATCCTCCAAGAGTTGTCTGGCTTTTTGACCATAACTGGGTTTGCAACCCATGATTGGTACTTGACTTCTCGGAGGATGCCGGCTGACACAAGCTTTTCAACCTCTTGACAGGCTGCCAGACTTCTTTCAGGTGCCAAGCTTCTTTTCTTCTGGACCACAGGCTTGACCTCTGGTGGTATTCTCAACTCATGCTCGGCAATATCCCGGGGGATCCCGGTCATATCTTCAGGACACCAAGCGAATACATCACTGTAGTGTGTTAGCAATTTTTCAAGGTATGAAAGGGTCTCTTGAGAAAGGTCAGGGTTGACCCTTATCCTTTGTTCCGGGTATTTATGGTTTATGACCAACCTTTGCCTGTCTTTTTCACTGTTTGAACTTTCACCTTCAACCATGTAGGCTTCCTGAGAGGGTTGAAGGGTTGCTATGCCCCTTTCGGTGGGGAATTTGACTGTGCCATGGCCAACAGACACGGCCATGTAAAATGCACACTGTCCTGGTCTTCCGATGATCACATCATAGCTTGAGGGGATGTTGATAACCACAAAGGTGAGTGGTTGGGTTCTTTCTTTTGAACCTTCACTAAAGCGAACATTAAGTGTTAGTTGCCCTAAAGGCTTGAGGGGTATGTCAGCGATACCTTTTATAGAGGTTCCAGAAGGTTGAAGCCTTGAACGTTCTTCATTGCTCAATCGGTTAAAGAATTTCTCGAACATGATTTCGGTGGCTGCACCCGTGTCTATGTATGCCTTGCATGTTTGCAACGTTCCCACGGTAGCCTCTACCACGAGAGGGCTAGAGAGAGGGTCATTCTCCGTAGGGGGGAAACAGACACATTGAAGTTCCCAAGCTTCCAACCTTTGTCTTTTGTGGGGAACCTTTCCGTCAAAATCTACCATATTGACTTCCTTACCCTTTCCTTCAGCCATTTTGTCCCGGACTCCCTTTACCAAATGAGCGAGTTCTCCGGATTTAACAGCCTCTTCTATTCTTTTCTTGAGTTGGAAGCAATCATTGGTGTGGTGACCCTTTTCTTCATGAAACTCGCAGTATTGGGTGGAGTTCTCATTTTTCCTGCTTTTGGGGAGAGGTCTGGGAGGCCGAAAGTTTTGTTTAACTTCTTCTGTTGCAAGGATTTCTTGAGGGGTCTTTGTGAGGGGCGTGAAGCTTATGCCTTTCTCCCTGCTCGAAAGGTTCCGACCTTCAGACCTTCGAGGATCTGAACCCTTTGGCCGCCTGTCATAGGGGTTGAAGTTCCCTCTTTTTCTGGCTGGACTGTTGCTTCTCCAGCCGGACCCTCTTTTTCTTTGTTCCTTAATGTCTACTGCCTCCTCTCCTCGGATGTGGGCTTCGGCCCTTTCAAGAGCTTCTTCTAAGGTCTTGGGTAGAGATTTGTTGAAATCCCTTGTAAGGTACTTAGAGGTGATGGCATTCATGAAACCAGCCACCCTCATTTTCTCGTCGGCCCCTACATAAGTCAGACCTTCCTTCTTGTATCGTTCAATAAAAGCACGGAGACTTTCGTCATCACGTTGCTTTATCTGAAAGATCACTGTTGCGTCTTTGACATATCGTCTTTGTTGAGAGAAATTGGCCAGGAAACCCTTGCTGAGATCGTCAAAGCTTCGAACGCTTTGAGCAGGTAAATCGTTGAACCAGATCCTGGCGGATCCAACAAGAGTTTGCATGAACATTAGGCAACACTCAGCGTTGGACCATTTCTCTATCCGAGCTGCACCGGTGAAGATCTGAAGATGGTCCTCAGGATCTTCAGTCCCATCATATGTCCTGATGTGTGCCGGCATTTTGATCTTTGACTGGAAATCATAATCGGCTATCTGTCTTGAAAAGCATGAAAGGTTGCTTGGCTTGTATGGTTTAGCCAAGTCCTCTTCAGTCCTTGCATCCATAGTACTGCTATTGCCGTTGTTTCCCTGAGTGGCAAGCACTTGATTGATGAAGTGTTGCCATGGGAAATTGGCCATCATCTGGGTCATCATGTTGGACATAGGGTTGAAGCCTTGAAGGCCTCCTGGGCCAGTGGAGCAGTTCATCCCGAGGGGAGCACTCATAGCAGCACTTCGTGCTAAAGGGAGCACGGACAGAGCTTGCTCCCATGTAGTTGTAGTAGATGCTGGATGGCTTGTCACCGGGGATTGTAGGAGCTGGTCAAGAGTTAGCTCATGTCCCAGAGGAGCACCACTAGCAATTGGTTGGGAAGAGAAGATAGGATGCACCGTAGGATTTGTCATAGAGGACAGATAAGGGTGAGGGTTTGAAAGGTTACTGGGACCAGCCTCACTTCTTGTTGCAAAAAGAGGAGGGGGTGGTCCAGGAGACAATGTTAGCTCAGGTTCGTCATAGTCTAAACGAATCCTCACCCCCTTTTCTCTTTCTTTTTCACATGCTGGTTGAGAAGAGTCCTTAGTACAAGGAAATTCTTAGCAACCCCTTCAGGGGTGAGTTCAACACACGACGGGGCCTCAGAGACACCGATATTGGGAGATGGAACTCCGGATCTGGACGGAGTTGGTGTGTTGAAATTGAGGAACTCGGGTGTGCTCCCCGGAGTTGAAAAAGAAGTCGGTATAGCCACGTGAGCTTGGCTACTACCTGGAGTAGAAGCGTTTGGGATCTGGTTTACTTCTTCCGGGGATCCACTTTCAGACATGATGATTTTAAGCGAATAGAGCTACACTACTAGGTCTTTTTAAGAAGAAATAGCGGCGTAGCCCCACGGTGGGCGCCAACTTGTTGATACAACAAATACAAGACCAACGGTGGTAGCTGGGCTGTCTAGGCAGAATGGTTGAAGGGTTCAACCTTGCCTAACGCAGGTCGTGGGGTCCCCCCACGTTTGCGAGACGTGGAAGGAGGTTTACTAGTTTATTGTTATTCTTTGCTATGGATCCTCCTCTGAATTGTGCTCAGATTCGGAAGTGGAAGCAAAGGGAATGTGTGTGTTGGATGTGAAAGGGAATGACTTGTGCGAGACAAGCATTCGATGTGAATGACCAGAGATTGAAGAATCAGAGCTGGTCCAGATGTCCTCTGAAGTAAATGAAGTGTCATTTTATAAGGGAAGGCATCTCCCGAAGTGGAATGGATTAGACTAGCAACCTCGCTTGCAGTGGAGGGTTTCCCCTTTTGGGGGTTGAAGGCTTTTGTTCCCCGGATAATAGCGTGTATTGTGCAGACCTGCATTGCCTTTGCGGCTGTGGGTTGGTGAAGCGATCGCCAGATGTGACTGGCTACTGTTTCCGTGTTGCTTTTTCCTTTCTCACAGCTTTTTAAGCTTTGAACCATTTAACCATTTAAGCATTTACGTAATTAGCCATTTTATTCAATCTTGGGCTACCCCCGTCATCACAATCCCAAAACATTTGTCTTTTTGCTGGCTTTCTATCACTCCATCAACCAGTCAAGTACCAAGAGGCACTAAAAGACAACAGTTGGGTAGAAGCTATGCAAGAAGAGCTCCAACAGTTCAAAAGACAACAAGTATGGGAACTTATACCACTGCCAGAGGGTGTGAGTCCTATTGGCACAAAGTGGGTCTTTAAAAACAAAACTGATGAAAGGTACATTATTGTCAAGAATAAAGCCAGGCTTGTGGTTCAAGGATTTGTAGGACCGGTTTTCGACTCCCGAACGATTGCGTATCGACACGTGTGACGTGCGGAATCCGTACACGTGCGTGGACCAAAACACGAGGTTTTCGACTCCTGAACGATTGCGTATCGACATGTGTGATGTGCGGAATCTGTACACGTGCGTGGACCGAACACGAGAACTGTACTATCAACTGTGATTCTATTGAATGATATGAAAACGTACAAGAAACCGTGAATCACCTTTTTCCTTTCTCTCTCTACTTTCACTCTCTAGCTCCAAAGCTCCAAATGTTCAAATGGCAAAAGTTCTAAATATAAACTAAGTCCCTCTATTTATAGGCCAAGGATTATAAGGTAGTTCTCCTTATTTACAATAATGCCACCTTGCCTATTTCCTACATATTTTACAATATCAGAGATTGACTTGTTCAGTTTTCTGCTACGATCTGAACTGACGGAGGCGATAGACATAAATGCACTAACAGACTCCCCCTTGGATATTGTCGCAGTCAATCTTGTAGCGTCTTGTCTTTCTCTCTCTCTGAGAGTCTTCTTGAAAGTTTGACATCTTCAGCAAACACAGACTCCCTCTTTCTTGAACAAAATCCTCGTGGATCTGTCTTTAACTTCAGCTCCCTCTTTCGGTAGACTTTTTCTTCAGGCTCCCCCTTTCGTCAAGCTTCCGTGCTTTTGGAATCGACACCTGGCTTTCCGGATACAAGCTCCCCCTTGCGTCGAGCTCGTCTTCAGACTCCCCCTTAGACTCAGCTATCGGGATCGTAATCTGGTACAACATCTGCAAATTCTCAAACATTTGTAAGTGAAAACGTTTTGAATATCCAGGATTGAAAAACCTGGCTCTCTCAGCATAAGCTAAAATACTTCGACAGTTAAAACATTTTTGGTTGTCCAGGAATGATGACCTGGCTCCCAAACACTTTTAATCAAGAACCTTGCTCTAAATATAATAATATGAATATATCCAGGATTAACTTGACTTTCTCCCCCTATCAAATTGCTTTGTAGATTTGACGATTTTAAGTATCCAACATTTAAATCTAGTTCATTACAACAGATTTTAACACTTTAAGAATCCAAATCCCTCACAGTTAATCATCCAAGTCCAACTTAATGACCTTGGAGATTTCACAAACTGTTTTTTATTTTTGATTTAAAAAACTTCAAGTTTCAAATTAATGAACTTGTTTATTTTCAGAAACACGATCAACATACATAGATTTTGAAACTTAGCACTCAGACATCGGTTGTCAAAAATAAAATAGAATCAAAACCTTTTTGAATTTTTCTGAAACATAAAGCAGTAAAGAAATATTTATAGACAATATTTTTCTTTGAGTTCCTGTCAGAGGTTCATATCTGTAACACCTGTGCCTCCACGACCATCAAACAAATACCAAACCAATGAAATATTGTATTCCATACTTGGGATTTGTATAAATATGTGAGTCATTTGCACATATCAAATTTTGTTCGATTTCGAGCTCTAAATCGCTTTCTGGGAAGTTATACGCGAACTGATGCGTAAACATAATCATTTTAACAAAAAAACACTCCGAAACAGTGACATAGGCTTAACATACCTTAAATAACCTTTACATAACTTAGAAATAAGATTTGGAAGGTTTGGTGTGTCGAAATCAAGTTTATTCGCTTAGAGGGACTAAATTCGACAAACTACGAAAGTATGCCGATTCGTACTGTAACGAACATTCTGGAACTTGATCATAAGTTAAACATGCCCTAAATATCCTTTACATAGCTTAGAAATAGGCTTTGAGGTGTTGGGTGCGCAAAAATAAACTTATGTGATCAACAGGGACTAAAAGCGTCAAAAAGTGCTTAAGTTTGCGTTTTCGCACATATCTCACGTTCTGAATATATCCGGACACCCAAAAATTTATGTAACCATTAAAATATTTTATTTTAGTGATTAGCATGATAAAATTCCATTCGTCACGTAATTTGAATCGTTTTTCGCGTTCGTTCGTGTTTCGTCGTAATTAACTGAACAACGCAACCGTACGGCCAAACGAACTGGCATCCGAGATGTTTTTAAGCATATTTTAAGTTCCCTATACTTTAACTTCATTTTAGAGCCTTGAAATGGGGTTAACGGGGCTTAAACGTGTCAAAAATGCATCAAAATCAAGTTTATGGGCTGCAGGGACCAAAACTGACATTTCTGCCAAAGTTCCCTCAGGCGGGGCGCGTAAGCCTAGGGCTTCACCTTACACGGCCCGCGTAATCCTCCCAGATCTGTAAAAATTGATTTCCAGCCATTTCCAGCTGTTCCCCATGTTTGCAAATGGTTTTATCGAGTCTATGGGCTTGTTTTAGGGTGCCCATGGTTTTCTAAATCAGGGGGTGCACAAGTAAGGCCAAGATCGAAGCTCGGTTTTCGATGAACGATCTTAACGGTTCTCCAAAAACTATAAATACCCCATGATTTTTCATTTGCAAGTCACTCATGATCTGATTGTTTGCTCTAAGTTGAAGTATCCCACTTCATACCTGAGCATTCTAGATCATTTTCTCCATAGCTTGGACCTCTTGTAAGCTTCTTTCGTTCTTTTATGCGTTTTTAAGCATGAAAGTCAAACAGTGTTTGACTTTCTGCTTTGACTAGTCCTTGGTCAACACGAAGTTCGTTTGAATTTCGCAACGTGAGCGTAATCACGATGGTCATAGTCCCTTGTGACTATACCTACTGATTACCACGTTATTTAGGCGTAGTGACAAGTCATAGTTTCGGTCAAAATACGCGTTTATGCGTACTTTGCAACCAAACTATTCTTGGGTATCAAAACCCTTTGTTTTGATATCAAACTTGTTTTCTAACTTCGTTAAACATGTTTTAACATGTTTAGCTCGTCACTTTTAGTTTAAGTGCTTATATAGGGTCGTAAGATAAGCGGTCTAAACAACCGCTTAGACTTTCGAACCCGACCCGTTTGGTCAATCTTTAGGATCCGACCAAACATATATTGTGACCATATTTGTATAGGGAATAACCTTCTGGGTTATACCTTATGGTCACTTAGTCTACTTAGTTGTATAATAGGTAATTATATGCCTTAGGAAAAATGACCAAAATACCCTTATTGTGCATAAATTCATTTTAAGCTTATCTAACCTAATTTTTGACATCTAAACTGATTAGACAACATTATTAGACATGTTAAGGAATATAATACTTGTCATAGGACTAGTTAGGCGGTCCGAACGCGTTTTACGCGAACGACGCGTTAAAGTAGCGTAAGCTACCTAAACGGGTCGTAATGGGTCGTAAGCACTTAGGATAGGTTTCGTTTTAGTATGTAGGCTTTTTTAAATCATATCATATGAGTTCTAATACTCATTTGGTTTACGAAACCTCATTCTATCCGATCTCCCGATTTAGGTCCGGTTATTAATGTAGTTACTTATATTAGGTGCCGTTTGATTCCGTGATCCCTCTAGCTTTGCTTGGTTGTTATTCAAGACTTCTAAGCATCCTCAAGTGAGTACATAGTTCCCCTCTTTTACTGTTTTGGGGTGAAACACATGTGCCTACTTGTTACTTTCGTGTTTTTCATGATTTCATAACTCATACTTGCTATGTTCATTAGTACACGTATAGTACATGATTTCATTATGTTTTTGCTATGTATGTTCATTAATTGCATACATAGTACATTGTTTTACATTACATTTCATGCTATGTATGTCCATTTAGTGCATACTTAGTACATTATTTTACATTACATTTCATGCTATGTATGTTCATTTGTTGCATACTTAGTACATTATTTTACATCACATTTCATGCTATGTATGTTCATTTGTTGCATACTTAGTACATTATTTTACATTACATTTCATGCTATGTATGTCCATTTAGTGCATACTTAGTACATTATTCTACATTACATTTCATGCTATGTATGTTCATTTGTTGCATACTTAGTACATTATTTTCATAAAACATGCTTACATTTTGGTATGACATTTGGTTTGTTTAAATGGGACAAAAATACATTCATTTACATTGATCACGCCGTTCGTTAGTAGGTAGTAGTACCATAGGAATTGACAACTCCCATTCCTGAGATCCTAGGTTTGTTTGGATGGAAGGAATGACCGAATTCGATATACATAATTCAGATAAACCTTTAACTTCGTTTAAGGGTTTGTCGCCACAGTCGCAAGGCTTGAGTGTATGCATTAAAACAATACTGCATAGATGTTTGTATCAGTAAGGCATGCATTTGTTTTACAAAACATAACTTTGATTTATTCAAACGCATTGTTTTGTGCATTTTACATATGGTTTAAGTAGTCACTTTTTACTTGCCGTACATGACATTTGTTTACACATTACATGATTTACATTTGACAATAGACATGATTTTAACATAAACATTTGACAATTGGTTTAAACAAGACATTTTTGGTGGTTTGTTTTGGGTAAGTGATTTAAGTAACGAAGCGTGTGTAATATGATAAAAGCATGGTGGATACGCCGCTGGTACTTCCTATATAAGTGCTTTTATGGTATTACATATCGTAGCGTTACTTAAACCATTTCAAGTTAGACATAATACATTTTACACTTATAACACATCTTCATGAAACATTGTTTTACAAATAACATATTTTATACAAACTCATTTTACTTGGTCATTTATTTATCTGTGCATCTTTCTTTTATATCATCTGATTTCTTATCACTGTTTGTATGGTTTATAAAAGAAAATATTTTACAAGGTTCATGACTAATTTTTGTTAAACATTTTCTTTTAAACTTACAAGTCATGAATCATATTTTAATAAAACCTATGTATCTCACAGGCATTTTTATGTTGACGTACCTATTTTCACATGTGTTTTCAGGAAATGATGCATAGGATTGATCAAGATACACTTAGGCGGACTTGGGCCTTAGTGACATTAAAAGATGCAGGACTAGTTAATTATGTTATGATTCTTTGTTTTAAGACATTGTAACTTCCCTTATTCAATAAAACAAAATTTCAATTTCCATGTGTTATGAAACAATGATTCTGTTACAACACTCCCCGACGATTCCGCCGCGATTTGTTGTTTTACACGGTCGGGGTGTGACAATATCCGTTTATGACAAATCACTAGTACCGTTGAGCTTTAAACACTTTAAGTTCTAAACGATTCACTTAGATTGTCAGTATACTGATCCACTTAAATTTTCACACAAAGTTCAACTGATTCGAGATACGAGATAAGTATTTTAAGGACTTAAACTTATTCGCGTGTCCCACCTCAGAATATACTCCCGTATCAATATTCCCTAGATTCAGTCTTACAGGTGAGTATACCAATTTCATATCTGTTCTCTGGGTTAGTGCGAGACCTTGAGAGCTCAGGTATGAACTTTCGTCCAGTCAAAGAGATGAAGGCTCGACTTTAGGTGTGTTCCCTTTAGAGAATCTTTTCTTCAACTGCAATTGATTCTTATCTTTCGATATTTTTCAATTTTTATGCAGAGGGTAAGCTTTAAAAGCACCTAAAGTATTATGCGAAGTCTAGGCCATTGCTTCCGCAATATCAGAAGACCCGGTATAATACCCCAGATATCAAACAGTATAAAGACCTAGTATCTCAGAATCAGGCAATCTCTCAAACAAGATTTCGGGGGTTACCTATATATCCGAGAGATGTTCCCCACGAGATAAGTAAGTATTGATATTTATGTTTATATCTCGAAAACAATCTACTAAGCGTGTAAAAACCTACTGGCATATCATTAGTGAGACCGTTTATTACATTTTACTTTCCATTTCTTTAGCGTAATGTGATTGTCTAACTGATGTACTATCATTTCCTCTTTTTACACAAAACTCTTTTTTGAATTTTATCATGTTTTTGGCTTTTTCAAATTTTCTAATGTTTTTGGATTTTCTGACAACGCTACGCTCTTACTCCCCCTAAAATTCAAAACATTTAAAGAAAATTTGATAACCGATGTTGATAGCTTTGTCTCGCCATCCATTTTCTGCTTCACATGCACTGATTTGCAGAAAATATACCCGCATGATTTACAACACATTTATATTTTACAGGTTGAAAACCGTTTTTCAATCTTGTGACATTAATCATGTTTGTTCAGCCGTGAGGGTTTCGGCGTATTCACTCAACAAATTTTTAAAATTTTTGATTTTTGACAAAATTTAAAAACAAACATATTTTTGATTTTTTCAATTTTTGACAAAATAAAAACATATTTTTGGTCTTTAGATTTTCAATTTTTAGGGTTTTGAAATATTGTTTATTTATGTACAAAAATCAAACAAACTCCCTGATTTCAGATGCAGGGACCAACAGCCTCCTCTTCTCGTGCCAGGCTGCTCTCTGCTCCATCTTGAAATTTTGCAGAATTCTTGAGCACCTGTACATTCAAATTACTCAATTACTTGAACAAGTTAGCCCAGGTCTGTTTGACCTTAGGCATTTCAACACAATATGTTTCATTCAACTTCGGAAAATCTTTATCATTTTTCACAAATGTATTTTCATTCCGATTATCACTCAAGAAACCTTTTGTTTCTTTTTAACCCAAGTTTGTCCTTTCGAATAACTTCTTTTGTAAAAATGTGATTCATTTTGAACAACTTTTGGTTTTCAAAACTGGTTTGGTTTAGTTGCATCAACAGTTGTTTTCCAACTTTGTGTTGTGCTAAATCTGGGTGTCACTGGTTTCCATGTTTGTTGTGAGTCAGCCTTTGACATTTTTGGCTTCCAAGTTTGCTTTGAATCAAACTTGGTTGACTTTTGATTCACAACATCAGATTTCCTTTTCGTCTCAACACCAATAGGTTTCGGATTTGGACACCTGCGTGAAAGATGTCATGTTTGATCACATTTGAAACATGTTCTCTTTGAAACATCTTTCACCTGTTGTTGTTGCTTTTTCTTTTGAGCATAGAACTCTTCATTAGACTGTCGTCTAAATTGGAGTTCTTTCTCTTCTTCGAAACTTGTTCCGTGAACAAAATTCATTTTTGGTTGATAGTTTGGCATTTCATTTTTCTTCTAATTATGTTTCCTTTTATAACCCAACCCAGCCTTCATGTTTTTCTTTTTGTAATCAGGTTTGTTATAAAAGGTTTTGTGACTCTTTCCAGCAAACTTTGGAATATCGGATTTTTCAATTTCAATCATTTTGAAAACTTTGTCAATCTTTTCTGAAATCACATTCTAAATCGGGACTTCAAGATCTGAGAATAATTTGTCCGATCCAATCATGGTATAAACCAATCCTTTTGAATCATCATTTGCATTATTCTTAGATTTTGAGTTTTTCAGATAACCTTCATGAAAACTACCTTCATTTCATCCTGTGATTCAGATTAACATGTATCAACCGACTCTTCTTTTAAAACACTTTCAACGACCTTACCTACCACCTCTGAATCACTAGAATCGTCAGATTTGGAATAGGTTACGTCTATGTTATCTGGCAATTGATCAACCATGTTGAAAACTTTTTCCACTTTCTCGTCATCATAGAACGTGAATTTTTCCTCAAACGGTGGTGGAACCTGATGATACTCTGAGCCAATTCCTTTCTTGTTTTTCTCAGAATCTTTACCTTCCTGTTTAAGATTGAAAATGCGTTCAAGCACATATGAAGAAGCGTGATAACTGTGTAGCTTGTTGTTATCTTGTTCTAAATAAGCTATTTTATGCTTTAGCTTAGCAACATCCTCAATGTAAGAGTTTACAACTTGTTGCTTTATTGAATACTGTCGCTTTAGCGTATCAGATGTTTCAGAACAATGTTTCAATCTCGATTGAACAAGTTTCATTTGGTTTTTCACATCTTCATATGATTATTTTGTTATGTGATATGCAAGTTTTATTGAATCATACTCCTTTTTCATTTCTTGGAAAGTATTTTCTTTTTGCAAACACTCTTCAGTCATTTTTTAAACCTTTTCTTTCAAAATCTCATTTTCTTTTTTCTAAACTCTTGCATTTTTGTGTTAGTTTTTCGTCATTATCTTTCAAACTCTTTTCGTTTTCTAACATTTCTTTGCATTTTTCTTTAAAAACTTTTTCGATTTTAGTGAATTCTAAGTCTCTTGTTCTAAATTTTTCATCTTTTTCAGTACAAGCACCGCACGTTTCCATGCATTTCTTGCACTGTTCAGCAGTCTTATTTAAGATTTCAGAATTAGTTGAAGTATTTACCTCAGTGATAGGCACCTCGGCTTTCTCTTCCGTCTGCTTCTGATCTGCTTCTTTCTTTTGTTTTTCCTTAGTAGCATCATCAACATTGATCACTTCAACCGCACTTTCAAGCTTCTTCTCAGCTTCTTCTTTCTTTTTCAAATCATCTTCATTCTGCTGTTTTTCAGTAACAGCTTTTTCTTCTGGTTTTTGTTCTTCTTTTTCACCTTCTTCTTCCTTGACATCTTCCACTTTCTTTTCATCAGCAACCTTCTTCAGTTCATCCACCAGATTTTCAACATTCTTCTTCATCCTCTCTTCATCTCTTTGTCTTAGACTCGCAGTCATGACATCTCTGATGATTTTATCCAGCTTTTTCACATAATGTTTATCTTTCGCAACATTTGAATAGTACTCGCCGGATAGAGGGATTACTGCAAGAACGTCGTCAAACACCACTTCCTTTCGACGGACAACTGGTTCTCCTTTTCTGTTGACATAACATTCTGGTTTCTTGTCATATCTTCTATAATTCTTTGCTTCTTCGTATTCTTTCTCCATTTCTTCAATCCGATATCCTGCAATACACCTCTCTCTATATTTTTTTTTCTTTCAGAATCTCTTCTCTCTTTTCTCTTTTATCTCAGCAACAAATGCACGATGTTTGTTCTTTGATATAGTTCTGCCATGAGCTGTGAACCGATCATCAATAAGATCATCTTCTGGAAGGAATTCGCTCCAGTCAAACCCTTCATCATCTTGTATCACAACACATACTCTTGATTTTTCCTTTTGAGGATTATTTCAATTTGTTTCAACCTTGATGATTCTTCTCTGTTCTTGTGATAGATCGCCTTTTGATAGTAATCTTCTTTAAACGAATTGGCGGTTTCTTCAACAGCAGAGTTTCTGCATTCTCTTTTGAAATGACCCTTTTGCTTGCATTTGAAGCAGGTCGCTTTTGATTTATCGAAGCCCAGTTTTGTTGATGGTCCACAGATTGATTGTCTGCCAGTTATATCCATGAACAGCTGAGCTCTTCGAATGCAGCTTGCCAAACACCATCTCAGATCAATGATTTCCATCTCTTATGGATCGATCTGATCTTCCTTTGTTAGTTCGGAATTTCCAATTTTCCCAGCTACCAGATCTTCGTATGATTCCAGAATTGATCCTAGAAGACTCATTTGTTGTTTAGCAGCGTTGGTGTTCATTGTTGAAGACTTTTTTACCTTTAAAGCGATGTTGCAGAGAATCTCTTCAGGTTCTTCAGAGTTTGATGTTGTTGATGATGAATGATATCCTGGATCGTAGCTTGATGAGCTTTTCTGTGAGTCTTTCGTCTTTTCAACACTGTATGCAGTCTTTATCGGCTTGCTAACTATCACCGAGGGTACACTGCCCCTGTAGTAAAGACGGACATTCTGATGATGCGAAGAACTTCTCATCTTGCTTTGCTTTTGCAGCTCAAGCTCGTGACTTTCTATCTTTTCTATCAAAGCATCAAGAATAATTGTATCAAACAACACATCGTTTTTCAAAATAAACACGAACTTTTGCCACTGATCAGCTCGTGGTAACGCTTCAATGATTTTGTCAATGATTTCTTCCCGTGTTTTTACAATTTCAAACCTTTCAAGTTCGATTTTAAGGTGACAAAATCTTTCAATCATTTGTCTTACTGATTCACCTTTTAAAACGTCAAACAAATCAAATTCTTTTTTAAGTAAAGCTATTTTATTCTTTTTGATTTGTTTACCCCCCTCAGCTTTAACCCGTAAAGCTTCCCACACAGATTTAGATGACCCATCGTGATTAGGCAATGCGAAAATGTCATCTCTAATCGATTGTTGGATTAGGGCAATCATTCTTTGTTCATATGAGAAGTTCTTTTTGTCATCAACGGATAAGCTTTTGAGTGGAATTTCTTCGTTTTTATCATCGACTGGTCTACTGTATCCGAATTCCATGCAAAACCAGCTTTCGTGCGCATAAGCTTTAGCCCAGTTAATGAATCGTTATTTCCACCATGTATAATCTTCAATACTTTCGAGCTTTGGTGGTTTCGAATGGGTTCTGTAAAAGTTATCATGATTAATGTTCTCAGTTATTGCTTTTGTTATGCTTTTTGGTGTGGCAGTCGATGTTCCGGATGATTCGGACGTGAACGCCTTGTAAAACGTGTTGTAGAACTCTTCAGCCATGACGCTCCTCATTTTTCACTTTGAATCTCCTTCTCGTTTATCTCCTCGAATCACCTTCTTTACATATCACATGCAAACTTGTTTGCTAGTGGACCGATAACCTGTTGCACATGCAATTATTAAAACAATTCATTCAATCAATTCACGTGACTATCAAATGAGATTGTTAAGTGTCGAATGATATTTGGATCGGATGGTCATCCGATCGGATTGCCATCCGATCGGTGATCATCTTCATCAATAGTACCAACTATCATCATAACCGTTTTCGAACAAGAAAATCAAGATTTCTTAAAAACCGTTTGGAATTACGATCTGAAAATTTGTAGGCTTATAGATTAACTGTTTTCACACAACATATAAAAAATCAGCGATTTTTAACCGTAAAATCTCGTTTAATTTTGTGTTTTTCTGTTGAAAACGTGAAGAAAAAGAGTAGAATGAGAAATTTGACAAATCTGATGTGTTTTTTACTCTGAATCTGATCTAATCCCGTGCGATTTTGTGTGTTTGATCCGTGCAATCGAGCTCCTGCTCTGATACCACTTGTAGGACCGGTTTTCGACTCCCGAATGATTGCGTATCAACACGTGTGACGTGTGGAATCCGTACACGTGCGTGGACCGAACACGAGAACTGTACTATCAACTGTGATTCTATTGTATGATATGAAAACGTACAAGAAACCTTGAATCGCCTTTTGCCTTTCTCTCTCTACTTTCTCTCTCTAGCTCCAAAGCTCCAAATGTTCAAATGGCAAAAGTTCTAAATCTAAACTAAGTCCCTCTATTTATAGGCCAAGGATTATAAGGAAGTTCTCCTTATTTACAATAATGCCACCTTGCCTATTTCCTACATATTTTACAATATTAGAGCTTGACTTGTTCAATTTTCTGCTACGATCTGAATTGACGGAGGCGATAGACATAAATGCACTAACAGGATTTAGACAGGAAGAGGGCATTGACTATGATGAAACTTTTGCCCCTGTAGCAAGATTGAAAGCTATCAGACTGTTCTTAGCCTTTGCTGTCAATCACAACATCAAGGTGTTTCAGATGAAAATCAAATGTGCATTCCTCTATGGTAAGATTCAAGAAGAGGTAAATGTTTGTCAACCTCCTGGTTTTGAGGATCCATTTAATCCAAATCATGTCTACAAGCTAAACAAAGCTTTGTATGGCCTGAAACAAGCACCAAGAGCCTGGTATGAAACTCTTTCTACTTTTCTAATCTCTATTGGCTTCACAAGAGGCAAAATTGACAAAACACTGTTTTTAAAATGGAGAAGAAAAGATTTGATGATTGTCCAAATTTATGTGGATGACACCATTTTTGGAAGCACATGTAACAAAATGTGTGAAGAGTTCATAAAACTCATGACAGTTGAGTTTGAGATGAGTGCAATGGGTGAACTACAGTGCTTTCTTGGTCTCCAAGTTAAGCAACTGCAAAATGGTACTTCCATTCATCAAAGCAAATATGCCAAAGAAGTTTTAAACAAATTTGAGACAAATGATTGCAAACCATGTAGTACACCCATGGCAACCACCAAGCTAGTCATGACTGATGAAAAGGATGATTTGGTTGATCAAACCTTATATAGAAGTATGATTGGGTCTTTATTGTACCTAACTGCATCAAGGCTAGACATCATGTTTGCAACATGTGTTTGTGCAAGATCCCAATCAACCCCTAGGAAGTCTAACCTCATAGCTGTGAAAAGGATATTAAGATGCATAAAAAGTGCTCCCACACTTGGTATCTGGTACCCTGCTAATGGGAATGTTAAGATTTCAGGTTTTTCAGACAGTAACTTTGCTGGATGCAACATAACAAGGAAGTCCACATCAGGAGGGTGCCAATTTCTAGGTGATTGCTTAGTATCTTGGCAAAGCAAAAAGCAAGCAGCTGTTTCAACATCCACTGCTGAACCTGAATATATTGCTGATGCAAGCTGTACAGCCCAACTATTGTGGCTTCAAAATCAATTGCAGGATTTTGGTATAACTGCTTTAAATACACCTCTCACGTTGGATAGTCAAGCAGCTAAAAATATCATTAAAAATCCAGTCTCTCATTCACCAAGCACATTGACATCAGACATCACTTTGTGAGGGATTGCTATGAAAAAGGTTTGATTTCTCTGCATCATGTTCTAACTAAGGATCAGCTGGCAGATGTGCTAACAAAAGCATTAGACACATCCACCTTTGAAAGCTTGATCTCTAGGATTGGCATGCTTAACATGGAAAACAAGCAAAATCTTATTTTTCTATGCATAAAAAGCATCAAAATGTTTTCAGAAAATCAAAAATTCATCCTTAAAAATAGTTAAAAATGATTTTTTTATTAATCCTTAAAAGTCTGTCATAACCACTGTTTGGTTCAAACATCTGATTTTTGAAAATTCACCCACTGCTGAAAGACAACCTCTCTGTTTTCTCATGTTCCTTGTTGACCAGTATGGACCAAACATCAGTGTTTCAACCACTGATGTCTATCCACTAATAGTTAAAATCAGCTACTGCTCTCATCTTTCACTGCTGTCAACAACTGATATTGTCCATCAGTGGTTCACAAACAACTGTCTTCCACTTTTCCATCAGAGGTTGCCACGTGGGCAGATGTTAACCGTCCGATCTTTGAAACCGCTGCCACGTCACCATTCATTTTTTCACTCTCATAAAACCCTGATAAAACCCCCAAACAGAGTTTTCACTGCCGTATCGAATTCAAAAAAAATCCTTCAAAGCGTTTTCCATCACTCATTCATCTCCTTCTTCCAATTCGCGATTTCTAAAAATCACCATGACTCTCATACTCAAACACAACACAATTATCTTTGTACCCTTGAGAAAACAAGCAAAAACAAAGACTTTCATTCCATCATCGATACTCTTTCGTACTCAAAGTACAAAACTTTGTTGACCTGCAATTCACCCATTTTACCCAGATGCCCTAAGAGATTTCTGGAATCATGCTAAACTTGAAATCCAGGATAAAAAACCATGGGCGATTTCTTCAGAAGTCGGTGGAATTCCGGTCTCAATCACACCACAGACCATCTCAGAAACTTTTCAGATGAATGATCAAGCAGGTAAAACTTCTTTCCCAAAGGATGAGTATCAAACAGATTTGATCGAAAGAGGGTATGCAGGATAGTTAACTAAAGCAACAATGCAAAAGGGAGAATTTCCACCTCCCATGAAATTCCTGTTTCATACCCTGCTCACCTGTGTATCCAATAAAACAACTGCTTTTAATCAAATTCCTTTTAAAATACAATACTTGGGATATGCTATAATGGCTAAAACTGATTTCAATTACTCCCAAGAAATTTTTACTGATTTGGTAAAACATGTGAACAACATAAAGGAAAAGAAGCCACATGCTTTCTTACTTTTTCCAAGGTTTTTGAGCTTTTACCTACATCAGAAAATACCAAAAGAAAGTGCACATGTACTTGTATAAGGTGCACCTTTTCAAATAAACAGGCTTTCTGCTGAAACTTTTACAAGGTTGTCTGAGTCAAAACCTTCCAAAACACAAACAGGGGAGTCTGAGCAAACTTTGGATGAGTCCACATCTGCTCCTCAGACTTCAGCTGTTGAGCCCACTGCTCTTGGCGACCACAGCAGCACAACCACTGTTGTGCAAGCCCCACCAAAAAGACCAAGAAGAAATCCACAAAGCCCACCAAACCTACCAAAAAGGGTCTTCTGGAAGATGAGATCCCAGAAGTTAACCCAGTGACAACACAAAAGTCACCAACAACCACTGTTGCTACTTCATCACAACAGTTGGAAAGATCTCCACCTAAAGCCTTAACTCCTCCTGCTTCCTCACAAAAGGAACAGGTTGTAAGCACAGGGACACCATATCATGAAGTATTATCCTCACTTGAGAATATGCTTAACAGCCCTTCTCCCTGGGAAAACTCTCTTTCAACTCCTATCCCCTCATCACAACTCCCACCATCTATTCAACCTCTATTTGATGCCATTGAGCTTCAGACACAAAACAGCCCCTCTCACCAACCCATTACTGAGGGTATAACTTCAACCATGGCTGTGTCTGAATCACCTCAATTGGTTATCCCACAAACAGCTGTGGAGGTTACACCACAGGAACTTTATGAAATTCCTGTTGGTAGTTCAAGTGGAGCAGCTACTACAGGTGTTGGATCCACTGATCTACATCTGGACAATAGTTTCATAAGTAAGACTCCCTTGAAGGAAACCACTGCTGATGCTATCAAGGTATCCACTGGTGTGTTCAAGTTAACCATTGGTGTGCTTACTAAGATAACCACTACAGAGGGAGGTCCCCAGTACCAAGACAAAGGGGCATTAGTGGATGAACCATTGGAGACTCCTCCTGGTTCAACAACTGATACAACTACCACTGGTAGGAAATTAGATGATCCCATTCACTTGGGTAATTGTTTAAAATACCAAGATTTGACGAAGAGGCTCACAACCATGGAAATGATTGTTGCTAAGATGAATGATTCCAGTCAATTTCTGGTTCAAGCTTCCAAAAGTCAACCCACTCCACAATAATATTCCCAAGAGCTATGGACTGCAGTCCCCATTATCACTGCTCAAAGGGAACTTGCAGAAACTCAATACAATCATCAAATGGCCCTAATCAGAAACATGGTTGATGCAAGGTACAAGGATACTCAGGCTGACATCAAGGCTATCAAAGAAGCCTTGACAAAAATGACTGACACTACGCTTGCATCTATCTACAAAGATGATGATGATCAAGATGATGCCAAAAAGGGGGAGAAACATAACATGAAAAAGTTTGGCATGCCTACTCCAAAACAAAAGCCAACATAAAAGCCAGAGTCTGAGAAAAAGTCTTCTGCAACCACTGATGAAACATCTGACAAAGAAAGGAAAAAGGGAATTGATGAGACCCTAAACATTCGAGCAGATGAAGTGGAAACAAACAAAAAGATTGCTCAAAATCAAAAAGAAACAAAGGAAAGGGAGTGGAGTGGAGAAAGGAAAAAAAGGCAATAAAGGAGTGGGAAATCAAAACAAAGAATGTTGGCACTTCAGAAAGAAGAAAATCTCATAAGCATAACAAACCACCACTTGCCATATATCAAAAATCACCCTCACCACCAAAATCAACCACTGATGGTCCCAAAACCACTGCTGGTTCCAAAAGACCATCCACTACTATACCCAAACCAACACCACCACCACAAAAACAACCTGCCATAAAGTAGAAAACAAAACCAACTTCACCAATGCCAACCACTGCTGGAACAAATGTTGACACATCAACAGTTGTTATGACAACAGCGGTTGAAGCACCAGTTGTTTCAACATTTGTTAGTCAATCATCCACCACTTTTCAATTTCCTTCCCAAGCCTTATTCATTCCTATTTCCAAATCTCCAACAAAAACCCCTTCTCCTAAAAAGGTTTACACAAGAAAAAGGAAGTTTCAAGTGAATGATGATGACATTATTGCACCTACTCCTATATCATCTTCACCTTTCATTCAAACCAATCTTGAACTATTCATTCCTCCACCATCACCATCATCAAACCCACTTATTGACCTACAAATACTTAAAGGTCATGATCCTTTAAGAACCATCCCATTAGCAGTGAATTATCCTCTGGAGTTGCATGTAGTAAAAAGATGAAATGAGGCAATTCTATACAGTGAATGATTCTGCAAAAAGAAAGTTCCCATCCCTTCATGGCTTCACACCTCCAAAGAACATGGATGAGTACCTGAAACTCAAAGCTAGGCAAGCTGAATTACAATCTAAATATGAAGGTTTAGGGAAAGGTGATAGTAACATCTCAAGTCGAATGCAGCATGGGCTTAGTAAAGTCAAGAAATTAGAAGACTATGCAAGAGACCTAAGCAAAGAGATGTCAAACTTACCACCAAATGCTGATTTACAAACGAAGCCGAGGAAAGATCTTTTAGAACTTATCATGAGAGATAAATTTTATCCTGCCGAAGTTGAACAATTTAAAGACTGGCCACTCATTGCACTAAAAGCTGAAGTTAACAGAATTGAAAGGGTAAGGAATAATCCTCAGATGAAGAGGTCTGCACCAGATTGGAACAAGTATAAGAAGACCATTGCAGAACTTACCCTAGAATATAAAAGAAAGAAAGTTGAGTTGATAGCAGCCAAGTATGGTTCAGCAAAGACCATCTCAAAATGGTCTAGGCAGTATACTGATATGGTTTATGAGAAGCTGGAGAAACTAAGAGAGACAGATCCTACAGCACCAAAGAAGCCAGCATACAAGAACAAAACCACTGATGAGCCAAAGCAACAGACCCTCTCTCTAAATCAAAGAAAAAGGCAAAAGCAGATAGATGAGGAAGATGAACAGAGAGAAGATGACATTATGAAAGTGGCCATCAAGAAAATGATTGAGGAGAATCCTGACTCACAAAAGTTACAAGATATTGCCAAAAGGTTCATGAGCAGGCCTCCATCACCAAACTCATCACAAATAAAATCTCACCCAAGAAATCCATTGGACTCAAAAATACTAAAGTGGAAGTCTAATAAAAAGACCCATGTATTGACTCTGCTCAAGTCCAATGGAAGAGTTGAACACATTTCAAGGGAGGATGCATTAGGTCTGAATGCAGCTGATCTCCTAGATCTTTTAGACCTTCAACTCTGCAGGGATGAAGATGATGAAGATTCCCTCAACTTTGAGCTGCAATTCAAAGGCCAAGTTAGGGAAAAGCTGATGAGAGAATAAAGATCATTAATAAAGAAGTGTTTTAGCATCATCTGTTCTAGGGGAGATTGTTGGCCATGCAATTAAGCCAGAAGAACAGATTATATGGAAAGCCAAAACTGATTCTCAACAGTTGATCCACAATAAGCAGTGTATGACCTAGACTTTCCCCAATGACAGTGGTTTTTATCAACTGATGACTTCTAAGTACTGATCTTCATAACATCTGTTTATCAAAGAACTACTGAAGATAAAAAGACTGAAGCCCTAACAAATGCTGTCTCTCAAGTACTGATGAAGACCAAAGCATTGCTGACTCAAGGCCTGATCATCCTTTGAAGAAAGCACTGATCCTCAACATCAGTGCTTAGGCAACAACAGTGGGAAGCTGCATCAGTGTTTTGTATAATCAGTGTTTATTGTAATCAGTGTTTAGATTGTATCAGTTGTTAGAGTTTGTTAGGTTCTTAGATGTCGCTGTCTAGGTGACGTCAGCTAAGATGCTCAGTGGTTTGGATTGTACTATAAATAGAATAGTACCTGTACTTTTCTATTAGCTCTTTTACACCAAGTCATCTTGTATGAACAAATCAGTGAGCTCAGGATGAGGGGGAGTTTAGTTGCATGCATGCATAGTTGATCTTTGTAATTGATACAATCATTCGACTAAATGAAATCTTGTTTGCTGAAAGCTATTCTTCTTTGATTGTGTGTTAAAGTTTATTCCATTTCCGCTGCACGTTAATCTCTGTTTCATTTTCCATTTCTATTAAACAACACAATCTAAGAAACTCAGATCCTAACATATTGTATAACGTTGTCTAATATACGGGTTTATAACTGATGACGTGGGTAGCTCAAGCTTAATAAACTAACTATAAGAGCAAATATAGCTTAAAGGGTTAAAGGGTTCAGGAAGGCGAACAACTATGGTGAACAGCAAAAAAGCATGGGACAGTGACATGTCCCATCACACTTTACGTGTGACTCCTTCACTCAGCCGCAAAAGGAGACACGTGAGGAGAAACAGTCTTTTATCTGCAGGTTAAGCCTTCAAACCTACAAAACGGGCAACCCCCTCACTGCATACTTGGATCACTTAGTCAAAGGTTTCCTATCTTGGAATTATCCTTCTCTATGAATGACTACACCTGGTCATTCAACAAGATATTCCGAAAATCTGACTCTCTCTTTCTAGAATCTGCACATTGCATATTCTATTCTTCACATTCAATACAACTAGCACATTGCATGCATAGAATCTGGGTTGAGTCTCTCTTAACCTTGAATTCTAAGCAATTGATAAAGAAGTGATCCAACCTTACATATTGCATACGTAGGGGGGACTCGTAACTTGCGTTAGGCAAAACAAGACTCGTGAAGCCTTTTGCCTAACCAGTCTCTCCACTATTCTCGGTCTTATATTTGTTGTAGCAACAAGTTGGTGCCCACCATGGGGCTACGCCACTAAGTTCATCTTTGAAGACCAGTAGTGTAGCTCCAACTTCGCTAAAATTACCATGTCTGAAGGTGAATCTCCGGGAGAGGTGAACCAAGTACCACATACTTCTACACCTAGCGCTAGCCAAACTCCACCGGCTATGGCCACCTCGTTCTCAACCCCAAGAAACACCCCAACAGGAGTCTCATATCCTGAGTTTGCTTCCTTTCAGACACCAACCCCATCTCGTTCGGGGGTCCCATCACCTCATATCAGCGCAACAGGCACTCCGACATGCATCGATCTAACGCCAGATGTGGTAGCAAGTAACTATCTACAGTTAAGGTCTCTCCTAAACCAGTACGTGAGCAGAGAAAGGGATAAGGGAGTAAGAATCAGGATGAATTACGACAAGCCAGAGCCCTCATTGTCACCCGGGCCACCTATACCTCCTTTTATGAGCTCATAACCTATCATGTTAAGAAATGAAGCTGGTCCTAGTCACCCTCCTCCAAATCCAAGTCCGTATGCAGTTGCAAGGCCAGATCCAACCACCTTTCCTTTGTTCTCTTCCCAGCCGCTGACAACCGGTGCACCGTTGGGACAGGAGTTAACCTTGGATCAGTTACTACAGTCACCAGTTAACCTTGGATCAATTACTACAACCTGTGAACCGTTGGGACACGAGTTAACCTCCTGTGTCTACTACATGGGAACAAGCCTTATATGTTCTTCCTTTGGCACGGAGTGCTACCGTGAGTGCCCCTATGGGAATGAACTATATGGCTGCACCAGAAAGCCTTCAAGGCTTCAACCACATGCCACAGATGATGGCTCAAATGGTGGAAAACTTCCCTTGGCAACATTTCATTAACCAAGTGCCAGCCACCCAAGGGAACACCAACAGCAATCCGGCCACAAGGGCAGAAGAGGATCTTGCCAAACCATACAAGCCAAGCAATTTGTCCTGTTTTTCTCAACAAATTGCTGACTATTATTTTCAAACCTGGATTAAAATGCCATCTAATATAAGGACGTATGATGGGACAGAAGATCCCGAAGATCACCTCCAAATCTTCATCGTGGCTGCAAGAATCGAGAAGTGGTCCAATGTCGAGTGCTGCCTTATGTTTATGCAAACCCTTGTGGGGTCTACCCGAATCTGGTTCAATGACTTACCAGACAGAAGCATTCGAACCTTCGATGATTTAGCAAAGGCTTCTTGGCTAACTTTTCACAACAAAAGAGGTATGTCAAAGATGCAACTATGATATTCCAAATCAAGCAAAGGGATGATGAAAGCCTCAGAGATTTCATCGAAAGATACAAGGAAGAAGGGTTGACATATGTGGGAGCTAACGAAAAGATGAGGGTTGCAGGCTTCATGAATGTAATCACCTCCAAGTATCTCACCAGGGACTTTAACAAGTGCCTGCCCAAAACCCTTGAAGAAGCCCTTGAAAGGGCTGAAGCTCACATCCGGGGGGAGGAAGCTGTCGATATCAAAGAACAAAGAAAAAGGGGTCCCAGCTGGAGGAGTAGCAGTCCCATTAGAAAAAGAAGCAACTATGGTTCTTATGATAAACAATCCAGGAACTCAGATCCAAGAAGGTTTGAAGGCAGAAACCCTTCAAGCAGGGAAAAGACTATGAACTTCACACCCTTAACCAAAACCCCACAAGAAATCCTTGCCACTGAAGAAGTAAAGCATAACTCCCAACCACCCCGACCTTTACCCAAAAGTAAAAGGAATGAAAACTCCACACAATTTTGTAAGTTCCAAGAAGAAAAAGGCTATCACACCAACGACTGTTTTCAACTCAAGAAAAGAATTGAGGAGGTCGTTAACTCTGGAGAACTTGCCCATTTGGTCAAAGGGGTGAAAGACAAGATGGCTGATGGAAAAAGCAAAGAGGTGAACATGGTAAATTTTATTGGAGAAACCTCCCACAAACGACAACGCTTGGAGGCTTGGGAGCTTCAATGTGTGTGATTTCTACCACCTGAAAAGGGACTTCTCTCGAACCCTTTGGTAGTGGAAGTCATTGTGGGAACCATCAAAACAAGTAAAGCTTACATTGATATGGGGGCAGCAACTGAGATAATGTTCGAGAAGTGTTTCAATCGACTGAACAACGATGAGCGTTCAAGGATTCAACCCGCTGAGTCCTCTATTAAAGGTATTGCTGACATCCCTATCAAACCTTTGGGCCAACTAACACTTGATGTTTGCTTCAGAGAAGGAAAAATGGAAAGGACCAAACCACTCACCTTTGTCGTAATCAACACGCCTTCCAGCTATGATGTTATCATAGGAAGGCCGAGGCAAAGTGAGTTTGGTATGGTTGTTTCAGTTGGTCAAGGTGTTGTCAAGTTTCCCACCGAAAGAGGAATTACAACCCTTCAACCTACCCAGGAAGCCTTCCTGGTTGAAGGGGAAAGCTCAACAAAAAACGAAGAAGAAGAGCAAGGTTGGGTCATCAACCCTAAGTATCCTCAACAAAGGATAATGGTAAACACCAATCTCACTGAAGATACTCTCTCGTATCTCAAGAAGCTGCTGATACACAACATGGACATCTTTGCATGGTGTCCCGAAGACATAACCGGTATCCCTCGAGATATCGCCGAACATGAGCTTAAGATCCCACCCAATGTGAAACCTATTGTTCAGCAGAAAAGGAGTTTAGCCCCAGATCGGAGCCTGGCAGCATGCAAAGAGGTTGAAGGGTTGGTACAAGCTGGCATACTCCGAGAGGTTAAGTATCACTCTTGGATAGCCAACCCCGTAATGGTCAAAAAGCCCGATGGATCATGAAGAATGTGCATTGATTTCAAAGATTTGAACAAAGCTTGTCCAAAGGATTTTTATCCTTTGACCGGAACTGATCTAAAAGTGGATTCGCTCACAGGCTTCCCCATCAAATGCTTCCTTGATACTTATAAAGGCTACCACCAAATTCAAATGAAGAAAGAGGATGAAGAGAAGACAGCCTTCCACACCGATAAGGGTATTTTTTGTTACCAAAAAATGCCTTTTGGCCTGAAGAATGCAGGGGCAACCTACCAATGGATGGTAGATAAAGCATTTGCTAAACAAATACGCAAGAACATGGAAGCTTATGTGGATGACTTGGTAATTAAGAGCAAAAACTGAGGGCCAAATGCTCGATGACATACAAGAAACATTCCGGAATCTCAGGAAGATAAACATGAAGCTCAATCCTGTGAAATGCTCATTTGGTTTCGAAGAAGGCAAGTTCTTGGGGCATATCGTGGGCAAGAAAAGCATAAAGGCCAACCCTAACAAGGTTAAAGCCATCCTTGATACAAGATCCCCATAAAGCAAGAAGGAGGTTGAAAGCTTGAATGGCAAGCTGGTAGCCTAGAAACGTTTCACGTCCAAACTGGCTGAAAAGTCTCTTCCTTTTTTTCAAAACCCTTCAAGGGTGCACAAACAAGAAGCACTTCCGATGGACCGAGGAAGCTGAAGAAGCCTTTAACCAAATGAAGCAGCACCTAGCTTCATTGCAAGACATCGCCACTCCTGAAACCGGGGAACTAATCTCTGTCTACCTGTCAGTTGCTGAGGAAGCAATCGGTGCACTCCTGACCATCGAAAGAAACAAGGCTCAGGTACCTGTTTACTTCTTCAGTCAAACTTTAAAGTAGGGGTGTGCAAAACACCGAATTAACCGAACCATAACCGAGTTAACCAACAAAACTGAACCAAAAAACCAAACCAAATAAAAAACCGGTGGGTCGGTTAATGATTTTTTTTTTAAACTGAAAGTAGCAGGTCGGGTATGGTTATCATTTTTTGCATACCCACCATAACCGAACCGAACCGACATGTAAAAATCTTTGTAGGATTTAGGACTTTTCAGTTTTCAACATATTTTTCATATCATTTTGTGGTTTTGTTTGAATGTTTATTTGAATTTATGGAATGTATCATATCACTTTATTTGAATATTCGATAATAATTGGTATTAATATTATAGATTATATGTATTCTGTAATACTATGAAATATACTAATATATACAAATATGCAATAACAATTTATTCCATGTCAAAAAAATATGCTATTTTTAGCTAAACTAAATACACGGTTAACCACCCATAACCGACCCACTATAACTATCAAAACCAAATAACCATAACCACCATAACTGATCGGTTATGGTTATGGTTATCCGATAACCGACATCGCGGTTATGATTATCGTTTTTGGTCAAAACCGGCCCATGCACACCCTTACTTTAAAGTTGGCAGAGACCATGTATCCCCCGTTGGAAAAACTTACTCTTGCACTAGTGAAAACAGCCAGAAGGCTTCAAAGGTACTTTCAAGCACATCCTATACAAGTGGTCACTGACCAATCAATTAAAAATGTGCTTGAAAAACCTGAAACCTCCGGACGTCTAGCCAAGTGGGCAGTGGAACTAGGTGAACACAACATCACCTACGTTCCAAGAAAAGCAATGAAGGCCCAAATTTTGGCTGATTTCATTCTGGAAATTCCAAAGGAAACAATAACAGAAGGTACACAACCTCCACTGAACCCTCCGACTCTGATACCTAGAAGCTTTTTACCGATGGGGCTTCCAGCATTGAAGGGTTAGGAGCAGGGCTAGTCCTGATCAACCCCAATGAATTGGAATTCACATAGGCTCTTCGACTTAAATTTCCGACTACCAACAACGAAGCCAAATATGAAGCACTGATTGCAGGACTCAAGCTAGCCAAAAAGATGGACGTCAAAAGACTTCAAGTTTTCACAGACTCTCTACTTGTTTCAAGCCAAGTAAACGACAGCTACATAGCTAAAGAACCCAACATGAAGAAGTATCATGAAAAGGCAAAGGAACTCATGGGCACATTTGAATCATGCACCATCAAACAAGTCCCATGATCACAAAACAAGAAAGCTGATGCACTAAGCAAGCTTGCATCACTTGCCTTTGCTCATCTCACCAAAAAAGTGTTGGTTGAAGTGTTGAAGAAATCATCCATTTGAGAACTCGAGGTAGGATGACCCCTTTGATCAAATTATTTACAAATGGTGAACTGCCAAGTGAGAAGGTAGAAGCTGAAAGGGTTCGGATTAAATCAAGACAATACGTGTTGCAAGGAGATATCCTCTACAAAAAGGGATACCTTGCACCATTGCTTCGGTGTGTTGGTCTAGAGCAAAGCCAGTATCTGATCAAGGAAGTTCATGAAGGGATATGTGGGGCTCATTACGACCCAATATTAGTAGTTTCCAAGTTGATGAATCTCGGATATTTTGGCCCACCATGCATCGAGATACAACTGAGCAGCTGAAAAATAGACATAAGAAAATAATCATCTAACTCCTATGAGACTTGTTCTTGACACTATGAAACTCTAAAAGAGTTAAATGTTTTCATGGAACAAGGTTCCATTAGAATCGTGACAAGTTGTCAAGGCCTAAGATGATATAATCTACTAGCTTGACGAATGTCCATTAGTCCATCACCAAGAGTTCGATTATTTGAATGTTACATAAGTATTACATAGAGTATACTATATCATATATGTCAAGCATGAGGTAGAAGATTAAAGTCTTCATTTAGGCACCTCTAAGTATCATAGAAATCATGCATGAGGTAGGAAGAACAAGCTCCCATTTAGGTACCTCCATTGTTCACCACTACAATTGTTGTTATAAACAACAAGACGGGTCATGAACTTACAAGTATTAATGAAATAATAACAACTAATCTATGGAAAAACATCAAATAGTGAGTGGATTTCTATGAAGGATAGCTCAAGCTAGTCCAACTATCACACATTCATCAAGCTTCAAGCTTGAATACTACTTGTGGGTAAAACCCTAACTAAAACAGAATGTTTGTGAGGTTTTAACCTCTGATTTAACATTTCTCAGCCTTGTTTTAAGCCCAACTAACCATTCAATTGATTATGAGCATTAGGACATAGGTTTGAGATGAGATCGACTCAAGTTCAACTAAGATTAACAAAGTTTAAGTGAAAACAGAAACTAACGGTCCACTTTGGAGCCTTTTTGGTGACATTCCAGAGCTTGGTTTTCCATGGAAAACCTATGGAAATGTTCCTAAGGTTGTTCCAAGCAAGTGGGAAAAATAATGGATGAAAAAGACTAAGTATTGAGTGAGTTATGCTCACTTTAGTGAAGTGTGATGATTCTGCTTGAACTTCTGATTAGCAGCAAGATATGAACTGATTTGAGAGTGTTGTGGATGATTTGCAAAGTGTAAAATGATTGGAAGAGGTGAGGGATTTATAGGGAAGTGTTTAGGGTTGAAGTTCATGTGTAATTAATGCCAAAAACGAATTTAAAACTCAAATAAAACACCAAATTGCGCCAAAAACTCGTCTGTTGAGCTTGGTTCCGAAGCCCATATGCTCGCGGGCCGCATAAGAGTTCCTTGGGTCTGGTCGCGGGCCGCCAGGGACTCGGGCTAGGCTTCAAGTTTGATTTTTGTTCATTTTATACCTGTTAGGATATGAGTTTCTAATGATTGTGCTTGTTTGGTAATAATGAAGATGAAATAAGGTAAAGTGCAGCGCAATTTAAATGGAACAAACTTTCAACACACAATCAAAGAGAGAATTGTTTTCAACAAACATGTTTACCATGAAATCGAATGATTATATTTATTACAATCTTCAATTATAATGCATGCATGCATGCATACAATCTCCCCCTCAGCCTGAGCTCACAGTGAATGTTCGTACATAATGACTTTGTGATGAAGAGAGCTAATAGAACAGTACATGGTACTGTTCTATTTATAGTACAGAACAAACCACTGTGGCATCTTTGCTGACGTCACCATGAAAGTGACATCTAACCTCCTAACAACCTCTAACCACTGACTATTACAAACACTGCTATCTAACAACTGATTACAATAAATAAATACAAATACTAGTCTAACTGCTGCTTCTTCATTCCACTGCTTTAACCCCAGCAGTGCTTTGTGTCTTCAGCAATACTTGAACTATAGCAGCAGATTGAGCATCATTGTTTAGTCTTCAACAGTCTTTGGATGATCAGCAGTTGATGTAGATCAGCAGTTGTTGTAGAAGGGCAATACCTAGAGGACATCAGATGTTAGGCCACATTCAAGGGGAAAGAACTGTTGCAAAGAACTGCTTATTATGAAACCACTAATCTGATTTTGTTTTGGCTTTATCAACTATTCCTTTGGTAGGGTTCAATCCCAACAATCTCCCCCTGGAACAGATGATGCCAAAACTCTCCATTATTCTAGTTTTTTATTGTCTCATCAAGAGTTCCCTAATTTGACCTTTGAATTGTAACTCAAAGTTCATAGAGTCCTCATCATCCTCATCCCTGCACAGGGGAAGCTCAAGGAGATCTTGCATATCTTCAACACCCAGACCAAGTGTTGCTTCCCTTGATATTTGCTTCACCACACCATTAGATCTGAGCAGAGTCAATACGTCGGTCTTTTGATCAGACTTCCACTTTAGTATCTTTGAATCTAATGGGTTTCTTGGGAGAGTTTTTATTACAGATGAGTTTGGAGATTGAGGCCTGGTGATGACAACTTTGGCAAGGTCTTGAGATTGTGCTGATTCTTGTTTCTCTGCCAAAAGTGTCTAAAGAACCATCTTCATAATAACCTCTTCTTGATCCTTGTCTTCTTTGGTGGCTGCATCTATCTGCTTTTGTGTCCTTCTTTGATAAAGGATGGCAGCAGGTGGTGTAGGTCCCTTAACCCATGTGGATCGTAACAGAATCGTCGATCTAACCTAGAGTGCGGAATCCTCTAGATTAGATTTCACAGAAAATGAGTAGAAAACCGAAATCACTTTAAACCCGATCTTTATTGATTATCTTCAAACGATTACAATCAATCAGGATCCTAATTCGTCCAAGCCTTTCTCTTTCACGAATTTTCTCCAAGAGTGATTAGAAGATTAACCTAAACCCTAATGCTAAGCTTTGTTTATATAGGACAAAGCTTTGCACATGGGCTAGGTCATGGGCTAGGCCCATTTCGCCTACCATCCCCCTATGTGGGTTTGGTTTGGCCCAATCACTCTTAATTAACTATTACAAAGCTAAACCCGCTAACTGTTTATCGTTTTACTAATTACAAGATATCCAAAGACCAAATCTAAGCTGTTGTCACAAATATGCACCAACAAATTCCCCCTTGACAATAGCTCGCAAAGGTAACTTCAGTCTTCAGAATCTCACAGTCTTTTGGTCTTTGGATAGCTTCAGCTTTAACAGCTTCTGTCAGCAATAGACTCCCCCTAAGCTGATGCATCCAATCACCAATTTTTCAAAAACTTTAGCACTTGAGTAAACTCCAGTTCAGCATTTGAATAGCAATCTTCAACTCTTCAACTTTGTCTGCAATGTAGAAAGGAGGTTCTACCATGCATCCAATCAAACTCTCATCTTCACAGCAACTTCTCAGCAACACACTGCTTCAATCTGTATACTATAAAACAAACATCTCGAGAAACCATAAGAATTTTTCAACAAACGTTAAACAAATTATTATTATTATTATTCAAGAGATTAGTTAAACTGTATAACAGATTAAGCACTTTCCAATTCAACACCAACACGCACAAATTTTAAACAAACACCTTATAACCTGAATGATTTAAAAATTTTGAACCCACTTACTAACACCGTCTCCCCCTATCGGTAACAACTCCTCCAAGAATAACAGTTTTTCGTACGTTAAGAATTTTAACAGAAAAAGACACTATTTTTGTATTTTTGTACTTTCTGAAAGCAAATAAATACGAAAAGCAATAAACACTCTATTTTTGTGAGAATCACCGGTAAGAAGATCATATCAGCACAATCAAACTGTTTCACACCATTAGTTAATTCTTTATGTAATTTTCCGTGAAAAGCAGTTCAAGACGATTACCAGTATGTTTGTCCACCTAAACAAAATGCATGAACATTTCAAGTACCATTACCATATGATACGTTAAGGTAATATTAATTCTGATATACTAGCGTGTCCCACTTCAGGATATACCCCCGCGATCAAGGTATGCACAAATATTCATCGTAGTAGGTGAGTGATGCGGGCCCAAGTGTGGAGGAGCGGGCCATCTTGTATTTGGAGGCCCAAGATCGCGTAACAAAAGTGGCTTCACTAAAATGGCTCTAACTTGGGCTACGGGGGTCCGTTTTGGGCGTACGACCAGGCGAAACGAACGTGAGAACGAGCTCCATCTTGCTGCAAATGCCTATGGCGGTTTGGGTCATCTTTCGGGCCGAAAAACACTTATTTCTATTACTAATTTGCATTTTTATGTTTTTTGGACTATTTTGGGCATTTTGTTTTAGGCCGTGTGTTTGGCCCGTTATCTTTTTTAGGCCCATTTCGAATTTCTGTTCTTATTTATATGTCCCTTTAGTAATTGAAACAATCAGACTTGAATTTTGAGATAACTGAATTTTCACTTCAAATTCCGTGGCCTTTGGGTTGCAATTTGGGGGTTGGGGAAGAACTACACGGGTATTCGTAGAATCAACGTGTTTGATCTTCATTATCACACTACTCACTACATCAGGGAGTATACTGAATTCATCTGTTTTGTTTTTCAACGTTTAGATAATTGGTGAACAGGTCAGTACTTCCGTACAGCAGAGAGACCAAAATATCTAACGAGGGCTAAGACAGATACCATTTTTTGGTACGAGTTATGCGTTTTGCATTTTTTTGAATGACTCTCTATGAGAGCTTCTTCATTTTCAGGGTTTTGGCATTTTAGTTCTTTTAAGATATCCTGTGTGTGTCTAGGTCAGCATGTATCTGGATGCAGCAGAAGGACACCCCTGATATCCCCAGATGAAATAACAGTATAAAGACCAAAAACTTCAGATTTTGGCAATCTATCAACGCAAGATTTAAGGTCATTAAACCATACACCACTGATGTGTTCCCCACTCATACTCAGTGCATTTATGTTTATATCACCTTGGTAAGTTGATTATTTCATGCTTTTGCCTACTGGTACATCATATGATGAAGCTACTATCACATTTAAGCATATTAATTCAGTTCGAGTGTGACAGTCTAACTTGCTGATGTACTATCATTTCTTCTTTTTCACACAGTGAAAACTCATTTTTGATTTTCTATTTTTTTTTATGTTTTTGATTTTTCAATGTTTTTGTATTTTTGATTTTTAAGAAAGCAGCAAACTATTTACAAAATTCTTATGAAAAACCAGTTATTCAGGATTCCTCATCCCGTTGAGTTCGACTAAGTGTTCAAAGCGAGCTCTATCAAAAGCTTTAGTGTAAAGATCAGCAAGGTTATCTAGTGTGTCGACTCGGTGTAATTCAATGAGTCTCTTTTCAGCACAATCCCGTATAAAGTGATGACGTATGTCAATATGTTTAGTTCTACTGTGCTTTACGGGATTGTTTGTGATTGATATAGTGGCATTATTATCTATCATAATAGGAGTACGAGTGAAATCCAAACCGTAATCACGCATCTGCTGTTGAATCTAGAGAACCTGAGAGCAACAGCTACCCGCAGCAATATATTCAGCTTCACACGTAGATGTAGACACACAGGATTCCTTCTTGCATTGCCAAGACACGATCCTGCCTCCTAAGAACTGACAACCACCTGTTGTAGACTTTCTGTTTGATTTGCATCCTCCAAAGTCTGAATCAGTGTAAGCAACGAACCTCAAATCACTATTAGCTGGATACCACAACCCAAGTTTAGGTTTCCCCTTCAAGTAACGAAGAATACGCTTCACTGCTTTCATGTGTGACTCTTTCGGATTCGCCTGATATCTGGCACACAAGCATACGGAAAACATGATGTCAGGTATTGAAGCAGTCAAGTACATTAGAGAACCAATCATCGCCCTGTATTGAGTAGGATCAACATCTTCAGTGCTTTCATGATCTGGGCCGAGATTGTGATTTTCGCAAATGGGTGTGTTGAAAGTAGAGCAATCATTCATTTTGAACCGATCCAAAATGTCATACACATACTTCGTTTGATGAATAAACATCCCATCCTCCTTCTGATCAACCTGTAATCCCAGAAAGTAAGACAGCTCACCCATAGCGCTCATTTCAAACTTGCTCTTCATCACCTGTTCAAATTCCTTACACATGTTCTCATCTGATGACCCAAAGATGATGTCATCCACGTATACCTGTACCAGCAGAAAATCTTCCTTCTTCCTCTTTATGAACAGTGTACTGTCAATCTGACCTCTTTCAAAACCATTCTTGAGCAGATGTGTAGACAGTGTCTCGTTCCACGCCCTGGGAGCTTGATGTAACCCATACAAAGCCTTATCAAGTTTGTAAACTCGATCTGGATAGTCTGGATCAACGAACCCATCTGGTTGTGAGACATACACCACTTCTTGGACTTTCCCGTAAAGAAATGCACTCTTCACGTCTAGTTGAAAAACTTTAAAGCCCTTGAATGAAGCAAAATCCAGAAACAAACGAATTGCCTCCAACCTTGCCACTGGTGCAAACACCTCATTGTAATCTATTCCTTCTTGCTGATTGAACCCTTTTACCACTAACCGAGCCTTGTTGCGCGTGACAATACCTCTTTCATCCTTCTTGCACCTAAATACCCATTTAGTGCCAATCTCTCTTTCACCTTTAGGAAGGTCCACTAACTCCCATACCTTCAACTTCGCAAACTGGGCCAATTCTTCTTGCATTGCTTCAACCCATGAATTGTCTTTAAGAGCCATATGAATGTTCTTCGGCTCCTCTTGGGAAATAAAGCAACTATACAAGCACTCTTTCACAATCCCAGTTTTCTCAATCGAAACAAATAACCCAGAATTCGATGCTATGCTTCTTCTCGTCTGAACACCTGCAGTAGGATCTCCAAGTATCATGTCAACCGGATGATCTCTATTTGCTCGTGTAGTAGCAACAACATCGACTTCTAGATTATCACCCAGGTTTGATCCAACCTCCCCCTGAATATTCTGATTCGCAAACGGATTAATGAACTCCTCCCCCTGAATAGGTTCAGGTTCACTATCGCTTGAATCAGGATCAGCAGCACCTTGGGAAGTCTCCGGAGCATCTAACATATCAACATTCGATCTAGGCATAAACTCGCCTTCATCGTCTTCACCAATCACTGTTTGAATTAGCTGAGAATCATCTGCATCAGAAACCTCAGGAATATTAAATGATTTAAAAACACTTTCATAATCATATAATATAGCCGGACCACTCGTTGATTGTTGAGGTTTGTATGTAGTAATTTCAACATTGTAAACAACCTCAATTTTACCAGTTTTTAGATTAAAAACCCTTTTATTCGGTGTGCCAGGCACGTAACCTAGAAAGTAGCCTTCGTCAGCCACCTCACCGAATTTTTGTTTATCTTTGTTTCGCATAATGGTGCAGGGTAATCCAAATGGTTCAAAGCCTGTTAAGTTCGGTTTTTTGTTAAACATAAGTTCATGACATGTTTTGTTAAAACGTTTAACGGTTAAAACTTTGTTTAGGACGTAGCAAGCTGTATTCACAGCTTCTCCCCAGAAAAGAACTGGTAGCTTTGAATCTGAAAGCATAGTCCTAGCGGCTTCAATCAACGTCCTGTTTTTCCTCTCAGCAACTCCATTCTGTTGAGGAGTATAAGGAGCAGAATATTGATGTTCTATTCCCTTTCTAAGACAGTAGAGATCCAGAATCCGATTCTTGAACTCCATTCCATTATCACTCCTTATCCTCTTGATCCTTGCATCATGGACGTTTTCCAATTTCGTAAAAAGATCTGTCAGCATCTCTGCTGTCTCATCTTTTGTACCTAAAAAGAAAACCCATGAATAACGTGAGTAATCATCAGTGACAACCAGACAGTAGTACTTTCCACCTATGCTCCTCACGTTCACTAGACCGAATAAATCCATGTGAAGTAATTCATAAGGGGCATTAATGGAATTTACTGTTTTAGACTTATGAGGTTTCTTGTGTTGTTTTCCCTTTTGACATGGAAGACATTTATCTTCCACTTGAAACCTCAGCAATGGAACCCCTTTCACTAGCTCATTTTTAATTATATAATTCATTTTGCGGTAGTGAATATGGGCCATGCGTCTGTGCCACAACATAGATTCAGCTTCAGATGCTTTAGACAGCAAACATGCCACCGCTGTAGTCGGATCCTTGGCACCCATGTCCATGACATAAGTATCATTTTTCCTTGGTGCACGCATTACTATCCAATCTTCCGGAATGACCAAACCCAGTTTCAACACCAATGCCTCAGTATTAGTAAAGTGGACCGAGTGACCCTTGTCGCAGACTTGTGACACGCTCATCAGATTGTGTTTAAGCTGCTCAACATAGTTCACTTTGTCCAAAGTGATCTTCCCATTCGTCACTTTTCCTCGTCCAGTTATCCTACCACCTTTAGCACCAGCAAAATTAACATGTCCACCATCATAATCTTCAAATTTAGAAAACAGTCTCGCATCCCCCGTCATGTGCCTGGAGTAGCCACTATCAACATACCATAAGTTGATAATCCTCCTTAGCAGCTCCTGGACACACCAACCAAAAGATTAGTTAGATTGGGGGACCCAAGCCTTAATGGTCTTGGGTCTTCCAGATTCATCAACTACAAGAACATCTATCCAGTATCCATCACTCCTAACTGGAGTCTTGGATCTTGGACCTGTTGATGGAAATGGGTTTTGATTTCCATAAGGTCTCTGGTCCTGGGGGTACCTATTTGTTTTTGGACTATGTGACCTTTGAAAATTTTGATTTTGATTCCAAGAACCTTGATTGTAATTTCTAAAGCCATTGTTATAAAAAGTTCGACCACCATTATTTTGGTATCGATTTTGATTTTGGCCTTGACTTCTGAAATTATTTGTGTTTTGATTGTTCATTCTTGGTGAACTACTTCTAGGTCTTACATATCTGCCTGATGTAGATTCAGGCTGAAATCTTGGTTGATTTCTTTGAAAACGAGAAACTTGTGGAGTTCCTTTTTCAGCCTTATCTACACCACCTGCAACACCCTGTTGTTGCTTTGGAGCAGATTTCTTTGGAGAATTTGATACTTTCTCCTCGTTATCACCTTTCTTCTCTGGTGATTTCCCTCTTTGTTTCTCACTAACTTGTGCTTCAACCTTTTTGTTAGGACATCAGCTAGCTACATGTCCCATTGTGTGACATTTGAAGCACGATCTCTTTTTCGAAGACTTCTCAGCTGAAGCCTTTGAACTAGATTCTGGTTTTGATGATGATGCCTTAGAAGGATTTGGTTCAGTTTGCTTAGTTTCAAGATTTTCTATGTTTTTGTTTTTAGCAAACTCTACATTTGATTCATTTTCAATAACAGCTGTTTCATTTTTCATGTCACTTCCTTGAACAAAATTAACCTTTTTAACAAAAGTTGGATTTTTATTCGTAGGATTGGAATTTTTCTTTTTCAAAACAGGTTTGCTGTTATTATCCTTCTTAGCATCATTATTTTCAGACACATCACCTTGACTAGATGTGAAACTACTTGGTGATGTTGACAGAAAGTCTGTGAACTCATCTTCATCAGGTAAGAAAGAATAGTCATGACTAAGAGGAGGTGGGACTTCATTAAAGCCCTTGAATCCTACACTGGTCTTGTCATTACTCTTCTTTAACCCACCCATCATGTGTTTCATAACAAAAGTAGAGTCCCTGATTTGACCAAATTTCTTTTCAAGTTCAACAATTTTGAGTTGTGCATCTGACAACTCTTTGCATTTTTCAGAAATCTCTTTTGTTTTCTCAGCCATCATGTCATGAGCTAAGTCTATGACTTGAAGTTTTTTGTTTAGTTTGCAGGTTAAAACTTCAATTTCAGCTTCAATGCCTTTTATCTTTTTCAAATATGATGACTCGTTTCTTTTAGCAAAGAAATTTGATTCCTTTACATTATATATTTCGCTCACCAGACTTTTGTTTTGAGTTGACAACCTGTCAACTTCACCCTGTAATTCACGACACTTTAAACAAGCAGAAGTAGCAGAGTTACTTACCTCTCCTGTCGATTTGTCTGAGTTGGCCATAAGAGCAGCAAGTTGAGCTTCCATTCTTTTGATGATTTCATCTTTCGCTTCATCTTCCCTTTCATGCTCAGACTTTGGCTTTTCTTTTTCAGCATCTGTTGTCTGATCAGCCTTATCTACCTCAACTTCACTTTTCTGCTCAACCTTAGCATCATCTACTGTAGCTTCACCTTCATCAACTGGCATAATTTCTGCCATGAATGCCTGAGTGACATTCTCATCATTTTCCAAGTGAATACTCCAGTCATACGAACCTTCTCTTGCAGTAGAGATCAACACCCTTGAGTTAGAGTTATTTGATGAACTTCTATTGTTTGAACTCTGACTCGAAGTCTCATGCTTTTGTTTCTGACATTCCCTAGCGAAATGACCATAACTTTGGCAGTTAAAGCACCTGACTTTGGCCTTGTCAAAACCAACGTTCTTTCCTACAAACTTCCTTCTAGTTCTGTTCATGAACCTCTTCACACGTCTCGAAATCATAGCCATCTGCCATTGCAAATCCATCTCTTCTAGATCATCAGGGTCAATCTGATCATAATCTTCATCTAAAGTAGCAGGATCAGATATCTTCCCCTGAATGTAGTTCTCATAAGAAGCAACAAATGAAGCAAGTAGAGCAAGATGTTCTTCAGCAGACTTCACACTCATTGGCATCGACTTAACACTACTACTTTGCTTAGCAGTTGATGTTCTCTTAGCTCCAGTTGATCCTCCTGAAGCAGCTACAAAACATACATCACCATCCTCATTTACTATGACCTGCTCATTATCACACGAAAGAAATGCAGTAGCAGAGTCGCTAGAAGCATCATGAGACGAAGAAGATGTAAGCCCATTGTAGATCCCTGGATCTTGAACCTGATCATATCCAGTGTCCTTCTTCTTCATGCTGAGCTCATAAGCTCTTAGCTTTCCAACTACTTCTTCTAGCTCCTTTGTGTCATAATCTGCTTCTCCCTTTATCATGAGAGTGTAGATATCCCATTTAGTAGGTAGAGCATCCAGCAGCTTGTCATTTTTCTCTATGTCAGTATAGCAATCTACATCATAATTGTCCAATTCTGACATCAGATGGTAGTATCGAGTGATGACGTCCTCAAGTGACTCATTTTTCATGTACTTGAACACGGCAAACTGCTTCTTCAGTAGATAAACTTTGTTCTTCTTGACATCGGGATTTCCCTCATATCTCTTCTCTAGTGCATCCCACATTTCCTTTGAAGTAGTGTACTTCTTAAAGGTATGCTTGATGCCATCAGGTAAAGACATTTTAATGGCAGCCAAAGCTCTCTTTTCAGCCTCATACATTTTCTTTTGTTCGACATCCATATCAACATAAGCAGTTATACGTTGTCTTCCCTCAAACTCATGAGTTGGGTTCACATACCCATCGTCTATACATATCCACATACGAGTGTCCTGGTACTCAACAAAGGATTGAAACCTATCCTTCCATGTCAAGTAGTTTTCCACCTTCATCATCTTAGGCGGTTTGTTCGTTGTGCCTACCTCATGTTCCATCCTTAAGAGTTTGTTCAATTTAGACATGTTCGACATTTTAACTTAAGCAGACTGGTGAAACCGTACAATTTTAGTCCGAAACCTGTTTTTACCAAGTTATACCGTTAGATTCGTCTCGAGATTACGATTCCAATGAAATATAATGTCGAAACCCCATTTCGGGTTTCCTATGATGAGTTACGGATGGTTTTCTAAACGCGAAACTGTGAAATTTTTCTTACACAAGCCAAGAAAAATTCCACCACTTGTACGAAATGGTTCCAAGTTCGAAATGGTTATCAGGAATGGTTCTTTATCCGAAATGAACACTAGCTGATCCGAAATTGACTAATCTTATCCAAAATGAAACAATCTGATCCGAAATCAACACCCTTCAATCCGAAATGATCCGAAATGCAACTAATCTGGTCCGAAATTCAACAGTCTGATCCGAAATGGTTGAATTCTGGTCCGAAATGCAACCTGTTTATCCGAGATGATCCGAAATCAACTGTTACTGGTCTGAAATGCTTGATTTTAATCCGAAATGCAATTCTGATGATTCGAAATGCAGTCCAGATGATCCGAAATGCAAGCAGAAGATCCGAAATGCTTGTTTCTGGTCCGAAATTGATGCTGTGTATCCGAAATTGATAGCAAAAACCCTAAAACAGTCGTCAAAACACGTCCAAAACTTCGATTTTCTGCAGAAAACGATTCTGAACCGAGCAATTCAAGAGCCTAACGCTCTGATACCAATTGTAGGTCCCTTAACCCGTGTGGATCGTAACATAATCGCCGATCTAACCTAGAGTGCGGAATCCTCTAGATTAGATTTCACAGAAAATGAGTAGAAAATCGAAATCACTTTAAACCCGATCTTTATTGATTATCTTCAAACGATTACAATCAATCAAGATCCTAATTCGTCCAAGCCTTTCTCTTTCACGAATTCTCTCCAAGAGTGATTAGAAGATTAACCTAAACCCTAATGCTAAGCTTTGTTTATATAGGACAAAGCTTTGCACATGGGCTAGGTCATGGGCTAGGCCCATTTCGCCTACCATCCCCCTATGTGGGTTTGGTTTGGCCCAATCACTCTTAATTAACTATTACAAAGCTAAACCCGCTAACTGTTTATCGTTTTACTAATTACAAGATATCCAAAGACCAAATCTAAGCTGTTGTCACAAATATGCACCAACAGGTGGAGTAGTGGATCTCCTGATTGGTAACTTTTGTTGTTTTACTGGAACCACTGCTTCTGGATAATCAGGCTTTTGAGGAGCAGTGGGATCTCTTTTCCTCAACACTTCCAAACTTTTGTAAGTTGCTAACACTTTATCCTCTGACCATCTTGTAACCTGGTCCTTGACCCATAATTAGCAGCTATCGGCTCTTCTTTCATTCTTTTCAGTTTTAAGGTCCTTTCTGGTACATTTTTCTTGTACTTGGCCCATACTGGAGGAGTTTGTTTGACCTTTTCTTTAAGCATCTTTTGAATTCTGGCTATCTCTTCTTGTAATTCACAGATAGTCCATTCTTTGTATTGATGCTTTTCTGCCCTGTACTTCTTGTATGCCATGATATAATCAAGATAGTCTTACCTCATACTTTCATCATCCTTTTCAGACAATTTTTGGCAAAGATCTTTTGAGAACTGTTCTAAAGTCCTGACCTTGGTGAGCAGGTATTGCAGATTTCTCTGAATCTTTTTGTCAGACTTTCCTTCTATATCTCTTTTAGATATATCTTCTGCTTGTTGGGCCTTTATCTTGAGATACTCTTCTATGTTTCTAGGGAAAGGATAACCTTGAATGGAAGGAAGATTCCTTTTTGCAGGGTCATCTTCAGAGTAAAAAGATTTGATCTCCTCCCTGACTGCTGGAAGATCCAATGGGTATTGTAATCCCACATGAACAATAGCAGTGTTTGAATTCAGAACTTGAGCTGAAGATAATGGAACAGGGTTTGGAATGATGACAAGGGACAGTGGTTGTGTAGATGTTTGAGTTGGGGAAGTGTCATCTTCCAGTACAATGTTGGTTACCCTTCTCCTTTTGTGCTTAGGAGAGGCTGGTGGTGTTTTTGTGGGTTAAGTAGTGGTGATTGAGGTGGTAGGTGTCTGACTAACAGCTGTTGAAACAACTGGTGTTTCAACCACTGTTGTCACTACAACAGTTGATGTGTCAACTATTGTCTTCTGCTTTTTGGCAGGTGGTTTTTGTGGTGGTGAAGTTGTTTTTGGGATGGCAGTGGATTGAATGTGAGTTGTTGTAGTAGTGATGGCAGTTGTTGGGATAACATCTGTTAAAACTACTGAAGTACCAACAACTATTGATACAACATGTGTCTTAACATCTGTTGGTTTGGAGGTTTGATGAGAGGAATTTTTGGGGATTTGGGGAGTTTGTTTGATGGTTTTGGAAGGTGTGGATTTGGGTTAGCTTACTTTCCTGGTAGGCCTTCTTCTTTTTGGTTTAGAAATTTCCTGCTCTTCCTTGGGTTCAGAAGTACCCTGCTCTTCCTTTTCCATCAAAACTTTCTTCTCCTACTCAAACCCTTTAGACCCTTTTATTTCCATTGACTCTTTCATGTTTGCTTTTAATGCAGCAAATGCATTTTGAGTCTCATCAACCTTTTTGGAACCATCTGGCCTTGGGATTTCTATAACCAGTTTAGACAATGGATCTGGTTTAATGTATAGACCATCTTCATATCCCTTCTTCTTCTTAATTTTCTCCCCCTTTTTGGCATCATCAGGATTTTCAACAAAGATGATTGAAGTAGGAGCAGTGCCAGTGGTTTGTAGCAAATGGGCCTTAATTGCCTTGATATCTGCTTGTGTATCCCTATACCTAGCTTCCATGACATTTCTGATCATTTGAATCTAAACCTCATGTTGCTGATCAGCATATTGTCTTTGTTTGTGAAGCATAGGTTGAAACATTTCCCAAAGCTCAGTGGGAGTAGGAGCAGATGATGGAGCAGATGTTGCAGAAGTTGCAGCAGTGGGTGTAGCCTTTTGAGCTTGTAACAACTGTTGCAGCATAGATTTGATTTCTGCAACAGATGTGTCAAGTTTATCAAACCTCTCCGTCAATTCTTTGTATTTTAAACCATTACCCAAGTTAATGGGATCATCTGATTTTCCACCAGTGGTGGTTGTATCAGTGGTTGACTTAGGGAAAGTTTCTCAGAAATCATCCACTGATGCCCCTTTTTCTTGGTACTGGGGACTTCTTTCTTCAGCAGAGGTTACCATTTTAAGTGTACCAGTGTATAAAGGATACACACCAGTAGACACTATGGTTCCCAAAGAAGAAATTGCCTTCAAGGGAGTCTGACTTATAAAACTACTGTCCAGGTGTAAACCAGTGGGTTCAACACCTGTAGTAGCTGCTCCACTTGAACTACTGACAGGAATTACTTGTAATTCCTGCAATGTAGTCTCCTCAACTATTGGTGGGTTAGCAGAGATAGAGACACCAGACTCAGTCACTTGTTGTGGCATATTCTCATTGACAGGTGATTGAGAAGAACTGATTTGTGTCTGGGCTATATCAAGTGCATCCAATAGAGATATCATGGATGGTGGAAGTTGTGTAGTGAGGATAGTGGTAGAAAGAGAATTTGCCCCGGGAGCTGGGCTGTTGAACATAGATTCAAGTGAATCAAATGTTTCATATTGTGGTGTCCCAGTTGATACAACCTGATCTTTTTGAGAAGATGCAGCAGTGGTTATTGGTGACTTTTATGTTGTCACGGGTATAATCTCTGGGATCACATCTTACAGAGTTACCTTTTTAATGGGTTTGGGGGGCTTTTGGATATTTTTCTTTTTGGGTCTTTTGGTGATTTTAGGTGTGGGTTTCACAGCAGTGGTTGTGCTGCTGTGATCACCTTGAGCAGTAGGCTCAACAGCAGGAGCCTACGGAGCAGTGGTTGCTGCTAAATTCTGCTCAGGAGCCTCTGTTTGTGTTTTTGAAGGTTTTGACAGCCTTGTAAATGTTTCAGAAGATAGGATGGATACTTGAATAGGATTTCCTTGGATTAGCACATGTGCATTATCCTTGGAAAATTTCTTTTGTAAATAAAAACTTAAAAACCTTGGAAACAAAAGAAATGGTTTCTTATTATCTTTAATATTTTTAATATTTTTGACCACGTCATTGAAAATTTCCTGGGAGTAGTTAAAATTTTCTTCATTCATTATAGCATAGCCCAGATATTGAATTTTCAATGGTATCTCATTTAAAGCAGTAGTTTTATTTGACACACACATGAGGAGGGTATGGAATAAAAGCCTCATGGCAGGTGGAAAACTACCCTTTTGTAAAGTATCTTTTTTCATTTCCTCTTCATACCCTCTCTCAAGAAAGTCAGTTTGATACTCTGTTTTTGGAAAAGAGCTTTTACCTGTAAGATCATTGATTTCAAAGACCTCTGAAATTGTTTGAGGTATGATGGTAACTGGAATACCCCTTATAGATGAATTTATAGCTAAGGGCTTTTTGTCCTTAACATCAAGTTTAGCATTTTTCCAGAATTCTCTTTGGGTATCCAGGTAGATGGAAGCATTACAAGTCAACAAAGTTTTGTACTTTGAGGATGAAAGAGCATCAATGACGGAGTTGAAAGTTGTGCTGTGACTTGGTTTCTCAAGTATGCACAGGTATTTATGAGGAGTTTTGAATGGGAGAGCCATGGTGATCTGAGTGTGATTGCGAGAGGAGGAAGACGATGAATGATATGAGAGAAATTGATGGTAACTGCTTTGTGAAAGGAATTTTGAATTCGATTCGACAGTGAAAACCCTGTTTGGGGTTTTGTTCAGGGTTTTATAAGGTGGAAAAGTGAATGCTGACGTGGCAGCGGTTACAAAAGATCTGACGGCTAAGTGTTGTCCACGTGCCAACCTCTGATGATTAATGGAAGACAGTTGTTTAGGAAACCACTGATGGATCAATTATCAGTGGTTTCCAGTGGTGAAAATGAAACAGTGGCTGACTTTAAGCTATCAGTGGATAGCCATCAGTGGGTAAAAACGCTAATTTTGGACAACAGTGATTAACAAGGTTAATGAATGAATAGATGTTGACTTTCAGCAGTGGACAATAACGGAATACATGTTTGAACCAAAACAGTGGTTATAGCAGACTTTTAAGGATTAATGAAAATTTTTCATTTTTAGCTATTTTTAAGGATGAGATTTTGATTTTCTGAAAACATTTTAATGCTTTTATTCATAGAAAAACAGGATTTTGCCTGTTATTCCATGTTCAGCATGCCAATCCTAGAGATCAAGCTTTCAAAGGTGGATGTGTCTAATGCTTTTGTTAGCACATCTGCCAACTGATCTTTAGTTGGAACATGGTGCAGAGAAATTAAACCTTTTTCATAGCAATCCCTCACAAAGTGATGTCAGATATTAATGTGCTTGGTGGTTGAATGGGAAACTGGATTTTTGATGATATTTTATGCTGCCTGACTGTCCAACATGAGAGGTGTCTTTAAGGCAGTGATACCAAAATCCAGCAATTGATTTTGAAGCCATAACAGTTGGGTTGTACAGCTTGCAGCAGCTATATACTCTGCCTCAGCAGTGGATGTGGAAACAGCTGCTTGCCTTTTTCTTTGCTAAGACACTAAGCAACTGCCTAGGAATTGGCACCCTCCTGAAGTGGACTTCCTTGTTGTATTACATCCAGCAAAGTCACTATCTGAGAAACCTGAAAGCTTGATATTTCCATCAGCTGGATACCAGATACCAAGTGTGGGAGCACCTTTTAAGTATCTGAATATCCTTTTTACAGCAATAAGGTTTGACTTTCTGGGGGGTGATTGGGATCTTGCACGAACACATGTTGCAAACATGATGTCTGGCCTAGATGTAGTTAGGTACAATAAAGACCTAATCATGCTTCTATAAAGAGTTTGATCAACCAAATCATCCTTTTCATCAGACATGACTATTTTTGTGGTTGCTATGGGAGTACTACATGGTTTGCAATCATCCATCTCAAATTTCTTTAAAAGTTCTTTGGCATATTTGCCTTGATGGATGAAAGTACCATTTTGCGGTTGCCTTACTTGGAGACCAAGAAAGCACTGGAGTTCACCCATTGCACTCATCTCAAACTCAGTTGTCATGAGTTTTCTGAACTCTTCACACATTTTAGAACATGTGCTTCCAAAAATGATGTCATCCACATAGATCTGGACAATCATCAAGTCTTTCCCTCTCCTTTTTAAAAACAATGTTTTATCAATTTTACCTCTTGTGAAACCAATGGAAAGAAGAAAAGTGGAAAGAGTTTCATACCAGGCTCTAGGTGCTTGTTTCAAGCCATACAAAGCTTTGTTTAGCTTGTAGACATGATTTGGATTAAATGGATCCTCAAAACCTGGAGGTTGACAAACATATACCTCTTCTTGAATTTTACCATAGAGGAATGCACATTTAATGTCCATTTGATACACCTTTATATTGTGGTTGACAGTAAAGGCCATGAATAATCTGATAGCTTCCAATCTTGCTACAGGGGCAAAAGTTTCATCATAATCAATGCCCTCTTCCTGTCTGAACCTTTGAACCACTAGCCTTGCTTTATTCTTGACAACAATACCCCTTTCATCAGTTTTATTTTTAAAGACCCACTTTGTGCCAATAGGACTTACACCCTCTGTCAGTGGTACAAGCTCCCAAACTTGTTGTCTTTTAAACTGTTGGAGCTCCTCTTGCATGGCCTCTACCCAACTGTTGTCTTTTAGTGCCTCTTGGTACTTGACTGGCTGATGGAGTGATAGGAAACCAGCAAAAAGACAGATGTTTTGGGATTGGCTTCTTGTTAGCACCCCTTCACTGATGTTGCCAATGATTTGGTCAGGTGGATGAGACTTCAAGAAGATTAAATCTCCTTTGTATGGAACAATGGCATTTAAGGGTGAAGGCTGCAGATGTGAATCATTTGAGCTAACCACTGTTGGTGACTTTGATAATCCAACAGGGTCTTGAAATGGAGGTGGAGGAATAGGAGGAAGTGGTGTGGAAACATGCTGACTTTTATCCACTGTTTGGGGATTTTTATCAACAGTGCTTGAGGATATGGAAGCAGGGGTTAAGGGGCTACTTTGGTCAACAACTGTTGAGGTAGCAGTGGTTGAGTTTTGACAACTGTTTTGAACATCTGCTGCTCTTCCAATTGATGCAGACTTTTGTTGTGGAATGATGACTTCATATCCATAGTCTGATGGATGATTTTGAGATGGACCTGCACTATTAGTCTTAACAGAAACATTTTCAAAGGTAAATTTATCAAGATCAAATAATTCTGCAGGATTTGTAGGGATTTTCATTGAAGAAAGTTCATTGAACTTCACATTCAAAGTCTCTTCCACTGTCTTAGTCCTAGTGTTGAACACTTTTTAGGCCTTAGCAGTGGTTGAGTATCCCAAATGATAACCACAATCAATTTTGTCTGCAAACTTTGAGATACAATCTTTTAAGTTTAAAATGAAGCATGGGCAGCCAAAAACTTTGAAATATGAAATCAGTGGTTTGATTTTATACAGAATTTCATAGGCAGTCTTTTGATGCCTGGGGTTTATTAAAACTCTGTTCTGGACATAGCAGGCAGTGTTTACAGCCTCTGCCCAGAAGGTTAATGGCAAACAAGAATCAGCAAGCATGGTCCTGGCGGCCTCAATCAAAGTTCTGTTGTTTCTTTCAACTACCCCATTTTGTTCTGGTGTTCTTGGAATGCTGTACTGCCTTACAATTCCTTTTGACACACAAAACTCATCCAACTCCCTACTTCTGAATTCCGTGCCATTGTCACTTCTGAAGATTTTTACTAGAAAGTCAAACTGCTTTTCAACCTGTGTGACAAAGTCTTGCAAAATGCCTGCAGTTTCATCTTTGGAATGTAAGAAATAAGTCCATATAAACCTAGAAAAGTCATATACAATTACCAAACAATATCTTTTCTTTCTAAGACTCTGGACTTTAACTGGGCCAAACAGATCCATGTGAAGCATTTGCAGGCACTTGGTTGTTTTGGACTCTTCAATGGTCTTAAATGGACTTTTATGTTGTTTTCCTTTTAAGCAGGAAACACAATGCTCAGGACAGGTGAACAGTTTTTGACGATGACCTCTTACTAACCCCTGTTTTAACAAAGCAATGATTATCTTGAGATTTGTGTGCCCTAATCTCCTGTGCCAAAGTTCTGTCTCTTTATTTGAGGCAGCTGAGAACAGACAGGCATCAGTCCTGGGGCTCTCTTTTGACAAATCAACTACATAAACATTGCCACTTCTTTGAGCAACAAGTTGAGTTTTTCCATTTTTTATTATTTATTCAATCTTTTCAACCATTTCTGGTCCAACAATCCTACAACACTCCTTAGTAAAAAATGAACCATAACCTTTGTCACTCATTTGAGAGACACTAAGGAAGTTGAATTTTAGATTGTCTATCAGATTGACATTTTCAAACTTAACATTTCCAGACTGTACTGTACCAGATCCCATCACCTTCCCTTTACTATTATTACCAAAAGATATATCACCCCCTCCATGAGTTTTGAATTCTTTGAGTAGGGCTCTACATCCAATCATGTTCCTGGAGCCTCCACTATCTACATACCAAAGACTATCTAAGCATGCAGAATCTCCCTGCACATCAAGTAGATTATTAGTTCAGGAGGGTCTCCAAAGCCAATAAGGCTTTGGATGGGGTCTCAACAGTGTCTATGTTAAGGTCAGGAAGATGGACAGTGGTTAGATCAGGGGATTGAGCAATTTTTGAAACTTGTTTCTCTAACCACTGTTGGGAGCCATTTCCAATCAATTCTTGATATCCATAGGGATGCCTGTTCACTCTTGGTTTAGAAGGCATTTTTGTATGCTTCATAAACATGTGGGACCCTAGGATAAGGTGGTTGACCTTTACCTCTTTGGTATTGGTTAGCAGGGGGTGCATCAGTCACCTGAACCTCTCTTTTAATAGAGGTTTGGTTCAGCTGTTTTGTAACAGCTGTTTGAACTGGCACAAACAGTGGTTGTTTCTTGACTTGTGGTTTTGATGAACTCATGGATGTTTTTGAAGTGTACTCATTCTTTTTTACATCAAAGGATTTGAGATACACACATTCCTGAGTCAGATGGTTTGTTTTACCACAGATGGTGCAGCTCTGAGAAGGCACAATGATGCTTGTTTTGTTGATATCATATGCTTTTAGATGAAAACAAACTTTTGTCAAATGATTTTTCTTCTCACAGAAATCACAAAACAAGTTTTTAACCTTTTCTTTTCTTTTCTTCTTTTTAGACTCCTTTGCAACAGAGTTTTGAACCACTGTTGGGATGTCCTTAAGAGGAATGACCTTGGCCTTGGGAGCTTTAACACCATCCACAGTTGTGAAGTCCATGGGTTTGAAATTTTCAAGAATGTCACACTCATCAGACTATGTGGGTTTGAATTGGTATTTCTCAATCTCCTCAAAAGTTGAGGACCCCACAGATCTTTCCAAAGTGATTTTGTTACCAAGTTTATCAGTTATTTTAACTTCTTGGCTATTCTTGTTTGTGGGTATGATTTCAACAGAGCCAGTTTGATTTGCAGCAGTGTTTTCAACTTGATCATTTTTTCTAAACCCTATGCCAAATTTTACATTGCTTTCAAGCTGTTTTTCAAGCATAATATCATAATCTTTGCAGGATTCCACCCATTTTTCACAAGTGATTTGGGTGGTTTCCAACTCCTTTTTACAGACTTGATATTTTTCTATCATGGCCTGGAGTTGGTCCTTGTTATGCTATGCTCTTGTTTGATGCTGCAAATTTCATTTTCTTTTTCAGCCAATTTGATTTTCGGTTCTTTTAAAGACTTTTCAAATTGTATTTCACCAGTTAATAACCTATCTCTAAGGTTTTCATTCACCTCCTTAATGTTTGAAAATGCTATGATGCATTTGCCTGAAATGTTTTTAAGAACCTGGGGTGATACCTTAGTTACAGCCATCATGGCATAATCACAGGTATGATCACTTTCTTCTTGAACTTTCTCTTCTTTTTCACCTTGTTTCTTCTCTTCTTCTTCTTTGGACCAGGGGTCAGACAGTGGTTCCAACAGGGGTTCTGAATTTTCTCCCAGCAGTATTTCATCAGCAACAGCAGTAACCACTGCTTCAGCAATTGTATCCAATGTTTCATCTCTTGACTGTCCTTCTTCAGTTTCTAGCCCTTCTGGTATAGACTCCAATGCTACAAAACAAAAATCACCACTAGAAACATTATTTTGAGCATAGAGTGAAAAATTTTCATCTCCTAGCTCTTCAGGTAAGCTACTCCAGTCAACAAGGCCTTGGGTGAAAAAGCTTTGCTGATCTGGTTGAACCACTGTTGGTGTAGCTTGTTGAGGTGCAACTTGTTGCACCTGAACCTGAGGAGCAGGGGCCTGGACATACTGTATCTGAGGAACAGTGGTTTGAACATAGTGCACAGGAACAGGAGTTGCAGTGTGTGCATAGTGAGCAGTGTTTACATGAGCAGCAGGGGCATATTTAGCATAATGCATAGTGTTTTGGTTATTTTGTAGTCTAGGGTTTGAGCTAGGATATGCAATAATTGGTCCATTGGTTTGACTCCTGCACTCTCTAGCAAAATGACCTAACCTATTACACTTATAGCATTTTATTTTTGACTTATCCAGCCCTACTTTTAAGTTCCCATGTAACCCTGGAAATTTTCTCCTTGTCCTTTTGTAAAACTTGCTGGTTCTAACACTCAGCAGTGCAAGTTGGTGCAAAATGTCCATTTCCTCTAAGTCAGTTGGATCAAAATGTTGTTTGAGTAAGAATTAGAGTTATTAAAGGCTCCACCAGCAGTGCTGCAAAAGAGTTGTGCTGCAAAATGAATAATCATCTACAACTTTTCCAGACTCTTGTAACTTCTTTTTCTGGTTCAACTCCCTTTCATAGGTCAGGAGTCTTAAATCGCTCAAACTGCTGTGTTAATGTTTCACCCTTAATGTGACAAAAGGTTTCATACTGTTGGTTCAAAATTTCCCTGTTATTTTCAATTACTTCTTCTATTCCCCCAAACTGTTCCTTAAGTGCATCCCACAATTCCTTGGCACTGTTACAGTGTAACAGTCTAGCATAGATCTCATTTGGTAGTGCAGATGCAACGATGCTAAATGCCTTAGCATCCAGTTCAATTTTCTGAAAATCTTGTTCAGTATAGTTCTCTATTTTCTAGGGAACCATGACCTTTAGTGTCACACCTCAACCGATGGCGGAAACATCGGGGCATGGCACTGAGCGAAACAGATTGTCCAGAAGTTTCCATAACAACTATAATTACCAATTATTTAAAGCAACACATCCCATACCATGTCATAAAATATAATACAATTATTACAGAAAAGATCTAGTCAAATTGTTCTGTTCTAACAACTCAGATTTTTATTACAGACATTTTTTTATTGTTGACCTAGGTCTTTCCTAGCCTCGATTTCACAGCAAAGTAAGCAAATAAGCATCCTAAGCACCTGTCACATACGTTAAAATAAAGGTCAATACACATAGTGTAAAGGTGAGCATACAAGTTTGATAATAGCATATAGAGTTCGAAATCGTTATGCATAACCAGCACGTACACAGTGTAAAATGAGGCATGTTAGTTGTCGACATGAACCTATCAATACAAATGACTGCGAGTTGACAGCCCAAGGCAGTTCGTATTGCATGATCACCACCGTGACCCATGTAATTAATTGTCCTTAACAACCCCTGAGTGAACAGGTGTTGAGTCCAAACAAATAGTACTACCGTTGCTAATGCAGGTAGACAGCATTCCATGTGTAAACATAACAAACAAGCATTCATTAAGTCACGTATAACATGCGGTAATTGGTTAGCAGTTAAAGTATTGCGTAGTGTGTTGATGTGATTTAGAATAAGTAACGTATGTAACACCCAAAAGTGCGTAAAGCAAAAAGGGATCGAGTATACTCTCAACGATTGGTGGATTGAAGGGAGTGCTAGAGAGTAGGGTTAGCCTGAACAGATTGATAGCATAACGATAAGCGATGCGTAAAATGACACAAGTGACGGTGGGTCGAACAACAGTTCGATCGGATGGTAGTCCGATCGGACAGCCGGTCGTTCGAGTATCAGTCCGCTCGGATGGTCATCCGATCGGGTGACCTTTCGAGGGGATTATTTCTTCCTTTGTGAAGGATGTGTTTGTGTATGATGGTTTGACTTTTGAAGTTTTCGTTGTAGCATTTTGAAAACATAGAAGTATCACTACCTTTCAGGTCGATCGATCGAATGACCGTTCGATCAGATAACAAACCGATTGGTTAGACACTCTAGCGTGAACAAGTTCGTAGCAGGTTGTCACTCGATCGGACGGTTGTTCGATCGGGTGGCAACACATGTGCATTGAACATGTTGAAAATTTGTTTAAGTATTGAAGTTCCAAAACATCACATAGTCGAATGGTCGGTCGATCGGGTGGTAACTCAATCGGACGGCTATCCGTTCAGTGTTCCAAAACTTCTTGAAGTTTGATTTGAAAGCTAAACGTGGGGCCAAGGTGCAAGTCGATCGGGTGACAGTCCGATCGGATGACAGTCCGATCGGACGGCATTCCGTCCTGGTCTTTCCGTTTCTTCTTACACTTGGTTGTTTTGATTGTTTATCGATTTATCGAGATGTTTTGATAACGTGTTAAGCAACAGAAATCTCGTCGATACTTGGTACCCCTGATCGGACAGGAATCACCCAAATCCGACCGGTTAACTGTTCTGGATGGTGGTCCATGTTTAACCCGAAATCGGTAATCTCGTGGATAGAATCCAGATCTTGAACTGACGCATCAACAAGCAAGAGTAGAAGGTTAGAACAAGCTCTGATTCTATCGGTTTTGGGTGCATTGAGTGTAAAAGACTTGAAAGAAAGTTGGAAAACCATCTTTCCATCCCTTTTCATCGTGAATATGTTTAGATCTATGAAAGATCTTTGTTTGTTTATGTGGAAATCGGTTAGATCTAAGTTGTTCTCGGTGGATTAAGGCCAAAACATGAAGTTCCCAAGAACACCATGATGACATCATCCTAGAACACCTCAAGTCTAGTGATTTCTCGGTTAAAAGTTAAGATTTAAAAGATAGAAATGTGTAGAATCAAGTGTAGATCAGAGAAGTACAAGACTTAGGTTGAAATCTTACTGGAATCGCGAGAAATCGAAGGGAAGGTGGGATTGGAGCGCTGGTCAGACCGGAGAGTGCCAAAAGTGGTAAGTTTGATGTGGACAGGGGGTATTTATAGGGTAGTAGGTAGGGCTGGAGAGGGGCAGATCGATCGGGTGGCAGAATGATCGATCGGCTAGCCGATCGAGCGGCAGCTCGATCGAACGGCTGGTCGATCGGCTGGTTACTTGGTCGATCAGTCGCTTGGTTCGAGTGTTCGGTGCGACGAGTTTTGCCGTTTCGATTGCGATTGCGATCGTTGCGATGCGATAGAGTTTCCTATTCAAATTACTTTTAATCCCAACTACTATATCAACATATAAGCATCCTTATTTCATATTCGTTTAGCGTTTGCGATTCAATTGCGATTGAGTTTCGATTGCGTTTCGATTAATCACCACAACACAACATAGATAACATGCACAAGTAACACATAAGGCACATACACACATATAACAACATCCAGAACGCGTAATTCGAGTTGCGAGTGCGATTGCGATAGCGATAAAGCGATAAAATATGCGATAAATATCGAATAAACCTCGATTATTAATAAGTACTCCACATAATACAACTAACGTAAAACATAAAATAGACTAACTACAAGTCAAAGAAGTCAAAACAGGAATTGAGCAAGGAGTGACAGATCACAATTAGCAATCTTGTCTTCCTTTGACTTCAATCTTGACTTTGACTTTCGAAACACGGGGTGTTACATCCTCCCCTAGTTGAGGGAATTTCGTCCGGAAATTAGGCCGAAGCCGTAACAAACAACTGCGGGTACTTCGCTTTTATGTCGCTTTTGAATTCCCAAGTGAACTTTGCGCCTCGTTTGCCTTCCCATCGGACTTTCACAATAGGAATGTGCGAGCGTCTGAGCTGCTTGGTTTGGCGGTCCCTGATTTCGACAGGCTTCTCCATGAAGTGTAGTGTTTTGTTTATTTGAAGGTCATCAAGAGGCACAATTAATTCATGCTCAGCCAGGCACTTTCGGAGGTTCGAAACGTGGAAAGTCGGGTGAACGTTACTAAGTTCCTCCGGTAGTTCGAGTCTGAAGGCGACTTTTCCGATCCTTTCCAGAATCTTAAAAGGTCCAACATATCGAGGCGCTAGTTTCCCTTTCTTTCCGAATCTGACCACACCCTTCCAAGGTGATACCTTTAGGAGTACGTAGTCGCCAACGTCAAATTCAAGGGGCTTGCATCGTCTATCGGCGTAACTTTTCTGTCGACTCTGAGCTTTCAGCAGATTGTCTCGAATTTGGAGGACTTTGTCAGTCGTTTCTTGCAATAGCTCAGGACCGGTTAATTGCGAGTGCCCGATCTCGTTCCATACAATAGGCGATCGACATTTTCTTCCGTATAAAGCCTCGAATGGTGACATTTGAATGCTGGAATGATAACTGTTATTATACGAGAATTTGACTAACGGCAGGTAAGCATCCCAATTACCACCGAAATCTATGACACACGAACGGAGCATGTCTTCAAGAGTACGGATCGTTCTCTCAGTCTGACCGCCGGTTTGAGGGTGGAATGTGGTACTTAGATTAAGCGTAGTACCGAGAGCTGCTTGAAACATTTCCCACAGTCGCGAGGTAAACCGAGCATCACGGTCAGAGATGATGTCGCGAGGCGTCCCATGTCGACAAATGACCTCATTGATGTAGATTCGGGCTAATCGTTCTACCTTGTAGTCTTCTCGTATTGGCAAAAAGTGAGCTGATTTGGTCAAACGGTCAACAACAACCCAGATGTTGTCGTGACCTGATGGCGTGCGCGGGAGTTTCGTTATGAAATCCATAGCTATACTTTCCCACTTCCACATAGGGATCGGGGGTCGTTCGAGTAAGCCAGAGGGTCTTTGGTGTTCAGCCTTGACCTTTGAGCAAGTCAGGCATTTCCCAACGTAGAAAGCGATATCCCTCTTCATGCCTGGCCACCAGTACTTGTAGCGTAGATCCTGGTACATTTTATCGGCACCGGGATGAATAGAATACCGAGATTTATGGGCTTCGTCCATCAATATCTGTCGCAAATTGGTTCGTTTAGGGATCCAAATTCGGTCCAGAAAGTGGAATATCCCATTTGACTTATTCACAAGCTGGGCTCCATCGTGATAGATTCTTTCCTTCTTTAAAGTGCGCTCGTTAAAACAAGCATGCTGGGCTTCGCGGATGAGGGTTTCGAGATCGTATAGGGCTTGGGTATCACGAATGCTGAGCAGATAGCTCCGTCTGCTGAGAGCATCGGCAACGACATTTGCTTTGCCTGGGTGATAACGAATCTCACAGTCGTAATCGTTGAGAAGTTCTACCCATCGGCGTTGACGCATATTAAGTTCCTTCTGGTCAAAGATATATTGTAGGCTCCTATGATCGGTGAAGATCGTACACTTGGTACCATACAGGTAGTGTCGCCAAATCTTTAACGCAAAAACAACTGTGCCTAGCTCGAGATCATGGGTTGTATAGTTCTTCTCGTGGATTTTGAGCTAACGAGATGCGTATGCAATGACCTTGTCTCTTTGCATGAGAACACAACCAAGACCAAGGTTCGAAGCATCACAATAGACAATGAAGTCATCGTTTCCGTCGGGTAAAGTGAGGACGGGAGCATTGCAAAGCATGTGCTTGAGGGTTTGAAAAGTAGACTCTTGTTCAGTTCCCCAAACAAAAGGCTTGTCTTTATGAGTGAGAGCGGTAAGCAGCACAACGAATTTTGAGAACCCTTCGATAAATCGTCGATACTAGCCCGCTAATCCGAGAAAAGAACAGACTTCAGACGGGTTCTTAGGTGTAATCCAACTCTTAACGGCTTCAATCTTCGTGGGATCGACGTGAATACCTTGACTATTTACAACGTGATCGAGGAATTGAACCTCCTCCAGCCAAAATTCGCACTTGGAGAACTTGGCATAGAGTCGATTCCCTTGGCGTAGCTCGAGAACCAAACGTAGATGTTGCGCGTGTTCGGCTTCCGACTTTGAATAGATCAAGACATCATCGATGAACACAATGACGAAGCGGTCGAGATAAGGTTTACACACGCGATTCATCAGATCCATGAAAACCGCAGGTGTGTTGGTTAAACCAAAAGGCATAACGACGAACTCACTGTGGCCGTATCGAGTGCAAAAAGCAGTTTTGGGTATATCTTCCTCTTGAATGCGTAACTGGTGATAGCCTGAGTGTAGATCGATCTTGGAGAAACACGTAGCACCTTTTAGCTGATCAAACAAATCATCGATGCGAGGCAGGGGATAGCGATTCTTGATTGTCAACTTATTCAATTCCCGATAGTCGATGCACATCCGAAACGACCCATCCTTCTTTTTGACGAAAAGGACTGGTGCGCCCCATGGAGAGGTGCTCGGGCGAATGAAGCCTTTATCAAGTAGTTCCTGGAGCAGACTCGAGAGTTCACGCATTTCGGATGGAGCGAGTCGGTAAGGAGCTCTAGCAATAGGGTTTGCTCCAGAAATGAGGTCGATACGAAAGTCGATATCACGACTTGGCGGCAGACCGGGAAGATCATCAGGAAAGACGTTGGGGAATTCACAAACAACAGGTACTTGGCTTACCGCCATTTCTTTCTTTTCCTTCTCCGCTACTACAATGTTAGCCAAGAAAGCTTTGTATTCCTTGGACACACGACATGAGCTTTAGACCTTTCAAAGAAGTTTCGCCATAAACACACAATACATCACCATTCTCAAGCGAGAATTGAATCATCTTATCGAAGCACACAACTTCAGCATGGTTTTCACGAAGAAAGTCCATGCCTACTATGATGTCAAAACTTCCGAGTTGCATAGGGATAAGGTCGATTGGGAAGATGTGATTGTTGAGCTCAAGAGTACAATCACGAAGAACAGAATTAACGGCGACAGTTCTTCTGGTGGCGACTTCTACATCGAACGCCAAGAGGAGATGGGAGCGCTTACGACTAAGAAGCTTCTCGAATTCAAATGACACAAAGCAGTTATCGGCTCCAATATCAAACAAACACGAAGCATAAATACCATTCACAAGGAACGTACCATTGACCACGTTGTTGGTAGCCTGGGCTTGAAGCACATTGATGTTGAAAGTTCTGGCGTGGGCGGCTTGTTGCTGTTGCTGTTGAGGCTGTTGTTGCTGCTCAGGCTGCTGCTGGGGCTCTTGTTTCACAACCCTGTTCGGGCACATGTTCGCAAAGTGGTTGGGATCACCACACGCGAAGCAGACTCTGGCATTGACCGCGGGTGCCTGAGCCACTTGTTGGCCTTGTGGGGCTGGAAGTAGAGCTTGATGAGCAGTGGCTTGAGCTGGTGCTTGTCGGGGACCAGTACGGCAATTGGCGGTAAAGTGGTCGTACATGTTGCAGTGCACACAAAATCGGTAAGCAATACCCACCGGGTGATGATAAGAACATGTTGGGCAGGCAGGGTGAGGACCAGTGTATGTACGCTTTGCAGGCGGTGCATAGATGACTGGTGCTGGTCGATGCTGAGTTTGCTGCTGAGCCGGTACGGCTTGAAGTGGAGCAGTACTGGTAGTGGCAGCACAGTTCTTGTTGCTGGAGCTGCTGTTGTTGTTCTTCTTCTTGCGGCGAGAGGCTTTTGATGATTGAGCGGCAGCGGTGGTGTCGGTAGTTGGAGCGGCGGTAGCTTGATGCAGGTTCTTCGAAGCTTTATCCTAAAACCAGCTTTTACTCGCTTGGCGTTGATTTCAGCGGTAAGCAAGTAAGTCTCTTTGATTGTTGCTGGCTTTGCGGCATGCACAAAATCTGCAACACAGTATGGCAGAGCTAGAATGTACTTCTTGATGGTCATCTTGGGCGTCTTCACTTGATCGGGACAGATGATACTGAGCTGCTTAAAGCGAGCAGTCAGGGTTGCGTTCTCTCCATCCTTCTGCGTGATATGCAAGAATTCGTCCTCCAGCTTTTGGCGTTCATGGGGAGGGCAGAATTCATCCATCATAATGGCCTTCAGCTCTTCCCACGTCAGCTCATAGGCTGCGTCATTTCCGCATTTGTTTCTCTCGGCCGTCCACCAGTCTAGTGCGCAGGACTGGAAGATGCCGGTAGCGTTTAGAGTACGGAGATTTTCAGGACATCCACTCTGGCGCAGAGTGACTTCGACGGAATCAAACCATTGAAACATGGCCGTTGGGCCATCCTTTCCAGTAAATTCCTTTGGACCACAGGCTTTGAACTGCTTGAAGCTGAAAGCAGTCTTGGAGCAGCTTTAGGAGCTTCGGTTCTGGACTCCTCGGATGATTTGCTCACATTCTCGTATATTTCACTCACGATCTGAGGAACTACCTTTGCTACTTGTTTAGCGACGAGAGAAGCAAGGCGTTTGTCTCTCTGTTCTTGGCGAGTAATTCGTGGGTGACGGGGCCCAGATAATGGTCCAGTCAACATTGTCTGCAACAGACATCGCCACAGGACTCAACACAACATAATCGATTCTCACCTCACATGTCTAATACTACTAAAGCTCATGAATACGATCATGTAAACACGTATGCACATAACCACAGATTCACATAAGCACAGAAGCACATAAGCACGTAAGGCACAGAAGCACAAAAGCACAGAAGCATATAAACACATAATTCACCTAGAAGCACACGGGAGCAGTCAGAATACAGAAACCTATTATTCAAAGTTCGTGAGCGTTCGAAAATAGCGATCGCGATTATCATGGCGAGTAGTATAGCATGCGTATAATCCCCAATATTGTCGATTTGTTAGCGTGTTGAGATAGATGTGCAGTGTGAGTCGTGTGTGTCGATTGAGAAGCGAATGTCAAAAATCAAATAAATCACCAGAAATCAAAACATATAAATAGATAAATACACACGTAAACACATAAAATCGACAAATATCAGAGTCAGCAGTTGCAGGCTCAGAATCGAAACACATAAAAATCGAGAAATGGATCGTCTGCGACTATTTAGACATCGACTACCCAAAGTGATTGGACTATTCACAAGGACCTGTTGTACACACTTTGACCATCCAGGACCGTGTTTTTGCCTCGAATCTTGGGCTCGGCACGCATCCTTTCAGTCATATCGTGACTTCAAGTCGTTGGAGTCCGTCGAGACTTTGGTGAGAGTTTTGTAAAACCAAGTAAAGGTTGGAATCAAGTCGTCAAGGTTCGGGTTTCACCCCTGTCTTAACAACGTCGTTCCTGTTTTGATAAAATAAAAGAGAATTATGCATCAAAGTATGGATTTCACTCCTGATTCAACGCAATTTCTCGTGTTTATAGATGAAAATGCGAGGCGAACAAGCAATTTTGGTCGAGAGTTTGCGGTTTTCACACTTAATCTCGGCCTAATCGCTCATCCATTCCTTGAAAACTAAAGTGCAGTGATAGTGTAGCGTGGGCGAGAATAGCGAGAAATAGCAATAAGCTCGTACATAATCCCTACCGGATATGCACAAGTCGGTCTGTTGGTTCCTAACTATAGAATAGGTCATTTCTAAGACATCGGCCCGGACTAGGTCGTGTCTTGCCTAATTCCCTATAGTTATGGCTCTGATACCAATCTGTCACACCCCAACCGATGGCGAAACCATCGGGGCATGGCATTGAGCGAAACAGATTGTCCAGAAGTTTCCATAACAACACGTCCCATACCATGTCATAAAAGATAATACAATTATTACAGAAAAGATCTAGTCAAATTGTTCTGTTCCGACAACTCAGATTTTTATTACAGATAATTGTTTATTGTTGACCTAGGTCTTTCCTAGCCTCGATTTCACAGCAAAGTAAGCAAATAAGCATCCTAAGCACCTGTCACATACGTTAAAATAAAGGTTAATACACATAGTGTAAAGGTGAGCATACAAGTTTGATAATAGCATATAGAGTTCGAAATCGTTACGCATAACCAGCACGTACACAGTGTAAAATGAGGCATGTTAGTTATCGACATGAACCTATCAATACCAATGACTGTGAGTTGACTGCCCAAGGCAGTTCGTATTGCATGATCACCACCGTGACCCATGTAATTAATTGTCCTTAACAACCCCTGAGTGAACAAGTGCTGAGTCCAAACAAATAGTACTACCGTTGCTAAGGCAGGTAGACAGCATTCCATGTGTAAACATAACAAACAAGCATTCATTAAGTCACGTATAACATGCGGTAATTGGTTAGCGATTAAAGTATTGCGTAGTGTGTTGATGTGATTTAGAATAAGTAACGTATGTAACACCCAAAAGTGCGTAAAGCAAAAAAGGGATCGAGTATACTCACATCGATTGGTGGATTGAAGGGAGCGCTAGAGAGTAGGGTTAGCCTGAACAGATAACGATAAGCGATGCGTAAAATGAAACAAGTGACGGTGGGTCGAACAGCAGTTCGATCGGATGGTAGTCCGATCGGACAGCCGGTCGTTCGAGTATCAGTCCGCTCGGATGGTCATCCGATCGGGTGACCTTTCGAGTGGATTGTTTCTTCCTTTGTGAAGGATGTGTTTGTGTATGATGGTTTGACTTTTGAAGTTTTCGTTGTAGCATTTTGAAAACATAGAAGTATCACTACCTTTCAGGTCGATCGATCGAATGACCGTTTGATCGGACGACAAACCTATTGGTTAGACACTCTAGCGTGAACAAGTTCGCAGCAGGTTGTCACTCGATCGGACGGTTGTTCGATCGGGTGGCAACACATGTGCATTGAACATGTTGAAAATTTGTTTAAGTATTGAAGTTCCAAAACATCACATAGTCGAATGGTCGGTCGATCAGGTGGTAACTCGATCGGACGGCTATCTGTTCGGTGTTCCAAAACTTCTTGAAGTTTGATTTGAAAGCTAAACGTAGGGCCAAGGTGCAAGTCGATCGGGTGACAACCCGATCGGATGATAGTCCGATCGGACGGCATTCCGTCCTGGTCGTTCCGTTTCTTCTTACACTTGGTTGCTTTGATTGTTTGTCGATTTATCGAGATGTTTTGATAACGTGTTAAGCAACAGAAACCTCGTCGATACTTGATACCCCTGATCGGACAGGAATCACCCAAATCCGACCGGTTAACTGTTCGGGACGGTGTTCCATGTTTAACTCGAAATCGGTAATCTCGTGGATAGAATCCAGATCTTGAACCGACTCGTCAACAAGCAAGAGTAGAAGGTTAGAACAAGCTCCGATTCTATCGGTTTTGGGTGCATTGAGTGTAAAAGAGTTGAAAGAAAGTTGGAAAACCATCTTTCCATCCCTTTTCATCGTGAATATGTTTAGATCTATGAAAGATCTTTGTTTGTTTATGTGGAAATAGGTTAGATCTAAGTTGTTCTCGGTGGATTAAGGCCAAAACATGAAGTTCCCAAGAACACCATGATGACATCATCCTAGAACACCTCAAATCTAGTGATTTCTCGGTTAAAAGTTAAGATTTAAAAGATAGAAAGGTGTAGAATCAAGTGTAGATCAGAGAAGTACAAGACTTAGGTTGAAATCTTACCGGAATCGCAAGAAATCAAAGGGAAGGTGGGATTGGAGCGCTGGTCGGACAGGAGAGTGCCAAAAGTTGTAAGTTTGATGTGGACAGGGGGTATTTATAGGGTTTCCTAAAGTGGGAAGGGCTGGAGAGGGGCTGATCAATCGGGTGGCAGCCTGATCGATCGGCTAGCCGATCGAGCAGCAGCTCGATCGAACGGTTGGTCGATCGGCTGGTCACTTGGTCGATCAGTCGCTTGGTTCGAGTGTTCGGTGCGACGAGTTTTGCCGTTTCGATTGCGATTGTGATCGTTGCGATGCGATAGAGTTTCCTATTCAAATTACTTTTAATCCCAACTACTATATCAACATACAAGCATCCTTATTTCATATTCGTTTAGCGTTTGCGATTCGATTGCGATTGAGTTTCGATTGCGTTTCGATTAATCACCACAACACAACACAACATAGATAACATGAACAAGTAACAGATAAGGCACACACACACATATAACAACTGTAACGCCCCACGTTTTCATACTTTCTATATTTAGAAACCATCGTTTGTAAAAACTATTTTTGGAAACTTCGAAGTCTCGTAATCGTTCTTTCATTAAAAGCAATGCAAAATCCGAGACTTGAATCATGAATAAAACTCGTATTTTGTTACGAATATGTTAAACACACTTTATATATGCTCATACATTCAAGTTCGTGGAACAATTGATACTTATTCGTAATTCTTGGGAACTATGTGCTAAACTTGCAATTATGTGAAACTTATGCATAAAACATGCTTTGAGCGTAAACGATACTTGTATACGACCTTCATACGCTTAATTATACTTTGATTATTTTCCTCATACCTTATTTGGCCTTAAACCATGCTTAAATGGCAAGTCTAGTCCTTAAAACACATTAAAAACCCTAAAATATAAACTACAGGGGCCTAAATGTCAAAAATCAAACTTAATTTCAGAAGCCATGCAGTGGCGTAGCGCGAGCACTAAGGCCTTAGTGCTAGCGCTACGCGAGCACCTTGTTTCGACAGATTGTGTGTTTCTTCAGCGAAAATGCACGAAATCCCAAGTTCCAACCTCACCCAGTCACCTCTAATCCACCTCTAATCACCTCCAATCAACTCTAAACTCCTCCACTATAAATAAACACCCTCTCCAAGCATTTTGACACTTTCACAACTCTCTACAACTCACAAATTCACTCTCAAATCAGTTGCAAATATGCATTTTCGGACAGATTCATACACTTGCACCAAAGTGAGCATAACTTGCTCATTTCTCAACGAAATCACTCGATTCTTCTTCCTACTTGCTTGGATAATCATAGGGTATGATTCCTTGACTTCTCCTTGGAGAAATCAGACCTGGAAATCCCCTGAAATGATCCAAAAACTTTCTGTTTTGTTTGATGTTATTCAAAAACTTGTTTAAACTTATCCAACTTGTGTCTAACACATCTCACACCAATGTCCTAATGCTTACAACCACCCTTATGGTTGGTTAAGCTTAAAAACATGGTTGAGACACTTGAAATCAGAGGATTAAACCTCAAATACTTCTGTTTTGATAGGGTTTTCAACCCACAAATCATGTCAAGCTTAGATCTTGATGAATGAGTGATTATGGAACAACTTGGGTTGTCCTACATAGAATCCTCACATGATTTGATGATTTCTCATAGATTAGGTTATTTATATTATTGTACTAATCCTAGTTCGTGACCCTCCTTGGTTGTTTTTACATCAAGTGAAGTGGTGAACATACAAGGGGTTCCTAAACGGAAGCTAGTTCTTCCTACCCCATACTTGACATCCATGACTACTCGAGGTGCCTAAATGAAGATTCTAATCTTCTACCTCCTACTTGAATTATTGGACTAAATAATATGCAATATATATATATATATATACACTCATTCGAACCTTTGATGTTGAACTTGTGTTTACATGTTAAAGTAGTAGAACATCATATAAGACCTAAACCTTGTTGTGATTCTTATGGGTGTTCAACTCATGAAAACATTATCATAACCCTTGTGGTTACCAAGTGTCATACAAGTGTTAAGTGTTGAAGATGATTATTTTCACATGTTATTCTCATGTCTTATTTTTATGTTGTTTTAAATACCGAGTCTTGTCTCTATGCATACTTGAACTTTAACCCTTACACATTCAATCTTTTAACCTCATCAACTCGTCATAAATTGGATAATCGGAAAGCATATGCAAACTTTGTGAGTATACTCGTATTTTCCCCTCTTTACTTTTACCACTTTTGGGGTGTAACATGTTTATCTATCAACAACTTACACATGAACTTTTGCTTAAACACATGAACATTCTTATTAACATGCTTGTATACGTGATGGCTTGATACTTTAAACTTGGATTAATCTTATGTGTTGAACTTATCATTAACTTGTACGAGCCAAACCGTGACATGTGTAGCGCTATAGGATTAACGACCCGCCGCCCGTAACTTGTGGTTATGTCATGAGCATATTGCGTTTTCTTGGTTTGATATTTTAGACACATACCATGTTTTTATGTTTATCTTGAATCACATGCTTGCTATGAGGAATTGTTCAAAACTTATCTTTTGTTATGTACGTACCAAACTTGTATACTCGCCTTTGCTTTTGCATTGAACTTTATTTTAAACATGTTACAGGTTGAGGATGATGATGCTATGAAATGAAGTAGCGTTGATGCCTAGATACACATATAGACGTTTAGGTCAAATACATTGTATAAATGTCATATTTGTTGTCGTATTGTTTTCTTGTATTTAACATGTTGTATTTCAACTTTCATGTATTGTAACATTTATTTATGAAAGAAATCAATTTATCTTTAATTCTATTGTCACAAATAGTGTTATGATGTCTCGAGCAATCTTCACACTTCGTCTCATCCCGATGTTTCCGCCATTGGTTGGGGTGTGACAGATTGGTATCAGAGCCATAACTATAGGGAATTAGGAAAAGTAGGAATGCTTTTACCTAGTCTATAGTTTTAGAGTCTTATTCGTATATTTTGCTCGAACAACTACATGATACTTTATTTGTTTCTTATGTATGCTAATTTAGACATATGTATCACTCGTGAGAAATATTCAACATGTTATTCTTATGCATTAATGCTTGTCTTATTATGTGTTAATACGTGCTTCATTGTTCGATTCTTTACGTGTTACTCTAAACATATTTCTCTATGTGTTAATACATGTTTTATCATTTCGTTATCCAAGCACCATTCTTGATATGCTTCCTTATGTGTTTATACTTGTTTATGTATTTCTTTGACATACACTTCCCTCATACATTTCTCTCGGTATTTCTAAATCCGAAAACACTCATAATACACAAACGAGACGACTTCACCAAAATAGGCGTGAAACCCACAATTTGGTGAATGACTCTCAATCCTTCTACTCTTCTTTTTACACGAAATTCACCACCAAGTTAGGAGTGAAATCCTCACCTTGACGGAGAAATTCGAATTTCAAATTCTAGTGGACCCTCGTCAAAGTGTCAAAAATTAACTTTTGACCCGGCGAGTACCAACCACACTTAGGATACTAAATCGCCAAGTTAGGGGTGAAACCCGCACCTTGTCGACTAGTTCCACTCTTTGATTTTCATTAATCCCGCCAAGTCTCGAATTTTCAATTGAATTGGGGACATGTAGTAACCGGAAGGGTAAATACCGTTAACCGACTTGTCGGCAAGAGTATTTCACCTATTAGGCCAAAGCATGCTCCTCAAATTCGAAAGACTTTTCGACCACTTTGGTTAGTCAACGTTCCGTTTTGGAACCATCCCAAATTTAATCAAACATACGTTATATTATTTACTTTATTAGATGCAATCTTTCAAATTCAAATTTGCTTTCGATATTTTCTTCTCACACACGCATCATACTAAATCTTTTTCATACACCTATACATATGCATGATTTCATATAATTTAAATTCGTATTTCTTGTAACGAAAGGTGGAGACGTATCATCGAGATAGGAGTGATTTCCTTACCTTGACGATTAACTCCACTCCCCTTTTCCTTAAAACGATCTCCCAACAAGTTCGGGGTGATTCCCTTACCTAGGTGATCGTTACCAAAACGCCTCTTCAAAATATCTTATTATGCAAACTCGATCATGTTTTATATCTAAATTATTGATCATTATTCAAAATACATACGTGTACGATTTCAAAATATATTGCCTTATCAAGCGTATTTTCTATCCTACAACCTATTTTCACCTAACTCATATACACGAGATTCTTAACTTATCTTAAACGTTTTACTACACAAATTTCCAAACCTTACGAAATGCTACCTATCAGCTTAATCGGTCCAAGGAATCTTTGCCCACGAACTCTATATTCGACTTAATCACTAAAACGTACTCATGATACATATCATCAAACTAAAGGCTTTCATTCCCAATCGGAGGATCAAACCAACATTTCTTTTACACCTATAAGATCTTATGGATGTTATATGATCGTTTTACCAAAGACTCTTTTTTTAACATCAACAAATCATTTGTTAGAACTTTTAACAATCACTAAGTTTTGTTGCTAAAATTCTTTTCTAAGGATCCTCGTTTTCACAAGAACCTCCTAAATTCATAACTTCTTGTTTAATGAAATGAATTTACCTTTGATTGAAAACCTTTTTACACCAATTTACAAAACACGTGGGCAAGAAGACTTCTTAGAGACCGACCATCCTTGGATTTCGTAAACTCTTTTAAAACAAAAAGTAGCATTTCCATTCACTACAAAATGCATTATGCTTAACCCATGAGTGCCATATATCCTTTTACATATGCAACTATATTCTACATTTCAAACCAAGCTCACCTAATTTTGATACGATAAACTCAACGTTTCGTTTAAACAACTATACACACATTTCATCATACATGTTTTAGTCATTTTAACGCAACAATTCACTTATAATCATTCGTATTTACATACTTAACCTTTTGGACGATCCTATACACCTAAATCCGTGATGTTATGCCTATACTTATAATCGCATTCATACTTATACTCATACGTTTCATGTTTTACTTATACTCATACGTTTCATGACTTTACCTATACTCATATATCTCATGTTTTACTTATACTCATACGTTTCATGATTTTACCTATACTCATATATCTCATGTTTTACTTATACTCATACGTTTCATGATTTTACCTATACTCATATATTTCATGTTTTCACTTATACTCATACGTTTGCGTGCTTATACATATACACATACTACTTCCACGTCTTACGTTTATGCTTATACATACATTCGAATTCATACTTATATTCATGCTAGAAGCTTTCATTCATACACATGATTCATACATTCGTACCTATACGCGAGCGTAATCCGAGGGGTTCGCTTGCGAGGGTCCCATACATACTTAAGCATAGGACTTGCTTACATACTACATTCTTACACGTGCACATTCTTAATTTTTAAATTATGAATACCCTAATTCATACACGACTAGTACAAGCTATGCGGATCGGGCGACGATCAATATAATCACGGGTGCACACGGGATTATAGTGATAGGCGTATGAGAACCATAGAGTGTACTACTGTGTATGGTAAGACACGGAACGTAACATGACACCGAATACGAAACGGACATATTGTGGTCAAGACATGGTGGATACGCCGCTGGTACTTCCTATATATAAGTGTTTTCACCACGTTGCCTAACTTTCGTAAAACGTGCCATGAGAAATTCAGAGTTTTGCAGACCTTTTGGACCTAATACAACTTCACGCAACTCACAAACGCATTATATCCGATTATCCATGACGAGACTTCATCCTTAACACACTACGTTCATCTATCCAACACTTATGCTATTCTCATACTTGTACTCTTTAAGAGTCATTCGTTCGTTCTATACTTGTATTATTCTCCTTATCCTTTTAGTTCATACAAACCTCGTTCGCAATCAAGCTTGTTTAAACATTCGGGTCCTAACTTACCTCGTTACCCATAAAATAGTCTTCCTATTCTGGACTCTTGTGTAACTGTACTTAATATACCTTTAATGCTTTAATTAAAGTACCAAACCTTCTCGTTTCACTCAATAAACAATTTTCTACAAATGTGATTAGTTACCACGTTCCATCAAAATACAAACCGTTTGTCAACATCTTCTTTCTTAATACGTCACTTTTCATTTATTACGTCACCTTTTTAAATACGTCGCCAATTTAAGCTATTCAAACTTGCTTAGACTCACTTCACCTATATACGCACCCACATATTTTCAACTATGTTAGATACCTCAAATCATTTTAAACAATGAACACACTCACAAATTTACCTTGTCCCTCTCCTAAGTTTTGTACCTTTCAAAATGTTTCAAAATTTCAAGTCTCAAATTTTTACAAAAACTATTCAAATCTACCTCTTGAATAAATTTCGGGACGAAATTTCCTAAAGGAGGGGAGACTGTAACGCCCCGCGTTTTCATACTTTCTATATTTAGAAACCATCGTTTGTAAAAACTATTTTTGGAAACTTCGAAGTCTCGTAATCGTTCTTTCATTAAAAGCAATGCAAAATCCGAGACTTGAATCATGAATAAAACTCGTATTTTGTTACGAATATGTTAAACACACTTTATATATGCTCATACATTCAATTTCGTGGAACAATTTATACTTATTCGTAATTCTTGGGAACTATGTGCTAAACTTGCAATTATGTGAAACTTATGCATAAAACATGCTTTGAGCGTAAACGATACTTGTATACGACCTTCATACGCTTAATTATACTTTGATTATTTTCCTCATACCTTATTTGGCCTTAAACCATGCTTAAATGGCAAGTCTAGTCCTTAAAACACATTAAAAACCCTAAAATATAAACTACAGGGGCCTAAATGTCAAAAATCAAACTTAATTTCAGAAGCCATGCAGTGGCGTAGCGCGAGCACTAAGGCCTTAGTGCTAGCGCTACGCGAGCACCTTGTTTCGACAGATTGTGTGTTTCTTCAGCGAAAATGCACGAAATCCCAAGTTCCAACCTCACCCAATCACCTCTAATCCACCTCTAATCACCTCCAATCAACTCTAAACTCCTCCACTATAAATAAACACCCTCTCCAAGCATTTTGACACTTTCACAACTCTCTACAACTCACAAATTCACTCTCAAATCAGTTGCAAATATGCATTTTCGGACAGATTCATACACTTGCACCAAAGTGAGCATAACTTGCTCATTTCTCAACGAAATCACTCGATTCTTCTTCCTACTTGCTTGGATAATCATAGGGTATGATTCCTTGACTTCTCCTTGGAGAAATCAGACCTGGAAATCCCCTGAAATGATCCAAAAACTTTCTGTTTTGTTTGATGTTATTCAAAAACTTGTTTAAACTTATCCAACTTGTGTCTAACACATCTCACACCAATGTCCTAATGCTTACAACCTCCCTTATGGTTGGTTAAGCTTAAAAACATGGTTGAGACACTTGAAATCAGAGGATTAAACCTCAAATACTTCTGTTTTGATAGGGTTTTCAACCCACAAATCATGTCAAGCTTAGATCTTGATGAATGAGTGATTATGGAACAACTTGGGTTGTCCTACATAGAATCCTCACATGATTTGATGATTTCTCATTGATTAGGTTATTTATATTATTGTACTAATCCTAGTTCGTGACCCTCCTTGGTTGTTTTTACATCAAGTGAAGTGGTGAACATACAAGGGGTTCCTAAACGGAAGCTAGTTCTTCCTACCCCATACTTGACATCCATGACTACTCGAGGTGCCTAAATGAAGATTCTAATCTTCTACCTCCTACTTGAATTATTGGACTAAATAATATGCAATAGATATATATATACACTCATTCGAACCTTTGATGTTGAACTTGTGTTTACATGTTAAAGTAGTAGAACATCATATAAGACCTAAACCTTGTTGTGATTCTTATGGGTGTTCAACTCATGAAAACATTATCATAACCCTTGTGGTTACCAAGTGTCATACAAGTGTTAAGTGTTGAAGATGATTATTTTCACATGTTATTCTCATATCTTATTTTTATGTTGTTTTAAATACCGAGTCTTGTCTCTATGCATACTTGAACTTTAACCCTTACACATTCAATCTTTTAACCTCATCAACTCGTCATAAATTGGATAATCGGAAAGCATATGCAAACTTTGTGAGTATACTCGTATTTTCCCCTCTTTACTTTTACCACTTTTGGGGTGTAACATGTTTATCTATCAACAACTTACACATGAACTTTTGCTTAAACACATGAACATTCTTATTAACATGCTTGTATATGTGATGGCTTGATACTTTAAACTTGGATTATTCTTATGTGTTGAACTTATCATTAACTTGTACGAGCCAAACCGTGACATGTGTAGCGCTATAGGATTAACGACCCGCCGCCCGTAACTTGTGGTTATGTCATGAGCATATTGCGTTTTCTTGGTTTGATATGTTAGACACATACCATGTTTTTATGTTTATCTTGAATCACATGCTTGCTATGAGGAATTGTTCAAAACTTATCTTTTGCTATGTACGTATCAAACTTGTATACTCGCCTTTGCTTTTGCATTGAACTTTATTTTAAACATGTTACAGGTTGAGGATGATGATGCTATGAAATGAAGTAGCGTTGATGCCTAGATACACATATAGACGTTTAGGTCAAATACATTGTATAAATGTCATATTTGTTGTCGTATTGTTTTCTTGTATTTAACATGTTGTATTTCAACTTTCATGTATTGTAACATTTATTTATGAAAGAAATCAATTTATCTTTAATTCTATTGTCACAAATAGTGTTATGATGTCTCGAGCAATCTTCACACTTCGTCTCATCCCGATGTTTCCGCCATTGGTTGGGGTGTGACAACAACATCCAGAACGCGTAATTCGAGTTGCGAGTGCGATTGCGATAGCGATAAAGCGATAAAATATGCGATAAATATCGAATAAACCTCGATTATTAATAAGTACTCCACATAATACAACTAACGTAAAACATAAAATAGACTAACTACAAGTCAAAGAAGTCAAAACAGGAATTGAGCAAGGAGTGACAGATCGCAATTAGAAATCTTGTCTTCCTTTGACTTCAATCTTGACTTTGACTTTGACTTTCGAAACACGGGGTGTTACATTTAGATCCTCAGCACTCGGCACCATTGGAACATGTGGTCCAAAGATAACCGACTTCCAACATCCGGTATTCTGTTGAGCTAGGATGTGACCCATCCTTCGCTCCCAGATGTTGTATTCATTTCTCTTCAACATAGGTGGTTTGAAGAGAGAACCAATGTTATTATTGATATCCTGTGATTGTGACGTCATTCTGGTTGTTTTACAGGCACTAATTAATCAACTTTTGCTCGTGATTAAACCTTATTCTGTTTTTCAACGAAACTAACAATTGAAAGTGTCAACTAAATTGAGCTAAACTTTTACGTCAAAATGATTGTTAGATCAAATTTGACTGTCCAAGCTCTGATACCAATTGTTAGGATCTGAGTTTCTAATGATTGTGCTTGTTTGATAATAATGAAGATGAAATAAGGTAAAGTGCAGCGGAATTTAAATGGAACGAACTTTCAACACACAATCAAAGAGAGAATTGTTTTCAACAAACATGTTTAACATGAAATCGAATTATTATATTTATTACAATCTTCAATTACAATGCATGCATGCATACAATCTCCCCCTCAGCCTGAGCTCACAGTGAATGTTCGTACAAAATGACTTTGTGATGAAGAGAGCTAATAGAACAGTACAAGGTACTGTTCTATTTATAGTACAGAACAAACCACTGTGGCATCTTTGCTGACGTCACCATGAAAGTGACATCTAACCTCCTAACAACCTCTAACCACTGACTATTACAAACACTGCTATCTAACAACTGATTACAATAAATAAATGCAAATACTAGTCTAAGTGCTGCTTCTTCATTCCACTGCTTTAACCCCAGCAGTGCTTTATGTCTTCAGCAGTACTTGAACTATAGCAGCAGATTGAGCATCAGTGTTTAGTCTTCAACAGTCTTTGGATGATCAGCAGTTGATGTTGTGACAACCCGAGATTCCAGGGTCTCCCCTCTACACGTCACCTGTATTATAATCTTGTTCTCACAATTCGTTCTACGTTGTGATCAGTACACGATACATGAATGGATAAGGTATTGTTATGAGTTGTTCTAATATTGTTAAGCTTCCACTGTGCGACGAAAATCAGCCAAAAGATTACATCTCTATTATCACAATTAAGTGGGGCCATTGAAAAACATGGAGGGTATTTATGATATTTTTAAAAGATCATACAAAATTCATATCATCTATCATCACATCGTCCAAGGAGGGGGGGTCACGTGATCATAGTGGGATTTCTTGAAATATAAACAATATTAATTAATTCCTCAAACATCAGACTTGTGACGGCAGCAAGGTTTTCAACATCATCATCACTTACAATATTGAGGAGAGTGCATGTGAACATTGACTTGGAGGGTTTTATATATCTAGTAACAAAGCATCAAAGCATCACATCATCATAAAGACCCGGTTAGTTGAATTTTATATATATCCACACACACCGAAATAGTGGTTGGGCCGGGTGAAGCCCACGTGAATAATTGTTTTGTTGTTGGGGGCCGGTTACGGTAGATTATATACACACAAGGAATTACGTGACTTGTTAGCAAACACATATTCAAACCCTACCTATTCCTAGTTGGTGTGCGGCAGGAGACCCCCCCCCCCCCCTGTCGTGATCATCATCACCATATTCTCATCAGTCTTCCGGTTAGTGTTTCTTATGATTGTTGTAGTTTGTTGATTGTTTTAATGATTGTGTATCTAGGTGAAATCTACGTGCAATATAACATATACTGTATGATCAAGAACTATGTGCATGAGTAGCATGATTTCGATCAATAGACACATGAATCAGGTATTAGGTTGCGAGTATCTATGTGGTTCGAGTAGCGTAATTGTGATGGACATGATCCGATAAATGATATGTTGACTGATCCGTGTATGATGATCCTGTTATGACGCACATGTTAATGATATTAAATCCTGATTTCTTGTGTGTACTATAGGTATTAAGATTAGTGTGAATAATGGTGGTTCTTTATGATATTTGAATGATGCGAAACAAATTGAGTAATGATTGATCTTGATTAAACATTTACTGTTGATGCAATGATGCTGTATGTGGGGTTATGATTTGGTGTAAACATGTTTATATTGGTCCCTATATGATAATCTCGGTTATGTGTGATAAATTATCTTGTGATTCTGAATGTTGGATGTTAACAAATGATAATTGTGCATGGATCCATTATAGGGAGTTGTCATGACTAATTGATGTGCACTGGATAGGGATTAAAGGTTTTGTATATATGCCGATGTGCATATGGGGGCTTATGTTAATTATTCTAAATGAAAATTGTTGGTATCGTGTGATAACCTAGATTGGTATGGGTTATTAGAAGAAACTAGTAATATACAAAGTCCATTGGGTACTGTGCAGTGGGCTGCACATGTAGCAGGTTGTAAGTCTTGGGCTGATTAATGGGAATTAGTAACATAAAACTTTAATGGGCTTCACACTTATTTAGATTGGGCCGGTTAGTTCACAAACAAGGGAAACGAGTCTGTTTGGTCGTTGGGCCGCATATGTATAGTGGGCCGTACGTACTAAGTGATTATGTAATGGTACTGGTTTAACTGATATGATTTGTATTGCATGAGTGTATTATACGAGCAATTACGGTATATTATGTGAACCTGGAATATGTGGATTAACTGTACGCGTACGTGTGGGTTATGTGCAACTGAGATTAATTGTTGTCGGTAATCATGTTAGGACGCCTGTGATCAACTATTAAGCAGTTAACTAAATCTTACCGAGCAAACCAAAGGTGAGTTCACTGCTCTTTTCCAAGCATGCATCCCGGGAAGGGATATCGGGTAACGTTCCAGGGAGAAATGCAGGTTAATGGGATGTTGGTTATTACTCAGTTTCTATTATGTAAGACCCCCTACATCTACCGTGTTGCCGGGAAGGCAACGAGGTATTTAGTTGATAGCGCTATTAGGATTGGCACCCTCACACCGTGCCGAAAGGACGGGCGTGAACTAATTACCTTGACCACTTGACCAATGCCTAGATAGAGGCATTGGGGTTGGGCATTCACATCGTGTATATATAAGACCCCTTACATTTACTCGAGGTTATTAGTTGAGCTAATTACCTCGACCACTTGACCAATGCCTTGATAGAGGCATTGGGGTTGGGCATTCATATCTTGTAGCCAGTTGCGGTAATCGAGTTAATAACAACATCAAATCAAGTCAAAACATCGAATCTGTGAAACGCTTTAATCTGGTAACTGGTATCTAAACACGTTAACAAAACTTTGAACTCACCAGCGTCGTCTGACACACTTGTCTGCATGCTTGCAGGACTATAAGCTTATATCATTTGGAACTTGCTGTCTAGGAGGCTGGAGTGGTCATGGGTCGAGATACATGGAAATCTCAATACAAGCTTAATGGTTTATGTACACATGGTTTACGAAACACTTAACAGACGAGTTATGCTTCCGCTGTATTCAATAAATGATATGTAACATTTGTAATACTTTACATTATGAATGAAAGTTTTATTTAATTATATTCATGAGTTCAATGTGATTGGTGGCTTGGATCCTGGTATGTCACACGCCTCGCGGGGTTTTCCGCATGTGGTATTTTGGGGGTGTGACAGTTTGGTATCAGAGCCATTGGATATAGTGAACTTGGTTTAAAAAAAATGGGAAAAACGTTTTTGGTAAAACCAGACTATAACCGAACAGTTCTGAAAACGTGAATACGACCATGACACTCAGCTCCAGATTGCAAGGTTTGTCCCTCGTACACTCATTGTACTACATAACTAGTGAACACTTACATATGATATCGTATGTGATTGCACGTTTAGCACAACAGTACGAATTCCTGTATTACATGCTTGTGTTATGTGCCTGATAGGGTGGTATTTCCCTAAACCTTCGTGACTTACGTTTCGTGATGCTCTTTGGTTGCTACTCGAGTTTGAGGAACCATTCGACATGAGTTAAGAGGAGCTGAGATGAGCATGCAAATCACAATATTATTGTGGGTGCACACATAATAATAATGTGGGGTGCATGCGAGTCCCAGTGAGCCTTAACAAGTGGAAAAAGGGGTTCCGTTCCGTTATTTGATCGATGTGAAACATAACAAACCTATAGGGGTCATAGCAGTGATTGTCCCCTACTCGAACGTGAATTTTTTTCAAGATTCTCTGAAAACCTTTCGAATCTCGATGCTATTGAGTAATACCTGAACACACATCTGAACGCCTAGCGAACTGTGTAGAATGTTAGGTGCTGGTACGAACATCCACGAGTTGGATGTTGCAACGACAATGATTGGTCTATATCTTTTCCACCTTTCTTCGTTTGCTGGAACTTGACATATTGACGCCTTAGATCCCGAAGTGTGATCACTTCTGCAACACTCTCGTAACATATCGTGTATCACTCAAGCAACTTGCAACATCGATGGATAGGAGGATGAGCGTAGTACTTTACCGACCTCAGTATTTGGACGACCCTGATTACCAGCAACGAACATCAACGATTTGACTCCAATTGAATTCTTAACCCCAGCCAGCGACTCATGGGAGTCAACTTTTACGAATTAATCGAGACATAAACGGTGACAATTGACCATAGGGTGGAATGTGAAACTGCCAGCACTATGAATAGCGCCTGAGGACGTGACACGAAAAGTGTCAGGATGAGCTCAATAGGTGAAGAATTGTAGGGCTTCGTTTCAAGCAACAACATTAGAGGTGACGGTCGCGGCAACATCAAGGTATTCGTGGTCATAGCATGCAGCATGGAAATGAAGGTGACATTAACAAGGATTGACTAAGAAAACGACAGCAGTACTGGCAATCCTTGTAACGAAAACAGCAACATTGGAGATGATGATCATGGAAGGGCATTTAGAATTGGCGTGGGTGACGTCAGGACTTAACGATATGGTAGCTAGTATGAGTAGCAACTCACTTCGTCTCTGTTCTATATAACCCTGATGCTTCCTGAAACCCAACCTGTTGCGAAATCGGCTAATGGCAAGACAATGGAAACCTTATATGATCGTTTGGATGCAAACTCGACCTTGAAGGACAAGTGTGCGACATCGACCTTTCTTCCGGTGTTCTTGATAGATGTACCCTGTAAGGAGAAGATTCTACTTACCCCTCCCCTTAGTGGAGAATTGTTATCTGCCCTAACGCATCGGAGTGGCGCAACGGTTAGCATCATGTCAGCAATGAAGGCCCAAAAGTGTCTACGGAGGGATTACCCTACTACGTTAACAACCGTTACTGGCGTAAAGCTAAGGAAAAGAGGATCGAGGATCCACCAATCGTTCGAGATTTCTCTCGGCGTACTACCCAAGTAACTTTCAGGTTTACTTTCATGACTGTTAGGTAGAATCTCAGTTTGACCTCACGCCAGAGGCAGCCTGATTACTCATACTCTCCACCGTTTTGCATCAGAATGGTCGCCAGAACTGTCAAATCAACTACCAGAACTGTTGGACAGGAGTTTTGTTGGATCTAGTTCTTCGCGTTGGGGAGCCCAAGTTATATTCGTGAAGATAAGCCTTTTCGTATGTGTACTGATTTTCAAGAACTCAATAAGGCGGCAGTTGAGAACCGTTTGCCACGACCATATATTGACAACCTGACGACTAGTTGCGGGGGTCAAGCTTCCATACAAGGATTGAATAACAAACGAACTATTGTCAGAAGGTAGTCTAATGGGAGAATGTGCCTGTAACGGCATACCAAGCGCAGTGCGGCCATTTCGACGTTGTATTCCAAGACCCTCAAGCTAATCATCACACCAGCAGTTGTATGGAATACATGTATCGACCATGCTTATTGACTACACGTTGAATCATTCCAGGAGAAAGGAACATCATGGGCAGCTTTGTATCTTATTTGAGAGCTCCTGAAGGAGGAGCCACACCGCGCGAAGTCTTGATAAATGTGACTTCTGGATGCGAGGGATACCTTTCGGTCATATAATCAACGAAGTGGGAATACACGTGGATCTTGCTAGGATCCATTTTGTTAGAGACTGACCGACACCAAAGATCGCGGAGCTTAAATCTCTTTAGCATAGCAGGGTGCTGTGTTCGTGGAAGATAAACAGGGGGACGTCTTTTCAGCTTTCGAATCTTAACTCAGCAATACACTTGGCATCGTCTTTATCCGAAAGTACTGATGATTTAGTAGTATACCATGATGGTCCGAATCTGAGTCCCAGTTACTCACTGACACAACACGAGAGAGTGACGACTCACGTGATGGAGTTACACAGAGAATCTGCAAGACACACAACTGGCGGTGAAAACCGTGGCCTTGGGATTTTAGATAGAGGCATCACTTGGACGGTACCAGATGCATTGTTTAGACCGATCACAAGGGCCTCCCGTGTACCCAGGTTTCAAAGAGCTAAACATATGATGACATCGCTTGATGGAACCTTTGGTTAACTTTGACTGTGGAACCTGGACGTGTGCGAGCCTCGCAGCACACCATCGACTCGCACTTATCTGATCAGACTCGCTCCATTCAAACCGGAGAATTAATGGAAGAGAAGTTTCAAGTTGAACCCATGCGGGGCAAGGAGAAGCAACCTTTGGCAGGTCGGACGATATGCGCTACCTCATGGAACGAATGTGGATCTTGTTATACGGCAACTGTAGGGAACTCATGTCGAGCAAAGCACACCGACCTCAATATTCTAGTCGTCTGGGTTTTGATGAGAGCTATTAGTATCTATAAATCTTACACTGGTGATCGGGCATGAGGGCCCACCTAGCTATGTATGTGAATGATGTTTGACTTGTGGGAAAGTCAAGGGGATGAATCAGCAACTAGAAACACACATATGGAAATGAGAACAGACTGCCATGGATTCTACAACTCGAAACGGAACCATTATCACCTGGGTGATCGTTGATTGTCTCACGTTACCAGCACACTTCTTACAACCAATGAAGCTGACGAGTCTTCACAGCTGTGAATGTTCCTCTGAGAGAGGCAGCTTTTAGGCACAAGGTGCCAACTCCTGTTACCTTCGATTTTGATCTATACCTGATTCATGACAGGCAATACACAACACCATTGGCTCACATCTAGATATGAGCATTGCTTATTACTGGAGGACAAACGGCTAGAGTAAACGAACCCTCCTGACACACGAAGACATGCTGTGAGCATGTGCATGATTGACTCTAGTAAAATTGGAAGGACATCTAACTTTGGTTGAGTTCTACTGCAGCAGTTACCATGCGGGTATCCAGGCAACTTCGTTTGAGACATTGTTTGGACGACAATGCTAACCTCCTTGTTAGACTGAGATGAGTGATAACCAGATCACGGGTCAAGAACTCGTACTCGAAATTCTTGAGAAGATTGTTTACATCGGAAATAGTGTGGCGACAACGTGTGATCGCCAGGAAACCTGGTAAACCTAAGAAACGTTGGGAGTTCGCTGCAGGCGAACGCGTCATGTTGGAAGTCTCAACCTGGGAGGGTGCGGTACGCTTTGGGAAGCGTGGCAAGCTTGATTTGCGCTATGCTGGGCCATTCAAAATTCTGGAACGAATCGGTAAAGTGGCCTACAAACTCGAATTACCTGCCAAATTGGGTAACGTTCATGATATCTTCCTCGTTTCGCAATTAAAGAAGTGTTGTCCGATGAAACACTTGTGATACCCTTGCTAGCGCCTAAGATTAACGACCAGTTGCAGTTGTCGAGGAATCTATCAAAACATGGACCAGAAATCAAAGTTCGTTAATATAGTTGAATTCCAATCGTGAGAGTTTGTTGGAACTCAAGACATGGATCGGAGTTCGCGTGGGAACGCGATGATCAGAAGGAGCTCTAGTATCCTCAGTTGTGTAAATGGTTGAATCAACCTCCGATATCATTGGCGAATTTCAGGACGAAATTTCTTTCAAGTTGAGGATGATGTGACAACCCGAGATTCCAAGGTCTCCCCTCTACACGTCACCTGTATTATAATCTTGTTCTCACAATTCGTTCTACGTTGTGATCAGTACACGATACATGAATGGATAAGGTATTGTTATGAGTTGTTCTAATATTGTTAAGCTTCCACTGTGCGACGAAAATCAGCCAAAAGATTACATCTCTATTATCACAATTAAGTGGGGCCATTGAAAAACATGGAGGGTATTTATGATATTCTTAAAAGATCATACAAAATTCATATCATCTATCATCACATCGTCCAAGGAGGGGGGTCACGTGATCATAGTGGGATTTCTTGAAATATGAACAATATTAATTAATTCCTCAAACATCAGACTTGTGACGGCAGCAAGGTTTTCAACATCATCATCACTTACAATATTGAGGAGAGTGCATGTGAACATTGACTTGGAGGGTTTTATATATCTAGTAACAAAGCATCAAAGCATCACATCATCATAAAGACCCGGTTAGTTGAATTTTATATATATACACACACACCGAAATAGTGGTTGGGCCGGGTGAAGCCCACGTGAATAATTGTTTTGTTGTTGGGGGCCGGTTACGGTAGATTATATACACACAAGGAATTACGTGACTTGTTAGCAAACACATATTCAAACCCTACCTATTCCTAGTTGGTGTGCGGCAGGAGACCCCCCCTGTCGTGATCATCATCACCATATTCTCATCAGTCTTCCGGTTAGTGTTTCTTATGATTGTTGTAGTTTGTTGATTGTTTTAATGATTGTGTATCTAGGTGAAATATACGTGCAATATAACATATACTGTATGATCAAGAACTATGTGCATGAGTAGCATGATTTCGATCAATAGACACATGAATCAGGTATTAGGTTGCGAGTATCTATGTGGTTCGAGTAGCGTAATTGTGATGGACATGATCCGATAAATGATATGTTGACTGATCCGTGTATGATGATCCTGTTATGACGCACATGTTAATGATATTAAATCCTGATTTCTTATGTGTACTATATGTATTAAGATTAGTGTGAATAATGGTGGTTCTTTATGATATTTGAATGATGCGAAACAAATTGAGTAATGATTGATCTTGATTAAACATTTACTATTGATGCAATGATGCTGTATGTGGGGTTATGATTTGGTGTAAACATGTTTATATTGGTCCCTATATGATAATCTCGGTTATGTGTGATAAATTATCTTGTGATTCTGAATGTTGGATGTTAACAAATGATAATTGTGCATGGATCCATTATAGGGAGTTGTCATGACTAATTGATGTGCACTGGATAGGGATTAAAGGTTCTGTATATATGCCGATGTGCATATGGGGGCTTATGTTAATTATTCTAAATGAAAATTGTTGGTATCGTGTGATAACCTAGATTGGTATGGGTTATTAGAAGAAACTAGTAATATACAAAGTCCATTGGGTACTGTGCAGTGGGCTGCACATGTAGCAGGTTGTAAGTCTTGGGCTGATTAATGGGAATTAGTAACATAAAACTTTAATGGGCTTCACACTTATTTGGATTGGGCCGGTTAGTTCACAAACAAGGGAAACGAGTCTGTTTGGTCGTTGGGCCGCATATGTATAGTGGGCCGTACGTACTAAGTGATTATGTAATGGTACTGGTTTAACTGATATGATTTGTATTGCATGAGTGTATTATACGAGCAATTACGGTATATTATGTGAACCTGGAATATGTGGATTAACTGTACGCGTACGTGTGGGTTATGTGCAACTGAGATTAATTGTTGTCGGTAATCATGTTAGGACGCCTGTGATCAACTATTAAGCAGTTAACTAAATTTTACCGAGCAAACCAAAGGTGAGTTCACTGCTCTTTTCCAAGCATGCATCCCGGGAAGGGATATCGGGTAACGTTCCAGGGAGGAATGCAGGTTAATGGGATGTTGGTTATTACTCAGTTTCTATTATGTAAGACCCCCTACATCTACCGTGTTGCCGGGAAGGCAACGAGGTATTTAGTTGATAGCGCTATTAGGATTGGCACCCTCACACCGTGCCGAAAGGACGGGCGTGAACTAATTACCTTGACCACTTGACCAATGCCTAGATAGAGGCATTGGGGTTGGGCATTCACATCGTGTATATATAAGACCCCTTACATTTACTCGAGGTTATTAGTTGAGCTAATTACCTCGACCACTTGACCAATGCCTTGATAGAGGCATTGGGGTTGGGCATTCATATCTTGTAGCCAGTTGCGGTAATCGAGTTAATAACAACATCAAATCAAGTTAAAACATCGAATCTGTGAAACGCTTTAATCTGGTAACTGGTATCTAAACACGTTAACAAAACTTTGAACTCACCAGCGTCGTCTGACACACTTGTCTGCATGCTTGCAGGACTATAAGCTTATATCATTTGGAACTTGCTGTCCAGGAGGCTGGAGTGGTCATGGGTCGAGATACATGGAAATCTCAATACAAGCTTAATGGTTTATGTACACATGGTTTACGAAACACTTAACAGACGAGTTATGCTTCCGCTGTATTCAATAAATGATATGTAACATTTGTAATACTTTACATTATGAATGAAAGTTTTATTTAATTATATTCATGAGTTCAATGTGATTGGTGGCTTGGATCCTGGTATGTCACACGCCTCGCGGGGGTTTCCGCATGTGGTATTTTGGGGGTGTGACAGATGTAGATCAGAAGTTGTTGTAGAAGAGCAGTACTTAGAGGATATCAGATGTTAGGCCACATTCAAGGGGAAAGAACTGTTGCAAACAACTGCTTATTGTGAATCCACTGATCTGATCCAATTTTGGCTTTATCAACTGTTCCTTTGGTAGGGTTCAATCCCAACAATACCCCTAGACTTCCAAAATTGATGATTTAAGGCTGTTTTAAGCACAATAATCATAATTAAAGGTATTTTATGTAGATGAATCAAAAACCACACATGAAATAAGTATAAAAATGAATATTTGACGCAAATAAGTGTCAAAATTGTCTAAATGTAGCATATAGTTTACAAGTTTGCAAGTTTGACAATTTTTGCACAAAGTATGAATGAAGTGTCGTATGAATGATGTTTTTGAACATGTGAACATGTATGAAGTGTATATAACATAAATGTAACGAAAACGCGAATTTCCTTATGATTCAAGTCTCGGATTTTACATCAATTACAACAAACGAACGATTACAAAAACACAAAGTTTCCAAAAATAGAATTTCAAGCAAGGTTTCTAAATATGGAAAGTATGAAATAGCAGGGCGTTACAACTTCAATTGAAACATGGAAAAATAACATGAATAGCAACATTATAAAAAACAAAAACAAAAAGTTAGAAAATCAAAATGCATACCCTGACCATCCCTCATGAGTACAGGATCTCGATCCGGTTTATCCCACAATTTGCTTATCCCCATTAAAACCAATAAAGGTTTAGGAAAGGGACGAAGCCTAGAAGGGCATGCCCTAATGGATTTTAAGAACCAACTGTCTAATTCAGAATCAGAGGGTTCAAGTTCATTAAGGACGGCATCAGGGTGCCTCCAAACCATTTTAAAGGGGACAATAGACTCTGACACCCAAAAGAAACGGTCTTTCCATGAACCAAGAGTGGTCCCATGGATGAAATCAGGAAAGTATCAACTTGGGACGTCTCAAATGTCAACCAATCTCCATTCTCGCTAATCGAAATAAATGGCGAAGGACAACAGAGACGAGTCATACCCTGCAGCCCTGCATAAGACTTCAAAGTGCAAAACCTTAGCAAGACCTTGAGGGTGCAATTGACCGAAAGAAACTCGATAATACTCCATTATGTTAAGAACAAAAGTAGAAAAAGGATGACGAAGGTTCGAGAATTCAAAGTGTTTGCAATATAAAGCAACAGAGCCCTTCGGACATTGGTCAATCGATTTGTCCAAGCCCGGAGCCTCCGGATTAAACCGTAAATCAATCCCCCATTTTTGGCAAAATGCCTCAACTTCTTCTTGTGTGAGACAAGAAAAGCTTGTGGATTGATCTTTCCTCTCACTCATGAGAAAAAATGATTGAAATAAAAAAGTGAAAAGGGAAGATGAAACTAACCTGAAGAATAGAGGAATTTTTGTGATGAAACTTCAAAGGAATGAGCAAAATTGATAAAGTAGTTGCCTCTTGATAAATGAGAAGATAAATAGGCCTAACGATTATCATCATTAACCTATGGTTCAATAACTGACGTCTGCAAGAAACTGTCACGTCCGTCAAATCAACTGTCTATTCAAATTCAAGTTCATAGTGATTTCGCCGCCCAGTACACGAAGCCTAGAACCTTTCAAGCCTTGAAGCCTTTAAGCTAGCTAAACAAAATTGCACAAAAGTCAGAAGCCTTTGGGCTTACACCACAAATACCTCTGACTTGGGGGGCTGATGACGTGGGTAGCTCAAGCTTAATAAACTAACTATAAGAGCAAATATAGCTTAAAGGGTTAAAGGGTTCAGGTAGGCGGACAGCTGTGGTGAACAGCAAAAAGCATGGGACAGTGATCCCATCACACTTTACGTGTGACTCCTTCACTCAGCCGCAAAAGGAGACACATGAGGTGAAACAGTCTTTTATCTGCAGGTTAAAGCCTTCACCCCTCCAAAACGGGCAACCCCTCACTGCATACTTGGATCACTTAGTCAAAGGTTTCATATCTTGGAATTATCCTTCTCTATAAATGACCACACCTGGTCATTCAACAAAATATTCTGAAAATCTGACTCTCTCTCTCTAGAATCTGTACATTGCATATTGTATTCTTCACATTCAATACAACTATCACATTGCATACATAGAATCTGGGTTGAGTGTCTCTTAACCTTGAATTCTAAGCAATTGATAAAGAAGTGATCCGACCTTACGTATTGCATACGTAGGGGGACTCGTAACCTGCGTTAGGCAAAACGAGACTCGTGAAGCCTTTTGCCTAACCCAGGGGCGGAACCACTATATTGTGAGTCGTAGCACGGGCTACAGCTGAAGTCCGTATGCTTAGTGTATTTTTTTTCTCTCGGTTTTATACGAAGGATACCCCTAAAATAATAAAAGGATATCCCTAACCAACCCAAATTTATAAAACAAGGGAGCCCGATTGAAACAATGACTCAATTGATTAGATAAGCCCAGCTGATCAGATTAGCCCAAAAAAATCACAAAATACGTATGGCGACATTCTTTCTGATCGACGCTCAGGATCTGGAAGAAAACCAAACGTCGTTGGTCATCTTTTACGCACTGGTCTCCTGTTTTGCTGCTGCCAATAACACTGGTTCGATAAAAAAAAATCAACAATCATTAGCGGCGACATGTTTGCCGGTAATGAGGCCGTCGCTAATGAACAAATTGTCGTCGTTAATACGCATGTCGCGCTATTGGTTATGCCGGTGAGTTTGCCTGAACGTTCGCCGGAGATGGATTTCCAGAATATACTTTATTTAATGCCGCCGCTATCGTTTTTTTAATATTGTATGATTGCACGTTAAAAAAAAATTTAGGATACCCCTTATTTAATGGGCTAGTTCTGCTACGGGCTTAACCAGTGTCTCCACTATTCTTGGTCTTATATTTATATTTGTTGTAGCAACAATAACATAGTAATATTACGAAAAAAAACTATCGTATAAATTGTTAAACATATAATAATGTAATAATTTTCTAAGTCAAAACATACGTAACAAAACTGAGTTTTTTACGATGAAGTTATCCGAAAGACACGGGTAACAGCAGTTATGATCAGAAAATCTCTCCCCATCGGTCATCACCCTGCACCACCAACAACCACGCTGCATTACCTATCTCCGCCGCCGGAGACGACGATTACTCATACACATCTACCGTACGATGGAGCCCAAGAAATTTATTGTAGAAGTTGAACCGGCGATAGAGGCCAAAGATGGTAGGCCGTCAATGGGACCGGTTTACCGAAGTGTCTTTGCTAAAGACGGTTTTCCACCTCCGATTGACGGTTTGGATTCTTGTTGGGATGTTTTCCGGTGAGCGTTTGTCTATATATTGTTTTTTATTTATACATGCACGTAGGGATGAGCAATATGGACCCGGTACCGGTACCGAACCGGTACCCCGGTACCGAATTTACCGAACCGGGTACTTTTTCGGTACCGATTCGGTACCGACTTTTGACATTTTCGGTACCGGTTCTGGTCCCCGGTTCGGTAAATTCGGTACCAGTCCGGTACGGTACCGGTATTTACCGGTTTTTACCTTCAAATACCGGTACCGTACCGGTACCGGTACCGAACCGTACCGAACCGGGTATATTCGGTACCGGTACCCACTTTTGAGGATTTTCGGTACCGGTTCTTTCGGTACCGGACGGTACCGAGCTCATCCCTACATGCACGTGTTTCTTTTGATTCTGATCAATGCTAGAATAATATTGTTGTCATCCAATAACTCACGATTTTGTTTTTAACCCACGAATTACTCGCCTAGACAAAACGTGTTTTCGTAGAAAAGGTTCTCTTTTCTTGTAAAGAAGGTTCTAGAAAATCATTACAAGGGCAACGATTTAAAAAAAAATCTAAAAGGGTAACGAAATCGAAAAAACGTCAATTTTTCCAAAATTTACGCTACCGTTAGAGTGTAAAGGGGCAACGGGGGTTACCCCTTGTTACACTCTATATCCGCCCTTGTCGTTCTCAACGTCGGTTGAGGGGAGAACGAAACCTTACATATAAGGGGGTAAAACCTTCTCTACGAGGGCCGCATTATGCCTAGGGTGAAAACAAAATCATGAGTTCTTGGATGTGAAACCCAAAGCGGACAATATTCTGACACGGCCCTTAGTTGGGTCGTTACAGTGTATATGTATATGTATATTGTATCGTTGATTATGACTGTTCATTTGTTATTGTGTTTTTGTTTCGGAGTGATGGATTTTGTGAGCATGTTATGTGGTTTTCATTCACAAACTATTTGAGAAAATGCCTGGAAGAATATCTATAACTATGCAAGGATTTGGAATTTCGGATGAATTGTTGATGTTGCATCTTCGATTTAAAATGTTTGTTTGGTTACGTTGCAGCTTGTCTGCTGAGAAATATCCTGATAACAAAATGCTTGGCACTCGTGAATTTGTTGATGGAAAGGTATAATGGTACTTGCTATGTATGATAATATCCTAAATCTTTGTGTGTGTTTACATGTTGACCATATTTGTAATTTTGCAGCATGGGAAGTATGAGTGGTTGACTTACAAACAAGTGTATGACAAAGTGATACAGGCTGGGAATTCTATCCGAGCTTGTGGAGTTGAGCCAGTAAGTGTTGTTATCATAACTACGCGCGAACTGCATCAAAGGCAACAAACTTTGGTCCAATTTCTGTTTTAAGTAATTATTTTGTTGCTAGAAAAAACCGTCATCATTTCAAAAACGGATAAATAAGTCAACTAACTTTCAACTAAAGGTAATTTGATCGGTAACTGTAAAAGTGGTGACATGGAAGCTGATTTGTCGAAACATTTTGACCGTGTTGACTGTTTTTTACGGTTGGACATACTTACTCACAAACATGGATTGGTGATTTTAGGGAGGAAAGTGTGGTATTTATGGTGTCAATTGTGCAGAATGGATAATGAGCATGGAGGTACTTTATTTATATTTTTTTCATTTTCTCCTTGTAGGTTTCTAATAACCAGTGCTTGCTTCTAAAATATATTAGCAAAGATGGAAACTAATCATGCATAATTGCATATACATACATATAATATAGCGTTTTCAGAATTTTGTTTTAATACTTGTAAGTCGTAAATTCATGCAGGCATGTAACGCTCATGGCTTGTACTGCATACCATTATACGATACCTTGGGTAAGTAACTAAGTACTGTTTTTTTTTTTTTTTTTTTACTGCAATTGTTCTTAGGCGTGTTATAGGACTTATGGAATGCACGTTCCCTGTTATATTTTTCATGTAGGTGCTAATGCAGTAGAATTCATCATATGCCATGCTGAGGTTAAAATTGCATTTGTAGAAGAGAAAAAGATCCCAGAGGTAATTAGTAGAACAGATAATTTTGGTTTTTCTTGGCTTCTATAAAGTTTCTTGCAAGTTTATTAGTTAGTCAATAAAATGAAGTGCAAGAAATATAAAAAGCGACACAAATGTTTCACGTGAATGTTAACAAATCCACCTTACGCCTACTCCAATAGAATGTTAAATGTAAATTTGGTTGAACCGCATTTTCTCCGATAGTAATGATTCATTTATTCTTTTTCCATTTTAACTCAGATTTCATTAAAATGAAGATGTTATAGTCTGTGAACTTTTGAGTATTATGAATAATATCCTTTTGGCGATTCAGGTGATCAAAGCATTCCCGAAAGCCGGAGAATACTTGAAAAGTATGTCACTTATCTTATCCATTTTTCTTTATAAAAATACAGCATATACTAAAATGCATACTTCTTTTAGCAATTGTGAGCTTTGGACAAGTTACTCCTGAACAGAAGGAACAAATCAAAAACTTTGGTTCGGCATTACACTCATGGGATGAGTTTTTATCTTTGGTAAACTTTTACCACTTCGGTTAACTGTACTTTGACTTTCATGAAATTTACCATTTGACTGTACCGAAATGTTTACTTTTCTTCGATCGCAGGGCAAAGACAAAAACTTTGATCTGCCAGTGAAGAAGAAAACCGACATCTGTACCATTATGTACACAAGTGGAACAACCGGCGATCCAAAGGGCGTATTAATTTCTAATAACAGCATTGTTACACTCATATCTGGCGTTCGCCATTTCCTAGACTGTAACAATGAATCAGTAAGTTGCCTACCCTTATTAACTTTTCTATACAACTACATGTCATCGTCAAGGTACACGTTGAAATCACATGTTATAAAACATGGAAAACCGGTGCCACGTCAGCAAATTCAAATTATCATGCTCTTCTCATACTTGTCATCTTACAGTTGACTGCAAATGACGTGTATCTCTCATTTCTACCTTTGGCACATATATTTGGTCGGGTGATCGAAGAATGTTTAATACATCATGGTGGTTCAATAGGATTTTGGCGCGGGGTAATATCACTACATCTTGTTTAATTAATTCTCAACAAATTCATTGTTTTATAATATGGTAAATATTATACTCAGGATGTCAAATTACTAATTGAAGACATTGGGGAGCTTAAACCAACTATTTTCTGTGCTGTTCCTCGGGTTTTAGAAAGAATTTATTCAGGTGTTCATTTCTCTTATGTGAATTCTACATTTCTACCCCTATGATTATAGTATTATATCATTACTTATTACTTTCTTTTGCTCAGGTTTGCAAAAGAAGATTAATTCTGGGAGTTTTCTGCAAAATAAATTGTTTAATCTAGCATATTCATAGTGAGTGTTTCAATAAGAAGATTTTTTATTTTCTTATTGTTCAATTAAGGTTATTTGTAGGGCTACAAACGAACCGATCAAACATGAAGAAGGCCTTGTTCGTGTTCGTTTGTTAGGAAATATATGTGTTCATGAACTGTTCAAGAACACTTACCAAACGAGATTTTTTGTTCATGTTTGTTCGTTAAGGAAATGAACATGTTTGTGTTCGTTTGTTAATTTCAGGTAAGGAATGGTAAGCCAACGTTCATGAACACAAACGAACACAAACAGACATTCACGAACATAATATATAATACACTGATACTTATAAAATATTCTATTTGTTGGAATTTTGAAGTATTTAAATAAAATATAAAAATTAGAAACGCTAGTGAGATATCGAACACAAATGAACATAAACTATCACGTTACTGAATGTTCACGAACATAAATGAATGAACACGACCTCTGTTCATATTGGTTCATTTAACTAAACAAACGAACTTCCCGCCGAATAGTTCACGAACTGTTCACTAAACATTCAGTTCGTTCTCAGCCCTACTTATCTGCATTTATATGCAGTTTCAGAACAGCAAATCTCTATACTTCCACACACACAAATAACGCCCGGTTATAATAACAAATGGAGCCCCGTTACTAATAACAAACTTGATTCTATCTCATTTAATACATTCCAAAAGGCAGTTTGAACCCGTTTACTAAAAAAACCATGTTATATTTGGAGAGTCACATTACTAGTTTGCAGTAATGCTAAGAAGTAAAACATATATACAGCTTGTAGTGATACTTTTATCCTTCTTATTATAATCATGAGCCTTAATTATTTTCTATAGTATGTGATATTGATTGAGGAAATTTATGCAGTAAGTTGCGCAATATGAAGGGTGGGAGTAAACATGAAGAGGCATCTGTATTGAGCGACAAGCTTGTTTTCACCAAGGTTAGATATTGACTCAAAGGAAATCTTATTCATCGTTCACTTTTCCTCTCTTACGTGGGTCGATTCAGGTTATATATTATCTTTAATGCAAATGGTGAACTGACTGTTATCGTGTTGCGCATTTTGGCAGGTTAAGCAGGGACTAGGCGGAAGGGTACGCATTATCTTATCTGGAGCGGCCCCACTGGCTCCACATGTCGAAAGTTTTCTGAAAGTGGTTGCATGTTGTCATGTCCTCCAAGGATATGGTACTTCCCTTTCTCAAGTTACGTGGAATATTTTCATATAATATAAGTTCGGGTTGAATCGGGTCATTCTTAAGTAGAGACTGAAACAACCTAAGTTGGGTTGAACTGCAAACACTTTACCTATCGTCCATTATTATCTGCATAATATTATTTGTGTATATCTCAATGTAGGCCTGACTGAAACCTGTGCTGGATCATTCGTTTCACTGCCAAACGAAATGAACATGGTGGGTACAGTGGGCCCACCAGTCCCAAATTTGGATGCTCGTTTGGAATCTGTTCCCGAAATGAATTACGATGCTCTTTCAAGTACACCGCGGGGAGAAATATGCATAAGAGGGGATACTTTATTCTCAGGGTACTACAAACGCGAGGACCTTACAAAAGAGGTCTTGATCGATGGATGGTTCCATACAGGTGTTTATCCGTTTCTCTGCTAAAAATTGGTCTTGTATTGAAATTTGAATGACCATCTATCTATATATTATATATACTATGTTTCAGGTGATATTGGTGAGTGGCAACCAGATGGAAGCATGAAAGTTATCGACCGCAAAAAGAATATTTTTAAGCTAGCACAAGGAGAATATGTAGCGGTTGAAAATTTGGAGAACGTTTATGGACTTGTTCCCGCTGTTGATGAGGTATGCACTTATGAAACATTTTTTATAACATTATATGATCAATGAAATTTGATATTGATACGAGTGTGTGTTTCAGGTATGGGTATATGGTAATAGTTTTGAGTCATGTCTTGTTGCTGTCGTAAACCCAAACAAGTCGGCTATCGAAAAGTGGGCCCGTTCAAGTGAAGTATCTGGTGATTTTGAATCCTTATGTAACAACCCGAAGGCTAAAGAATACATACTAGGAGAGCTAAACAGAATCGGAAAAGAGAAAAAGGTATTGCTAACTGATTATAAGGTTTCACTGGAAGGAAGGTTTGATTATGAATTTATGATTGTTTGTGTTGGTAGTTAAAAGGATTTGAGATGATTAAAGCAGTTGAGCTTGACCCTGTACCTTTTGACATTGAGCGCGATCTTCTGACTCCGACATTGAAAAAGAAAAGGCCACAGATGCTGAAATATTATCAGGTACGTACGAGTAACTTATAAGATAACGGTCCATTTAAGATTGAAAACCGGACCCTGATATTCTCTTCTAACGAACAAACAAACAAAATCGTGTTTGTTTGTTTGGTTGTTGTTTGCAGAGTAAAATCGATGATATGTACAAGAATATGAACAAGTGAAGCTGGAAGGAACAACTGACGCGGTTGCAAGCTGCATTGATAGTAGGTCTGATCTGCTATATTTCAAAATTATGTCTGTTTTAAACCATTAACAAAATTATTTATTAATAGATTATTATGTATTGAACTTTAAGTTATGATGAAACAATTAAGTTTTAGTGTCTATATATTATTATGAGAAGTTGGGATGTTTGAGTTGGTATTTGAGCAAAGTTTTTAAAGGCTTTAGGAAGATCAAAGTCAAAATAGGTTAGGTTGAAACGGGTCGCTTTCGTTAGGGGGAGGTCAGGCCAGGTTGGGTTAACCCACAAATACTTTCTTTTATATGTTCTATAATGTTCTTATACATCGTTAGAGTTAATTATGATTAACAAAAATTACTATAATATTAATCTATATCGGGTGAGACCTGCTATTTGTTTCCTTGCTACCGATGAAATGGAGAGACCATACACAGGGACACCCTTTAGGATGAAGAACTAAGATCGACCATCTAAAGGGATTAAAAACTTATAAGCCTAGATGCCTAGTGGGCTCGTGGGCTCATAATAATCAACCTAACATTACTATCGTGTTTGTTAGTGTTGTAAATAGTAGAGGGACCTAGTTGTTAACTAGAGGTCCCTACATGTAATTATAGAGTCCTTGCATGCATTCTAGATAGTTTTTTTGGGGAAGTCAAAAGTGTACAAAACAGGATCCGAAGTTATCCTGGATTCCCACAGATCATCAAATAACGATTTTTTAATGGGTATGGTCCCATCATTCTACTTCGGGGGTACTTGCTTAGTTGCTTGAACGTCTTTCACGAAAGGGGTTACCGCCCATGGTTGGGGCAGCATCTTGGTCTTAATATGAGTGCCTTAGGCAAGCCAGCTCTTAACTGACCGCTCATAGTGGTTGGTGGTTAGACCGCAGCCACATAAATGAGATTGAATTTGGTTCATGTACTAAGATGATACAGCATCCATGCTTGGAAAGCATGGTTGCACCATTTAAATAGATGGTGTGGTTAACCTTATGTCCCATTGTAATCAAAACATCTTATCCCATAGAGGACAAGTTTGGAAATAAAATAACAGAACACAAATTCTATCAATATTGCAAATTTACAGCAGCATAAGACAAAGCAACAGACAACTTCAAACCTGTTTTGAAGTAAAAAAAAAAAAACACAAAAGCAAAAAACATACTCTAATCTGTCTTTTTACCAGGTTGAGAGGTCTTGTATACTCTCTCTCTCAACCGCATAACGACACTCTCTTTCCATGTTAGAAAGAAAATAGATCTAACGAAAGAGGATGAGTACTCTCTTTGCTCCTTTCTTCAGACCTTATTTCAAACATCGGAAAAAAAAAACCCGAAAATCCATTACTTCAATTCCTTTTAGTAGCTTTTTCTATAAATTGTAGCTTGTTTGAATTCGATTATCAGTCACGTTTAACTTAATCTTTACTTTTAAGCCAATGTGTAGCCGGAAACTGAGACGTCTGCGAAAGGAGCGCTATGAATGTACACAAACTCTAAGCTTTTGTCAGCTGGTAATGAGCTAACCCATTCTGGTAACCCGTATGAACCACTTGTGGTCTTGGTGAGACCCCAGAGTGGACCATAGAGCTTTGAGATGTTTAGATTGAAGTTCCTGATGGTCCTCCTCGATTTGTTGGTAACTATAGCCGAATATCGGTAGTATGTTTTTCCATTGGATACCCATGAAGCAGTTGCCTTTTGATCAATTTCAATAGGAGCTAAAAACATAAAAAATGATACATGTGTCAAGTTATTTTGTAACGTAACAAATCAAAAGTACGAATATTAGGTGACAATTAAAAATGATTCGTTTCGACCCAAACCCGTTTTACCAGTCCCCCAACCCAGTTATTTTACCTTGGCCCAACCCACTTAAACATCGTTCGTTCGGACGCAAACACGTTTTACTCATTTTACTGTGTTTAATGAAATGGGTGGAATTGGTACCTGCGTATGGAGATGCGTGCTTTGGTTGAACAGCAATAGGTTTATGAAGAGGAACTTCAACTGCATGAAAATAACAAAGTAGTTACAAAAACCGAAACCAGAAGGGTATAACCGATATTTCAAATAACCAAAATCGCGATGAATTTACCTGGAAGGAGCTGGTTATGGGCAGAATGACCGGCATTCAACCTAGCCAAGACTCCAAGAAGGGGTGCATTGTTATATGTAGCAGGCTCAGTCTGCTCATAATTGTCCCTTTGGTCAGCAAAGTTATCATAGGCATCCGGTCCACCAACAATGGCACCGGTCAAGAGATTTGGGTCACTTGCTTTTCGGCTAAACCATGTAGCATAACCACCTCTGCAGCTCACAAACGACGGGTCAACTTTAATTGACACAATGGAGGAACCGCGATGGTGAACTTGTTGCGGGTAGTGGTTTCCATATCCAACCATGTAACTTGTTGCTCTTGGGTTGTTTCCAAGAATGTAGTCCACCTTAACACCAAATTAAAAAATAATCAAAACTTTAATAAATAAAATTATAAATTTTAAAACAATTGTTTACAAATGAAGTGGAACATTTTCTTACCTGTGATTTGGCAAATGCGAGAAGCTCTGAGGGGGCAACACTGCCCGAAGCACAATGCAGGTTTTTGCGGGCAGCGGTCAGGTGGTCGGAGTAGACAGTGAGGAGGAAAGATGCACTTGTGACAAATTGTAAGTTGTTCCATCGTTGCCGAAAGATTAAACCTCCAGGAGTCTTTTGAACATTGTGATTCGCCTTCCCCATGCATGAACACATGAACATCTCCGCCTTTTCTTGGTATTTTCCTAAAACTGGCGAGTGATCGCCGCCTTTTCCTCCCATTAAAAACTGCATACAAGTTTAAACTAACGGTCAAAACGGGAACAGGGTCCTGAGCCAGTCCGGTTATGGCTCTTTGAACTGTTTTCAGTTGAACTGTCTGGTTACCAGTCGGACCTGTTCTAACTTTTTTTAGTTTAAATATCATTTACTGATTCATTTAGTCCATAATTTATTTATTTAACTAGTTAAAATTCAAAAAGAGGTATATTTATCTATTTTGTTTTAATTATCGTTTTACTTTTTGATATAAATATGATGTGACGCGAATGTTAAATCTGATCCGACCAGTGGACCAACGATAAGACGAGTTTGATATTCAACGAAGTTCTAAAAACATTTAAAGAAGCGTTATTACCATTGCGGCAAGAGTCTGAACACCGGCATACTTAACGTCCCAACCAAATTCGGTCATGGCCCATCCGGTCCCACCAAGGTTATCACCATTTTCCCCCAAGTAATTCAAGTAGTACGGCTCATTTGTTGCCTTGTACAACCAAGCAGCTCCCCAAAGTAATTCATCCTGTTCATAATATAAAAAATAAAAATTAATTAAAAAAAATACACAAAGGGCAATTATGTAAATAAAAGTAATTAAGGTTTTGATCGCGTACAGCGTATCCACTGACGGATCTATAGTACTTCTGGGCCACAGAGATGCTGCTGTCGTATTTGCCCCTGTATTTGTCGGCGAATTCGAAGAGCTGTAGAGAGAAGTGAGTAGTAAATAAGTGACTTATTTAGGGGTAATTTAGGAATATAGAAAAAATGTATGAATAGTGGTGTGGAGTGTGCATTAGTGGTGAGTACGGTACAACACACCGACAGTGAATAGTGTCACGTGGCAAAGGGTATTTATATAGTTTTGAGCTTCAGTAAAATTTGTACTATGAGCCCCCATTATCCGTGATTGACGGCAACCACCACACTTGAGTTCCATGATCTCATTTGACTTTGTAAATTAAACAAAATTAAAAAGAACAATTTTTAAAAAATATATATTTTGGTAAGTCCTTACACAATTCGTAAACGAATTGCGGACTCGACTTCCGAACAGAGAGTTAGGTAGTTGTTGACACTGCCAGCCAGTACCGGTCCAACGGTTTTAAAGGTCCTAACTGAACCACAAAGTTTTGAGTCTAAATGTTTTCTTTAGAGTAAATTGGCAATCGTACTTAAGGTTTGACAATGTCTGTCAGTTTCATACAAAACAATTTTTTTGTACCATATTACCCTTCACTTTCAGGATTTTTTGTCATTTTCATCCAAATGTCTAATTTGAGTTATTTTTTAGACAGATTTATGTATGAAAATAGCAAAAAATCCTAAATCAGAGAGATAACTTTAACAAAAAAGTTAGATGTTTGGATGAACAAATTAGCCCACAAGTGACGGGGGATGAATTTGGCAAACGTGTTTGGCAATTTACTCTTTTACTTATTTAGTTCTTGATTTGGATCAAATACACATTGTCTTCAGCTAAAAATCATGTTATTCCGGCTAATCCAATTTACTAATTTGTTTCTTTTTTGAACGGTGACTTTTTTTTTAGTGATCCAATGTCATACCGCCTAAACGGTGGCCCTAGCCAAGATCTGCTCAGACTACGTTGTCTTAACCGGGCCCGCGCTGAGTTGGTCAGACTTAGTTACGGCGTTCCCCCGAAAACCGTACTGTCTCCACACGATATGCCTCGCTAAAGTAACAGTTGGATAATCGTCTCATTTTAACTTCAATATTATTGATTGAAAAATGCTAGTATTTATGTAAAGTTATACCATTTTTTATTAAATATAAATAATTTGATAATGATAATTCAATTACTTTTTATCAGAAGTTTAGAATATCATATGTTGATAAAACCATGAGTTGATTAAAATACATAAACAAGGAAACATTATTTTTTCGTAAATTATGTATGGGGAAAGAAAGAAAATGATATTTGGATTATATGCAAGAAAACTACAAATTGCATAAATGATTACATGTGGTGGTATATACATATACAGACACATGCCATGTGAACCGCTATAAGTCTATAATGCATTGATTTGTAACATGTGCATTAATAGTTGTACATACAAATAAGGACACATCCCATGGCAGCTTCTGCTAATTTATACCGTCAACAACCAGCCTGACACTAGACTCATAAAACCTTAACTGTCTGTATTTATTTCAACTAAGAGCATTCACATCCAAACCATCAAATTATACATACATTCCACTAAAATACAACTCCTATATCAATATATTTTCACTAAAAACAAATACTTTTTCTCTCTCCTTTTCAATTAAATAATATTATCATCACATTTTTCTCTCTCCTTCACTCACAACCACTTTCAATATATATTAAAAAAATTATACTGGGTGAACAGTGTCCCCCCAAATATACAGATGAACAGTAACATTTTCTCTCTCCTCCACTCACAACCATTTTTTATACCCTTTATAATATAAAAACTCCCCCTCACATATTTTGATGGATAGAATGTGAATGCTCACTAGAGGGTATGGTGAGGGATGGGTCATCCCCATGAGGATGGGCCACCACGTAGGCGCCACATCATGAGAGATGGGGGTGGAGGATGGGGTCCCACATAATTTATAAAAACAATTAAAAATTTAATTTATTTGATTATTTAAGAGAGAGAAAGAGATAGAGAGGAGAGAAAAAGAGAGAGAGAGGACAGAGAAAGAAGAGAGAGAGAAAGCCGGGCCGTCGACTTCGGCTGTGGGTTGCTGGACTCGCCGGAACGGATGGGAGGGGGCGGTGTGGGGGACCGGCGCCGGTCCTAGCCGGGCCTCAGCCGGCCCCCATACCTTCTAGTCTAACGTACGCCCCTCTCTCTGCTACCATACATCACCTTTTGGTCGGAATGTTTTTCTTTTATAAAAACAGTTTTGTAAATCTTTAAAAAAGTTAAAGTCAAGTTTGTAACTTTGTTTTTCGATGTATAAAGAGTAAGCAAAAATATAAAATTATTTTATAAATGCATAAGAAGATATTTTAGCCTTTTTAGTTATAGCAATAGGTTTTGTTGCTATAAATATATTTAGAAAATATATTTTTTTAATAAGAGTTATTTAAAAAAAACATATGGTACAGTTGACAGTCATAACTAGTTTTACCAGAATATATTCTAGGTTTTATAAAAGTTTTACTTGTTTTTCTGACATAATTAAAGTCGAATGCAACAAGTAGTTGTACCTTATGCTTTTATAGCTACCACATGGACTGGTTTTTAATCTTCTCATTTAACTTTAATTCAAAAACATTTACTATTTAAGGTGTTACATTTTGTTAACATTTTTAATAACGTTAGAGCGTGGGCTATGGTGGGGCGTGGGTTGGGGGTACGGTGCGACACATGGAGTATGGGACACCCAAGACCAAAAGCCAATTTCAAAGGGGTATGGTGGGGCGTGGCTAGGGTGGCGTGGAAAAAAGCCAATTTCAAAGGGCTAATGCTCTTGGCCAATGAGGTTCCGCCATGTTATGTGGGTAGCCCCGCCCAACGCCCGGGTTGAAACCCCCGACCAAGGGGCCACGCCCAAACCCAAGCCCACCCGGGGTGATGACTTGGGCGTTTGTACCCAACCCACGCCCCAACCCCGCCCATACCCCATAGTCTTACAAATCTATGGTAAAAATAAATAAAAGTATATATAAACTTTAAATTATTTACGATGTTATCCGGTTATTTGTGACTAAGAGACAATGTGAACGCAAGAAAAGGACAATAGTAGCCAACTGACCTGGTGGGCATGATTAAGGAGTTCTCTTGAATAGGCGGGGTTGGCCCGGCGGAACACGATAGAAGCCGCAGCCATAGCAGCTGCGGTTTCTCCAGCAAGGTCGGATCCAGGATTGTTTTCGTCAATTCTGTAAGCATTTCGTGAAGTCGTCATTTCCTCTGGCCTTTGCCAACAGTAATGATCCGTGTTACCGTCTCCCACCTAAATCAACAAAAAATAAAAATAATAAATCAAATTGTAACAATCAAATAACAATTTAAACAAAATTAGGGAAACATTTACTTCTCCATATAAAACATGTGGTTCAGGATGGGCTTTGATGAGGTAATCAGTCCCCCACTTAACAGCATCCATGGCGTGACCGAGCTCGCCACTCGACGCCATTTGCGAACCGTACTCTAAGATACTCCACGAGATCATCGTGACCGTGAACGCCATCGGAAGCCCAAACTTCACATTGTCCCCAGCATCATAATATCCTCCAACCAGATCAACCTTCACAACCAAATCAATGACATTAACCCCAAATTAATTTACAAAACCATAGGCCATATAGCAAATGTGTATAGTAAATAAATTGGATAACATGCACACTTCAGGGTGTGTGAGTTAGCCGTTCTATAAAAATAAATTCAATTATATAACTAAAGGGCTTGTAGCCTAGCATAGCAGTATTAACGTCCAGTAAAAATGTTGCTCTCAAAATGGCTAAGGTTCTAGTCGCGGTAATTTAGAAGGTGTGTGAGTTAGCAGTTCTAAAAAAAATGTGACAACTTACTTACCCCGCTAGATTTGCCATCGAGTAGACCGGAGTTTCCTCGCCATCTAACGCGTTGATTACCGGGAAGGTAACCGGATCTCTGAGCTTCAAAGAAGAGAATGCTCTTGGAGAGTGCTTGACCATAATCATGCCCACCAGCTAAAGCTAATGGTACAATTGCTATAAGCAAAAACAGAGCATTTGCTCCAATTGTCATGATTGAAATCCAAATTCAAGAAAAACGGAAATGGGATTTGTTGATTTGACAATGTTGGATTGGTGGTTTATCGATATAGTTAATGATAAACCTGTTCCAAAAATGGTGAGAGCGATTCAGAGGGAGAAGATGGCGAAGAAAGATGAGGCAGGGGAGTAGTATATATGGAGGAGAATGGAAGACGAGGAGGTACGCGTATTTACTTTTTTACATAATTTAAGCAATAATAATGTTTTTTTTATTGCTTATCACATAAAAAGTTAACGAATTTCGCAATTTGCTTATGATTAAAAGTGATTTTGATGGTTAAAATATAATTGTTGTTATATGTGATTAAAGTTTAATGACTTCATACTACTTTACAAATTAAGATTTACAAGAAAACTAGAGAAGTCCATGGTTTTATAGACTAGTAACATTTTGAGGGTGAGATAAGATTTTCAGATCAATAGGTACTGGGTTCAATATTTATTGCGTTTTCTCCTGAATTGATATATAGGCAGGCATTATGCCTAGTGGAGATGGATATAATCGGGTAGATGATACTTCAGTGGTCCGTCAGTGATACAAATTTGTCGTTGAAAAAAAAAACAAAAAAACTAGAGAAATCAAATTACAAGTTCTAAAATAGCATGTTTTAAATAACTTATTTAAGGTACCCCATAGTCAAATTAGATAATTTTTTAAATGGTTTACTATAATAAGTGCTTACATAACGAATTTTTGTTAACTTGGTGACTTGGTATCGCATAATATCTTCATATGAGTCGAAACTCACTATGTTATATAATTTTATATATTAAAAACAGAATTGAATGAACAGTAATAAAAATAGAATTGAATAAATAATAATATCACTAAGGAATGAGTAAATGGTATCAGGTATCGGTACCGGTATCAAATTTACCAAACCGAGTGTATTTTTGGTATCAGTTCGGTACCGGTATTCATTGATTTTTACCCTCAAACACCGGTGCCGTACCAGTACCGACCGCATCGAGCCGTACCGTACCAGTTATATTCAGTACCGTTACCCACTTTTGGGGATTTTGGTAACGGTATTTTCGGTACCGGTTGGTACCGAGCTCATCAAATCCTGTAGTAACGTAGCAATGCAAGTAATTGCACCGTTTAGATTACTTTTCATACACACAGTAAGTAAACTGTATTTCGTTTGAATGAGATTTTATATACACAACAACATTTTTGCTTTATTTTTTTTCTTATATATATTAAAAACAGAATTGAATGAACAGTAATAAAAATAGAATTGAATGAATAGTAATATCACTAAGGAATGAGCAAATGATATCGGGTACCGGTATCAAATTTACCAAACCAGGTGTATTTTCGGTAACGGTTCGGCACCGGTATTCATTGATTTTTACCCTCAAATACCGGTGTCGTACCAGTATATTCGGTACCGGTACCCACTTTGGGGGATTTCGGTAACGGTAATGGTAAACTGTAATTCGTTTGAATGAGTTTTTATATACACAACAACTTATTTTGCTTTATTTTTTGTCTTTTTCTGTAATGAATGAATTGTAGCATGTAAAATTAACTTGGATATTTAGATTATTGATGAGAAAATCGTATAAATCCTGTAATCAAACCGGTATCGTATCGGTACCAAATTCACTATACCAAATCATTTTCGGTACCAATTTGGCACCCACCTTTTGGCGTTTTCAGAATCGTTACTTTCGGTTCGACGCCGGTTTAGCACCATACCTGTATTTATTGATTTTTACCTTCAAATACCATACCGTATTGTACCGAACATTTTAGGTGCCGGAACCTAATTTCGATGATTTTCCGGATCGGTACTTTCGGTGTCGTTACCGGTACCGAGCTCATCCATATTTTAACGTGTTAGCACCGTAATAACTAAACTGAAAACATACGAATTTCCAACGTGTAGAACGTGTGAGTCCTATTATTTTATATTAGGTTATTTAAAATCGTTTTTTTAGGACGAAGTGACTATCCTTTTCATGACATTTTTATATATGTTTTGATATTCGGTATCTGCTTGCCGTTACTGACACGCGTTTTGCAGTCATTGGGTCCCCGCCACAACGTGCGGACGGAAAATCAACTAGTTATTTTAAAGAAACAAAATGATGCAATAGTAATTAAATTTCGATATTATTATAATAAAGTCACTGAATTTTTTTTTTTTGTAATAATAAATATAAAACTTGGTTATTAATTACTATTTATGACCCTTTTTGACTTCATGTTAAACTAAAAAATCATACAAATTAACCAATTTTCATATATTTTCTATAAAAGATTTCACAATAATAGAAAAATATTTAACTTTAAGGTTTTATAGGTAAAAGGATAAATGACTTTAATAAAACATAATTATTATTATGTGACATATTCTCCATCTTAAATCATTAAGTTTTGAAGCTCGATAATATTTTCTACCATAAATAAATTTAGGATTATTGGATTTTATCACCTCCAACTATTGGCTATTGGCCGCTGCCACCCCCAACTATCACTTTGACGCCCGTCACCCCCAACTTAACACTAAGTGTGTTATGTCACCACTTAATTAACTGATCACTAACTTTTAATCATGTTACTATACTTTTGGGGGTGTCATAGGGATCTTAGAAAGGTTTTAGGGATCTTAGGACACCCCCAAAAGTATAGTAACAGGATCAAAAGTTAGTGATCAGTTAACAACATGGTGACAAAACACACTACGTGTTAAGTTGGGGGGTGGCGGGCGTAAAAGTGATAGTTGGGGATGGCAGCGGCCTATAGCCAATATTTAGGGGTGATAAAATCCAATAACCCATAAATTTATTACCTGAAATAATATTTTCTACCATAAATGAATTTATTATCTGAAATAATGATAAAGGTTGGTTACCCTTCACGCAACTCCCTTTTTGTTACCTTTCTTTTATAATAGTTTAAATTCAGTTTTATTATGTTCAAAATTCATCATCACAGTTCTTTTTCTTTTTTTTATATGTTCCATTCTCCAAAGTCAATTAAGAAGATATTGGACAAGCTTCAACGGTTATAATGGGTTTTCGAAAAGTAAAAAAAAAAAAAAGAATTGGATCCATAAATGGTGGTCATTTTGAAAAAAAAAATTTATATAGTTCTAATTTGAATTTTTGTGTGTGTGAGTGTGAGAGAGGAAGAGACAGAACAAAAGCATGTGGGTTTTGCTTGATTTAATTTCCTGCGAAGGATCGGTGTTGGAACATAGATTTATTTTAGGGAAAATTACCAAAGTAGCCGTTTGACCAGGCTGTTTACGAAAATAGCCATTTGACCAGGCATAAAAATGCCCTTTCACGCTTCCCCAGCCAAGTGAACTCCCATTTTTATGCACCTTCAACCAGCCACCACCAAGCGGACACGTGTCCCGCTTACCTGAAGAGGCTTTATGCCGCTACACCCACTAGCCGAGCCGTTTCAGGCCCAAGCCGAGCCTCTTCGCGCCCCTGCCCCACAAGCTAGCCAAGCCTCTACAAGTACAAGCCATGATCTTTCAAGGTGAAGCCGAGCCGCTTCGCCCCCTTTCCCACAAGCTAGCCAAATTGGTTTTTGAAGTATAGGTGAGACAAATTTTTTCAATGTTGTATTTTTTTAAGAACCTCTCGGTTTTATGCCAATTTTTTCATCGGGTGGGTTACCTGTCAGTTTTATGACGTTTTTCTTAGCTTTAAAATCTCAAACTCAAAATTACTTATCTTTTTATTAATTTGCAGGTATCATTATTGGAGTTTATATCGGCAAGGAGATGGAAAACATGCGACAAATATATATATATTTATGTCAATTTCTTATCAGGCGTGTTATGTATTGGCTTTCATGACGTTTTTCTTATCTTTAAAATCCGGAGCTCACTTTCATTTAATGATGCCGTAATTTGTAAAATTAAATTTTAATTTTCCCATTAATATATGATAAATTTTATATTTTATGTACATTGCAATATACACTAAATAAGACGACTTTATTTACTAAATAAGACAAGACTTTATTTATTAAGACTTTATTTTTGTAAAGGTGTGTGTGGATGTTAGGGGGTTTATATAAGAACGACATTTTATGTTATTTTATGAAAGTATAAAAAATAAAATTTGATTGGTTTTAAAAGTCCAAGTGGGGTGGGTCAACAGTTATACATGTTATTTAATATTTATAAAAAAATAAAATTTCATTTGTTATCGGATATTCATATTTTTAACCAATTAAACTAAAATTTTAATCAAATTAAATCATTAAAAATAGTAAATTAATAGTTATACAATCTTAAAAAATGTGAAGCGGCTTAGTTCCAGGGTGTAGCGGCTCGGGATCGGGGCGAAGGGGCTCGGCTTGGCCATGAAGAGGCTTGGGGGAAGGTAACATGTGAAGCGGCTTAGTTCCAGGGTGTAGCGGCTCGGGATCGGGGCGAAGGGGCTCGGCTTGTCCATGAAGCGGCTCGGCTTGGCAGTACCACAAAGCGGCATAAAATCAGAGATTCGGCGAAGCGGCTTAGTTCCAGGGCGAAGCGGCTCGGCTTGTGCATGAAACGGCTCGGCTAGCTTGTGTAGCGGCATGGGCATGAAACGGCTTGGGGGACACGTGTCCGCTTGGTTGTGGCTGGATTGAAGGTGCATAAAAATGGGAGTTCACTTGGATTGAAGGTGCATAAAGCCTGGTCAAATGGCTATTTTCGTAAACCGCCTGGTCAAACGGCTACTTTAGTAATTTTCCCTTTATTTTATAATTAGAATTTATTTTATAAAGTCATGGCAGTGAATTGCTGCAAAAAATCCGGGAGGATATTTTAATGTGAAAATAACTTGATTCAAATGTTGAGATGTGATTGTATTTTATTTTTTTTATGTTTGTTGACTAATATAAACGTGTTTATTTATCTTAATTGCATTTTAAAAAATATACATAAACGATATTAAGGTACTTGCTAAAGGGTGTTGTATATACTAATGATAGATATTAACTAAGGCTATAGGGTGTAAGGGGCATGGTTGGGTCATCAATCGCCACTTAGGACCATTAATGGATTGCTACACCACCCTCTTGTCTTATCCATCATGATTCTCATGGATTAAACCAGGGCAACTATGGACCTCCTTTCCTTATTCAATATTTTCTTTCACTTTCACAAAATAAATTAAAATAAGTTAATGACTCCCCACACCCTTAGATAGTGGTTTGGATGATGGATTAGAAGTAGGTGACATGGCACTGATATGGAGAGTTATGGTGATCATGAGGATCATGACCACACCCTATAGCCTAACAACTGATCTCTCTTAGAAATGAGATTATGGAAAAGATATTGGGTTATATGTAAGACACTTCTTATGATTACGATCTAATGACAAAGTTACTCAATGTATGAAGGGTCTAAGAACTTAATATAAGACACTTCTTATGATTAAGATCTAATGACAAAGTCACTCAATGTATGAAGGATCTAAGTACTTAAATAGAACATTAGATGTGATTTATACTCTTAAGCGTGTACGCCTTAAGGTTTAAATACTAATATACATTAAAGATCTCTTTAATCATTTGGTTCTTGATATTTCACTTGTAGAGCAAAGAGTTAATCTTAGAAAGTTGAAGGCACATCTTGTGACATATGCTTCTTAAAATAAGTGTTTAAACTATATATATTTGGATTTATAAGGCTATAAGTTATGGTGATGGTCCTAATCAACATCAACACTCTCCATGTCGTCGTCACATCATTTCATCCTCCATCACCAATCTATAATTTTGTTAAACAATTAATAAATAAAAGTACATTTAAAAAAAATACATAAATTAAAAACGAAAACTACATAACCAGTAGACCTTCCTGTTCATTTCTCGATACTTCGAGCCCATTGAATTGACTCCTCGGTACGCCTCTTTTTGCATTCTTAATGAAACTAGATGTAAGACCCCGCCGCGTTGCGCCCGGGGCTTACAAATTCAGCCGGCATGGGTTAGTTAACAATTAAAGGGTTGTTTGTTTACCTCTTGAAGAGGCTCTGAATGGTTCAGAACTCTTACTGGTTCAGCACTTAATGATTCAGACTGTTTGTTTCGCGAGTAAATGTCTGAATGGTTTACTGAATGATTCAGACATTTGCATCTGAATGGTTAAGCATTATACTGAGTCTCAATGGTTAAGACCTCTAATCTGAATTGGTCAGACATTTGCCTCTGAATGGTTAAGCATTATACTGATTCTTAATGGTTCAGGCCTCTTACTGGTTCAGCACTTAATAGTACATACCTCTTATTGATTCAGCACTTAACAATTCAGAAGTTGCCAAACAGCCCCTAAACATTATACATGAGCTCCATGTTACGGTCGTTGTATTCGGTACCGGTACCCACTTTTCTCATTTTTCAGTACCGGTACCGAACGGGTACCGTGCTCATCCCTACCTAACAATGTTACCAATTAATAGTATATAAATAAATACTATAGTACATGGTTTTATCATAAACCAATGTCCAATTTTATAAGCTAAAAATACAAGTTTTAATGCCTAACAATGTTACAAATTAATAGTATATAAATTTACCAGCATCCTTCTTCCAAAAGCTATCCGACTTTTGATTCTTACCTTTAATAAATAATAACAAACTATAAATAATTATGTACATAAAAAAGTATAATAATTAGTATACAAACGAACCCAATTTTCATAATTCTATTAATCAAGTGCACTTTACATCAATATCGCAGGTAAGCGAGCAACAAGCTGCGCCGCTACCCCTTTCTGAATAGCAAACCCTAGCCTATTAAAGACAAACCCCTGCCCCCCTGTTGATGAGCAACTGTTATGGACAACCTTTTGGACCCTAGTCAACAAACGGATAGCTTCTGGAGCTAGGGAGCCAAAGGTGTCGAAGGCGAAGGGGACAAATGCATGTTGGTTATCAGCATTGCACCACGTCCGTGCCAATGCCTCCTCTTTACCACGTCCGTGCCAATGCCTCCTCTTTGACCAATTTTGACATCTTGGGTTGGTTGTAAATTCAGTTTTCGGCCGAACCGGCCACTTCTTTGACGATGTTTTCTTCGAATTTTGATGTTGGGTTCAGGTACAACTTCAACATCGTCAAAATCTTCTATTGGTGGGCTATCAGGTGTTAGATGGTTTTGTACTTTAGAAGGTAGACTTGGCCGAATTTGGCTTTGATGTTGTTGCCGCATTTACATTTGCTATTGTTGTTGGAATTGAACTTGATTGAAGTTGAGTAAACGCTTTTAAATATATAGAAAACTAGGGTCGTAGTCACTCGTGCGTTGCGCTGGGACGCGATTGGAATTCACTACATATTGCACACCCTGATAACTTGATAACTAGTGAATAAAGAAAATGATATCTAAATGTGTTAATGTATTTGAGTTGTAGCTATTCTCTAAACATCAAAATAATAAGAAAAGATAAAACAATAAGGTAAATAACAAAGGTAAAACAAGGGAAAACATAAAAGAAAACGATAGGAACTCGGTCGGTATCGGTGCACTCGTTATAGTAAACGAAAAAAAAGTTAAAAAAATATATTCAAAAGAGTATTTGCATGTTCAGTTCGCTAAAAAAATTCAAAAGTTAAAAGTGTCTTTCCGTAGCGCTATCGGTTTTGTTCGTTGAAAGAACTAAACCTCAAAAAAGAGACATAAGTTAGCAAATCACTAAACTTAAAAAAAAAAAGCCTCAAGTTAGTAAAGCCTCCAAGAGACCAAGACTCATGTTATCTTTTATATAGATGATAGGGTTTATGTTTTAATCCAACGGTCCAAATTCTCAATTTTGCAAATGCTGATTATTAATATATTATTTTAACCAAGTAAAAAAAATCAAATTACTTGGTATTAATTTGCAACAAGGTCACATATACCGTACGAGGCTCATTTGTATCTGAACGAAGTTTTGCTAAAACTGAGGGCTAAACTTAACAAAGCAAAATACAAACTCGTTTTGGTGAAGAAAATGAGTAAAGAAAGTGGACCACTTTCTCATATTTTAGCCGCAATCAACGGAAAGCAGAAAATAGAAGTCTAAAGTGCACCACTTTACACTTTTATTAAAGTTGATGATAATTATTAGAAACGAAATATAGTGTAGTGGTGTTCAGGTGTGTAAAATGATGTCTTTTTTACAAGGTTAAGAGTTCGAGTCTCACACTTAACTCTAGGAATAGAAATAAATTCTTAGAAAAAAAGATAATTACAAAACGCCCTTCGTCTTTGACTATTTTATGACCGACCACAAGCCGAAAAGATCACACCTCCTCAACCATCCATTTCACTCTTTGTTCTACTTTGTCCTGGACTCCACCTAAATGTTCTTTTTGATTGATTACCTTGGAGCTTAATTTCTTTTACATTAGATGATTAGAAGGTATTAAAAGTACAATGCAGGTTAAACGCAAGTCGGGTGTTGAGGACAAATATTAAGTATTGCATACGAAGTAAGCTCCCTTTACTCACATGTTAACGATGCACAATCATCATGACCAACACTAAGAGCATCTACAACGGTGGACTACGTCCAAAGTTCAGACTGCCTAGTCAACATGACACACCATTTCAAACCACCACCATTCCAAACCCCAACTTTTTCCTCCAATAATAAACAATTCCAAACTTCAACATCACACCCAACTTTTTATACTAAAAAAAAACAAAACTATTGTGAGCGGGTGGTCCCCACTCAATCCAAACCACACCCGTCCGCTAGAGCGGACCACATCACCACCTCCAACGAGTGGTCTGCTTTGCCCCCTCGTCCGCCAAGCAAACCCGTTGTGGTTGCTCTAATGGGCAAATACTCATTGATGATGTAATTCATATGTCACTATTGATAACATATTTCAAGCTCTATGTTACATTATTTGTTCTTATGTATTCTAAAATGTCTCACCACATCATTTACCAAGTGGAGCTTTTGTCAGAACTCAAGGGTTGAAACCACAAACACAGTTTTATTATAAATCTCAGCAACCAGATACAAGCAATAGACAACCAGTCAACACAGATTGTAATACAAGTAAAGATCTCCAATAGGATGATCTGTATAAGATGAAAGCAAACCCTAGTCTCACGAATGAACGTGTGAGGAGAGGGAATCAAGACAGAATGATATAAGATGAGAGCGAGTGAAGTAAGGAGCTCGAATGAAGCAGCACACCAAACACCCTCCTTTTATAAGGGCCAAGCCCTAAGAGGCCACCGAGAAACATGGGAGCCCAAAGATATCAACAGCTAAGCCCAAAAGCAGCAACAGCATGGCACAACGACTATGAGCCCAAAGACAGCAAAGCAAACCTCACAAACAATAAACATGGAAATAATTAGAGAAGGAAGGAAATCAAGAGAAAAGGAAATGAGCATTTAAACTGTATAAATAGTATTTTTAACACCCCCCCCCCCCCCCCCCGCAGTTTAAATGTGAACAGGATTATACAAACCTAAGGACTTACACATGTCAGCATGCGCTTTTGGTAGAAGTCCTTTAGTAAAAATATCTGCCAGTTGATCTTCAGACTTGACTCCAGTGGCTTTAATTAATCCTGAAGCAATTTTTTCTCGCAAAAAAAAGAGGTCAACCTCGAAGTGTTTCGTTCTGTCATGAAAGACAGGGTTGGCAGCAATAGATAAAGCTGCTGTGTTATCACATTTTAGCACAACAGGAATATCCACATCCACTTTCAGTTCCCTTAAGATGTTTAACAACCATAAAACTTCACATGTAGCATTGCACATAGACCGATATTCTGCTTCGGCAGAAGATCTTGAAACAACGTTTTGCTTTTTGCTTTTCCAGGAAATCAATGAGCTTCCAAGGAATATACAAAAGCCGGTGACAGATCTGCGGCTTTCAACACATTTGGCCCAATCCGAATCTGCAAATGCTGTTAAATGAAAAGTGCACTACTAGAAAATACACTTCTCTTGACACGCGAACAATGACACACGCTCATTTTATGACATTCGAAAGCGTGTGTCAAGAAAAAAATGTCATGGTTTAAAAAATTCAATATATTTATGACATTTTTTTTGTGTGTCATCTTTTTAGTGTCATAAAAAAACACAAGATCTATCTTGACACGCGAACAATGACACCCGCTCATTTTATGACATCTAAAATCATGTGTCAAGAAAAAAATGCCATGGTTTTACAAAATTCAATAAATTTATGACACTCGTTTTTGTGTGTCATCTTTTTATCGTCATAAAAAACATTATGACACTCTTTTTGTGTCATCTTTTTAGCAATGACCTATTATATCTTCTAACTTAAATTCTTAAATTATCTAATCGATAAACCTGGTCTCTCATAGTCTCCCGCTCAGCCTCCACACTCTCAAAAAAGCCCAACTCCCACCCGATCACCCCCCCCCCCCCCACACACACACACAACAACAATGGGATTCAGACTAATAAAAAAAATGACGTTGTGATTCCAACGATTCCGACAAATAATGAAACAATGTAACTCCCAGCCGATCAAATAGTGAAATCGCAAAAAAAAAGTGTGTGAACATACAAGCTTTACACTTCTCTCTAGATCTCGTGTAGGTGTATGAAAATATAGTTGAATTGGTCGAGTTGAAATTTAATCCCCGCTTTGATACAATAGTTGTAATGTTTTCTTCATTTAATTTGATGTTAGTTTATTACAACTAAGTTTATTCAATCAACCTTTCAAAAAGAATATGTTTGACTAACTCATACATTTAACATTTAACAAGGTCAAATGAGATGAACTATTGTGAGGGAATGAAAAACACATGTTTGATTGTTTAAGGTAATGTAATCACCCCTTACACGAGACATTCAATTCCCAGTAAAAATCTTAAATTAATTCCATCCATTCTCCTTGATTTTTTATTCCATTCCCTCTCTCACCCTTCATCACCACCCCCACCTGTCGCCACTGCGCCCGTTGTCGTCTACCGGCACCACCCCCCACCCTGAACCACCGACCACCGGCGCCACCGCCGACCACGATCACCACACGCCACCACCACCCACCGTCGCCGCTACCACCCGCCGTCACCGCCACCGTCGCCACCATTTTCCACTAACCACCGCCCCCGCACCACCAGCCCTTGCCACCACTCACTGCCACCCTCTGCCGCAGACACCACCATCCTCGTCGTCACCGCCGCCACCCTCTACCACTGCCACCATGGAATAGTGTTGATCTATATCATTCCTTTGTACATTCAATTACCCCATACTAAACAGACCCTTAGCGTTTGGTATGCATGAATAAGATGTGGAATGGACCATTCTGAGAGAATGAAGAAAATAGTGTTCGGTTGGTCGAGGGAATGAAATCGCCCATTACATAAGGCATTGCATGCCCTCAAAATCATTTCATCCATCCCCTTGTTTTTTTGCATTTCGTTATCTCTTTCACCCTTCATTAACAAAACAACAACCCACCATCGTCGTCACTACACACCACCGCCAACCATCACCATTGCCACCACCGCTCACCAATGTCGTCGTCACCCGCCATCGTCACCACCACCACCACCGTTGCGACTACCATCGCCACCACTACCTCTTCCCTTGCCGCCACCCACTGCCACCACTCGCCACTACCTCCGCTGCTACCTACTGATACCGCCACCATGACTATCGTCGCCGTCACCCACCGCTACCACCACCCACCACCACTACCACTACCACTGCCATCTATCACCACCCACAACCACCGAAGACCGCCACTCAACAGCGATTTTATTCTTTCTTGCCTACCAAACAACACAAAACGATAATTCATTTCATTTTCACACGGTATCCAAACAAGATATGAAATGTTAACCATCCATTTCATTATCTCGTTTATTTCATTTCCTCGTCTATTTCATTACATCATGTCAAATAGAATGTTAATTTTTAAATCTATGTAAACCAAAATTAGTTGTAATATTCAAATTTAGAAACAAAAAACGTAGATATTCAAAATATTTAAACCAAAACTAGTTGTAATATTCAAATTTAGAAACAAAAAACGTAGATATTCAAATTTAGGAAAAACAAAACTTTCTCGTTAATTTAAAAGTGTTGACAAATGATAAATAATTAAATTTATTGATCTAAATGAGTATTTGATTCCCTTTTACTTGATTTTCTAAATAACATTTTCTATAAACTAATACCTAAAGTTCGAAACTTCCCTCTTCATCCTCTACTGAAATTTCATCTTCCCTCTACTTGAAAATTTCATATTCCCGCTTGTTTACCATTACATTACATCCCCAAAACTCCCCCTCCCCAAATCCATCTCCTTCCCAACCGCATATTTCCCCTCAAGCTTAATCGAAGTCGTGGTCTGCCTTCACAACACCACCACTTCTTGGTGGTTATGGTGTTGGTCAAAATTTGTATTAGAAATAAATAGATCCGCAAGCTTACATATTTGTTACCAGTGGTCATCGGAACCCTAGCCGCCAATTCCGTAGGTGGCTGGTAGGTCTTCAAACACCACAACCACCAGAACACCCGAGGGTATGTTATCTTACGAATCTTATGTTAGCGTTTGTTCATTTCTGTTTTGAATCTTCTACTTCGAATTCGTTGAATATATGAACAGATTATAATAGTTGAGTTTGACTTTCATTTACAGTCTTACAACATGGCTTTGTTTCCCAGCCTTTGGTTCTTACTTCTTCAACGATTTTAATAGTTCAAAACTCAAAATCACAATCCAATCACAGGTGTATATATACTTGTATATTTTTTACTTTGTTTGTAACATGTCAGATTTACATAATTTTTATTATCAGATTGCTACAAAATGTAGGTTGTTAATACACATTTGCTTATTAGGTTTTGAATGCAAATTAGGTTTGATATGTAGATGTTTTTCATTGATTGATGTCGTGATTGTAAACTCGTGTGCTTCACAGAACCATGAATTTTCTATTAGTTTTAATTCATATCAGTTTTGTAACAGTTGTTTTCGTCTTCTGATCTAACTTTAGCTTAATAAGGTATGCGGTTAATTTCTAATGTGTTGATTTTTTTCTGTTGAATTGGTAAAGCGTTTTCTTTTGTGAATTCATATTTTCATTTTATGTATGTTGAAAACTTGAAATTGTCATGTGGCTTGATGATGAGTTTATACATACTTCAATGCTCTATGCGCTGTTGTTTGCTTCTGTTATGATTATAGGGGTGTAAACAAGGCGAGCCAAGCACCTCTAGGCTTGAGCTTGAGTAACAGTTAGCGAGTCGATCTCGAGTAGCTCGGCTCGTATACACCCTTAGTTATGAATTTTGTGTTAAGTATTTGGTATAGTTAGTTCAGCAAATTTGTTATGATTTGTGCAAATATATATAGAGGTGTCAAAATGGGGTGGGTAGTAAGTCAAAATATGTGCTTTTATAATAAGTTAAAACGAATTTGGTTAGGATGATTTGCTCCCGATGACACTTGTTCGTCCATTTTTACAAGTAACTCAAGGATTAAATGCTATTACAAACTTTGTGTTCCTAAATTAGTAAGTTAAAAACACTTTTAGAAGACTTTAAGAGAAGGATTATTCGGTGGTCATTGTAAGGTATAGAGATCGGTCCAAACTTATGTTTGATATTGTATGCACCCTTAGAGACATGCAATATGATGTTTTTCATGCTACCATCACATCTGATAGCCCCTATGCAACACAGGTTTGGTATGCATGTCGTTTGCTAACTTCTTGTTTAGTCATTGTTTCAAAAGATTTACTCAAATCAATGATGGATTTATTATAACAAGACTAAACCTAGGATTTGGAGCAATATAAAGATATGTTTATGTGCTTTAGAGGTCTGTGAGTTATGGACATATTTGACTATTCTTACATAATAAACTATATCATGATAGTTTATTTCCATCAGGTCATACCTTTAATGGTGAATAAAACTATGAGCTCTTAGCAGATTGGAATGAAGAGTTTCCAGGTTTTATTTGTTGTCTTTTTACTGATTGTAACACTTTAGATAATCTTTTCATGTGTTCTTTTATCTGTGTAGTATAAAAATGGTAAAATAGCTTAATAGTGCCAATATTTTATTTCACTTTAATCTTGGTTAGATGGTTGCATATCAATGTCCTAAACTTCTAACTCTACTTGATATTTTTTTAATTCATCTGTTTTTATTTATTAATTAGTTGTTTTGAACGTGCAGCTTATATTAAGAGGGCTGGCATGAAATATGGGAACAAACATTTTGTTATAGACAAGAGTAGGCGTGATACCTACAAGGCTAAAAGCAGTTTCATCCATTGAATTATGATAACACAAATTCCCTTCTAAATAACTTTGGTTTGGAAAGCAAGCAGCTATTAGCGGTATAGATTTTTTTTAACTGAAAGTGTTTTACTTTACTTTTTATATTTTTTCACCCACCTGCAACTCATGTATAAAGTCCCATAAATGATGAAATCTTTACAAGCTAAATGCATAAAATCAGTTGAAAACTTTCCAAAGATAGAATTCTATGATTATTTTGTTCAAAGATTTGACTTTTTTTATTCTGTAAAAGTCTTTTTTATCAGCCAACATAATCAATCTCGAGCATTCTCGGGGCACTCACTTGACCAAACAGAGTACTCCGAGATTAACCTGAGTCCACTACCAATTCGGGGGAAAACCCGGTAACCACCCTCTCGTAGGCACGATGGTGAAATTACCGGTAAACTCGTTTTTCTCAAGGATCGAACCCAGGTCTGGGTCTCCTATCATTGCCCACCAGTGCCTCACTCTGCACCAAGTGGGAGTTGAACCTTAACTCATAAGAGAAATGCAAGCCTTCATCGGCTATTCTGTAAAAGTATTGTTTTTTTTTTAATTATAATCAATTCAGTTAACTATTTATATAAATGTTTTTTAAAATACACAATAATTGATTTTTGGGACAACTCAATTTGGCCTGACAAGTTTTGGTCATACTAAAATTGTAAAAACACTTGTTACACAACTCTTCTGACGTGGCTCAACAAGATTTAATTTTTCCTCATATTAATGCAGGTAGGTTCATGCTGTACATGGCTACTTGAGAAACCTGGTTTGGTTTGTTGCTAACATGGGCCTTGCTAAGGGAAATTGCTTCAAAGAAAATAAAAAAAAGTTTTGCCACAAGGTGTCACATTTGGTTTTGGTTGGGGGAAGAGTAGAGGAATACTCGGCTGCAGATATGGATGGCATTCGCGAAGATTGGTTGACTTATGCGGCTACCTTTGTTGTTAAGTGGAACCAAATTTTAGGTGTTGAAGAATGTATTGACAAACAATTTTTTTTTGTTAACGTTAACATATTTGTAATATACTTGACATATGATTATGTAATGGGTTGTTTTGGTATATATATGTGTATTTGTTTTATGAAATAGATTTATTATTTTTGAAATTATATATGTATCCTGGGTAAATTAGTAATTTATAAAAAAATATTTTTTAAACAATTAAAAGCATGACACGCGTAAACGAATGTCATTAAAAATTGTCATAAAATGAGTGTCATGAATGTATGTCATAAAATGAGTATCATGAATGCATGTCATTAAATGTGTGTCATAAAAACTTGACACACAAATGTATGTCATGTTAATTTTATGACTCCTCAATCAACGACTCGCATTTGCGTGTCATAATTACCGTTTCATGACGCACAATGTGCGTCAAGAAATGAGTATTTTCTAGTAGTGGTGCTACCTTTTTGAAATAGAATGCCAGTACCTGGAGCACCTTTTAAGTAGCGCAGAACCTTGAAGGCAATTTGGGTATGAGCCTCAGTTGGCTTATGCATAAACTGAGACAAATAATGAACTGAATAGGCAATGTCCGGTCTTGTATGTGATAGGTAAATTAATTTTCCTATCAGTTTTTGATATTGTGTGACATCAACAGGTTTTGACTTAGTGAGAGTTAGATTTGTCAAAACATGATTTTGATCTATGGGACAGCTGTTGGGTTTACTTCCACTCATCCCATATTCATTTAATAGGTCCATACAGTACTTCCTTTGAGAAAGACAAATACCATTGTTAGCTTTAATTACCTCAATGCCCAGAAAATATTTAAGTAGACCAAGATCTTTGATTAAAAACTCAGTTTTCAAAAAATCCTTAATTTTATTTATTTCGTCTTCACAGTTCCAAGTTAGAACAATATCATCTACATAAACAAGAAGCACAATAAACACAGAGTTCACAGATTTGATGAACATGGAATGATCACACTTAGATTGTGTAAAGCCAATTTTGACCAACACTTGAACAAGTTTTTCATTCCACATTCGTGGAGCTTGCTTTAGACCATATAGAGACTTGTTCAACTTACATACTTTGTTCCCTTTAACATCCAACCCATCAGGTAAAGTCATATAAACTTCCTCCCTAAGGGGTTACCATACAGGAAAGCATTATTAATATCAAGTTGATACAAGGGCCAATCATTTTGGACAGATAGGCTAATAACACATCTGACAGTTACCATTTTAACAACAGGGGAGAATGTTTCCTCAAAGTCAATCCCCTCTCGTTGGTTAAAGCCTTTGGCTACAAGCCGAGCTTTGAACCTATCTACTTCCCCTGTTGACTTGTATTTGACTTTAAATACCCATTTACACCCAATAGGTTTTTTACCACTAGGAAGATCAACAATATCCCATGTATTATTTTTATACAAGGCAGACAATTCATCATTCATAGCATCAATCCACCTTTTATCATCAAGGGCATCTTTATAGGTGCATGGTTCAATTATTTTATTGATATTAGCAGCAAAGCAAATGTTTTCACTAGGTAAGTTTGAATAATTGACAACTTTATCATAACTATATTTTGCATTCCCAACAATATAATCATCGAATCTTTTAGGAACAGAGGCGGACCTAGTGGACCTTCTAATGTTTTGAGTACCCTCAGGAAGGTTTGACTCATCACTAATGCCACTAGACTCAGCCCTCACAGGTTCAGTTGCAGCACCCATGGACTCATTCCTCTCAGTCTCAACATCAGCCCCTGATGATTGCTGAGTATCACTATCGACAGTTGATTCAACTGCATCACTGTGTTGCTGAGTCACAGTGGTTGAGTCAGTAACATCCTTCTCTTCATCATTGGGATTTGTATCACTTGATGTTTCAAAGTTGTCAAAGAGGTTGAGTTGGTTTAAAAGGTTTGTATTTATTTGTTCATGAGTGTTATTTTTAAAAGGGAAGACAGTTTCATGAAAACTTACGTCCCTAGAGAAAATGAATTTTCTTTGTTCTAGACTCCAAACCTTGTATCCTTTTTTTAGATTGGAATATCCCATAAAAACACATTTTTCAGCACGTTCCTCAAGTTTATCAGAATTGTCTAAAATGGTAAAATAGCACAGACAACCAAAAACTTTCAAGTGATCAAGAGAAGGTTTAAAACCAAACAACATTTCATAAGGAGAACAACCATGCAACACAGAAGAAGGAAGCCTGTTAATTAAGTAGGAAGCAGTAAGCACACATTCAGACCAGTATTTGAGGGAAACTTTAGACTGAAATAATAAAGCTCTTGCAACATTTAGCAAGTGTCTATGTTTTCTCTCCACAACACCATTTTGTTGTGGAGTATATGTGCATGAGGTTTGATGAATGATCCCTTTGTTTTTAACAAAAGATGACATTTGAGAATTAATGAACTCGGATCCGTTATCACTATGAAAAACCTTGATATTGACCTCAAATTGAGTTTTGACCAGATTGTAAAAGCTTTGTATGTTTTCAAATACTTCTGATTTGGATTTTAGTAAGTACACCCAAACAGTCCTGGTAAAATCATCAACAACTGTGAGGAAAAATTTGTACCCATCTATGCTAGTGACTTTGTAGGGACCCAGACATCCAAATTGTCACACCCCCAAAAATACCACCTAGGGAGTGTCCCTGATAGGCATGTGACGTACTGACAATGAGCCACTAATTACATTGAACCCACACGTTTCAAAATAAAGTTTTCAAATTAATAATAAAATCCCATCACGAGTTTATACGAAAACCATTATGTTCAGCGGAAGCAAGCATTAAACCATAACTAGATTGTTCAAAAACCAATGTGTGATAGTAAACAATTAATCACATGAGTCTCTTCAGTCGACCCATGACCACTCCTGCTCCTCCAGACAGCAAGTTCCCAAATCCAAGATACCTAACGGCCTGCGAGCATGTAACAAGTGTATCAGACAAAGCTGGCGAGTTCACAGTTTTAGAAAACGTTTGTTACCAGTTGTATGTAAAACAGTTCACTGACAAATGCAAGTAATATTGTTAATATCTCAATTCCGAACAAGACGGCTCCTGATGTACATGACTGCCCTATCCCACGTACTCCTATCTAGTACTGGGCCCGACTGGGTCATTAGTTCACATCCGTCCTATCCAGGAGCGGTGTGAGGGTGCCAAACCTAAGTAGCGCTACCAACTAATACCCGAATAAGGGACTTACAAAAATGATAGGTGAGAATATTAACCAATATACCCGTTTTTACCCAAACCACTGACTGTCCCCAACCACTGGGACGCATGCTCGAATGTAGTGAACTCACCTTAGATTGCTCGGTATGTTATGTTATGTTACCCGTTCCAAGTTGGTCAACCAAACCCTAATGTGTTTATCAATAACAGTCAGTTTTGTATTCACACAAAACACGTATTCTCTACACATACCACACCAGTAACATACAAGGATTACACACACCGTCACACAAGTCATACCAGTTATTCACGTAACTTATCATTACAATGTCCTCATATACATATAATTGTTATTTATTCCTAATACGAGTTCACATTGCAAGTCCATGTTTTATAAAATACGTAACAGTTCATAACACCCCATAACTTACACGAAATGGAAATCATCACGTAACACATTGATGGCATTCATGTCACATACATATTCCTAGCACAAGTTTATGATTCTAGTAACAGGTTCACCACCTCATCACATTATTCGATACAACGTGTGGCCCAATTCGTTTAAGGGCCCAACCGAAGGTGTGCGGCTGGGTTGTGCGGCCCATGTCTTAGCAGGTCCAACAACGCGAAGCCCACAGAACTATGCGACATCCCAAGAGTGTGCGATTCAATTGAAAGTGTGCGACTAGTATTAGTGTGTGCGATCAGGTTTTGGATTATGGCCCAACACTTCCTTTCGGCCCAGTTCTATGTGTGCGGCTGACTTAATTATTTGGTTAATACGTAACCCCCCCCCAAATACAAGCCCATGATTTGATCAAGTTAGTTATGCAATTAGTAATGTAATTCAATCAGTTACATCCCAAAACCATTTTCCAATTATTTATGAAACCTCCACTCATCAATAGATTATTAACAATATTAAAATCAATCATCCGTTCAGGTCCAATCATCGTAGTCAACACCTAAACAATTTTTAACATTTACAATAATCATGTGATCATTATCGTGGCCATCATTCATCCAAACATATCGAGCATTCCATTTATTTAATTCATATTGACCCTACAACTAATTAAATCATCCATTGCCATTGCTCATATAATCATCATGTGAATCCGAATCAAAGGCTCAAAGAAATCATGGCACACTAAATTCCTACACTATCCGATTTATTCATACAATACCAAATGCGAAACTGTTCCTTCGAATTATCATCATCGCCGAGCACTCTATCCTCTAAACGTTACCATAATGACTATCTACTCGGATCACATTTATGAACAACCAATACTTATTAACCCTAGTGTACATGAGTTTAAAAATGAATTCCATTAACAATTCCATGCCATAAATCAGAATCACACATGAACACAACGTGATGCACTGATTCCCACGCAACTAACCATGTTCATTTAATCACATCATCATAATTTCTCAACAACTATTTACTCACACTCAATTATTCAATCATGTGCCTCCTGTTGTCCCTACTCGACAACCATTATTTGTTAATCTACCCATCATGCAACCACTATAGCAATTACTATTAATAACACACAACTATATACAAATCATCTTGCAAGTAACTTCTATTATCATGTAATCATAACACAATCATGTACCGATACACTAGGCATGCATGACACAATCAACTAGCACATAATAATCTCGTAAACACAAGGGGTTTAAAGTACAAGAACTAACCGAGAGCACAAGTTAAGCAAGATAGAGTCTTCGAAGAGGGGGGTGGGGTTTCGTCCACTGCTGTTGCGATTTGGGAGAGGTGAAGAGATTAGGGTTTGCAATTATTCCATTACACTTAAACAATTCTACGCAAACTAGATATTAGAAAGATGGGCTCAATTCTAAGATTCATTTGGGCTCTAGGCCCAATCATAAGTGATGTGATTTCATGTATACACATGCGGCCCAACACATGTTATTTAACCGAGTTATCACAAACGTCTAGATTTAACAGAGTTAAGATCACAATATAAAACGTCACTAACCTTGAAAGTTCGGGTTGTCACATCATCCCCAACTTGAAAGAAATTTCGTCCCGAAATTTGATAAGCAATCCAAAGAAGTGAAGTGATAAATCAAGATGACTGCAGATTTTCCTCAGGTGCCACATCATCCCCAACTTGAAAGGGAATTTCGTCCCGAAATTCGCCAGTTCCACCAGAATTAGATTGGTCATTAGGAAAGGTGAGGATACTTGAGTTTCATCTAATCCTCGCGCTCCCATGTGAACTCCGGTCCACGCCTTGAGTTCCAACGAACGCTCACAATCGGAATACGACTATGTTTACGCACCTTGACCTCCCGGTCCATGATCTTTATGGGTTCTTCGACAAACTGTAACTTGTCGTCAATATTGCGCTCTTGAAACGGCACAATCAGTGTTTCATCAGACAAACACTCATTCAATTGCGAAACATGAAAGACATCATGAAAGTTACCAAGCTCATTAGGTAACTCAAGTTTGCAGGTTACGTTACCGATTCTTCCCAGACTGTTGAATGGTCCATCGCGACGTCAGTTAAACTCACCACGCTTCCCATGCGTTTCACACCCTCCCAGGGTGAGACTTTCAACATGATACTATCGCCTACAACGATCTTCCAGCGTTTCCCAGGTTTATCAGCTTGCCTGACAGTCACGCGTTGCCGCCAATCGACTCCCGATCCAAACAACCTTCCCAAGAGTTTCGAGTACCAGTCCTGGACCAGTAATTAAGTTGTCAACCATCTCAGTCTAACAAGAAGGTTGGCCTTATCGTCTATGTAATGCCTCAACAGAGCTGTCTGGTTACCAAAATGATAACTGCCGCAGCAGTACTCAACCATAGGTAAGAGTCCTTCAAATTTGCACCAAAGCCAGTCACACACATGCTCGTAGCATGTCTTCCCGTGCCAGGAGAGTTCGTTTACTCTGACCGTTTGTCCAACGGCGATAAGCAATGCTCTGGTCCTGACGTGAGCCAAGGGTGTTGTGTATTGCCTGACATAAATCATGCTTAGATCAAATTCAGAGGTAACAGGAGTTGACACCTCGTGCCTAAAAGCCGCCTCTCTCAGAGGAACATTCACAAGCGATGAAGACTCGTCAGTTTCCTTGATTGCAAGAAAGTGTGCTGGTAACTTGAGTCCATCAATGATCACCCATGTGATATCGGTTCCGTTCTGAGTTTTAGGCAAGCCAGTGACAAAATCCATGGTAGTCTGCTCCCTCTTCCGTATGGGCATCTCTGGTTGCTGACACAAACCGGAAGGTTTCCGATACTCCACCTTGACTTCCGCACAAGTCAAACGTCGTTCACATGCGTCGCTGTGTGGGCCTTCATGCCCATTCCTTAGTACAGGATCTCCAGATCCCAATACATCCTATCATAACCCCACACAATTAAAGTGGCATGACTTGCGTGCCTCACCGAATACAAGTTTCCTTAAGGTTATCGTAGAGTGGGACCCCTGCTCACCCCATAAAGTAGCGAATGTTGTCCAGCGTCGCCAGTAGCTGTTTCCCCATGCCCCGCAAGGATTTAGTTTGAGGGTCCCCTTCCTCCTTTGCTTCAGTTGGGCAGAACGAATCTGACCAGGTAGGTTAGGGTCGTCGGCGTACTGCGAGACTCGTATCGTTTAGGTTTCACAGTCGAAGTCATTAAAAAGTTCCATTTAGCGATGTCCTTACATGTTTAGCTCCTTCAAAACAAGGGTACACGGGAAGCCCTTGTGATCGGTCTAAGTAGTACATTTGGTACCGTCCAAGTGATGCCTCCAACTTAAATCCAAGGACCATGGCTCCCACCGTAAGTTATAATTTGTGCAATTCTTCTTGTAACTCTACTACGTAAGCCATCACTTTCTTGTGTTGCATTAGCGTGTAACCGGGACTCTGATTCGAACCATCACGGTATACCACCAGGTCACCCGTACCCTCGGGTAAAGACGATGTTTGGTGCATTGTTGAGTTGGGCTTCAAAAGCTGAAAAGACGTTCTCCTGTTTTGTTTCCCAAGAGTTTCACCGCACCCCGCTGTGCTAAAGAGGTTACATCGGCGTCGAAATCTCGCGATGAATCTGTGATAGTGTCTAGCATAACCAAGGAATTGTTGCATCCCCGAAAATCCAGTAGTTACATTTAACAAGACTTCGCACGAAGTGGCTCCTCCCTCAGAAGTTCTAAAATAAGACATGAATGCCGCCCATGATGTTTCTTTCTCTTGGAAACGATTCAAAACATCATAAGTAAACACTGTTGATTCATGTGGTCCATAAAGCTGCTGGTGTGTTGATTAACTCAATGATCATGGCGTACAAAGTTGCAATGGCCGCATCGCGTTCGATGTGCCGTTCTAAGAACATTCTCCCCTTGGACTTACATCAGATAATAGTTCGCTTCATTAGTCAACCCTCGTATGGGAGCTTGACCCGCGCATCTGGTCGGCGGGTTGTCAATACATAGTCGAGGCAAACGGTTCTTGACTGTCACTTTGTTGAGTTATCGATAGTCAGTGCACATACGAAAAGGCTTATCTTCACGGATATAACTTGGGCTCCCCAACGTGAAAAGCTAGGTCTGACAAAACTCCTGTTCAACAATTCCTGCAGTTGATTAGACAGCTCTTGCAACCCTCCTGATGCAAGACGGTAAGAGTGCGTGTAGTCAGGGCTGCCTCTGGCGTGAGATCAGACTGAGATTTCGCCTAACAGTTGTGGAAGTAAACCCGAAAGTTCCTTGGGTAGCACACCGAAAGGAATCACGAATGATTGGTGGATCCTCGATCCTCTGTTTCCTTAGCCCTAACATCAGTAACGGTTACTAGTATAGCGGAATAATCCCTCCGTAGACACTTCTTGGCCTTCATAGCTGAAATGGCACTAACCTTTGCACCACTCTGACGCTTTAGAACAAATAATGATTCTCCATACAAAATTTTCTCCTCACTGGTGTATCTGCGCGATCTCTGGATAACCAATCCACACTAACTACTGTATTGCAACCATCAAGGGTAGTAGAAGGAAGGTTGACGTCGAACACTTGTCCCACAAGGTAGAGTTTACATCCTAGCGGACATATGAGGTTTCATTTGACTGGCCATCCGTTGCTGCCACAACAAGTTCGGTTTCAAGAAACATCAGGGCAAACAGATCGGAGACGAAGCAAATAGCTACCCATCCAAGCTATCGTGTTGCTATTACGCCTGGTATAGCCTATGCTAATACTAAATGTCCTTCCATGAGCTTCATTTCCAGTATTGTTTTCGTCACGAGAATTTCCAGTACTGCTGTCGTTCCCTTGGTTTTCGTCACCTTGACTTAACACAGTCAATTCTTGTCGAGGTCACCTTCGGTTTCAATACTGTAAGCTACGATCACGAGTACCTTGATGTTGCCGCGACTGTTGCCTCTAATATTGTTGCCTGTAATGGTGTCCTGCGTTCTTTCACCAACAAGGTCCATCTTTTCACATTCCGTGCCACGTCCTAAGGCACTACTCATGGTGCGGGCGGTTACACATTCCGCTCTACAGTCAATCGTCATCGATTTTGTCCCGATTGGTTCGTAAGAGTCGACTCCCATGAGTCGCTGGCTGGGGTTAAGGATTCGATTGGAGTCAATTTGCTGATGTTCGTTGCTGGTAGTCAGGGTCGTCCAAATACTGAAGTCGATAAGGTACTATGCTCATTCTCTTGTCCATCGTTCTAGCAAGCTGATTGGGTAATACACAGTATGTTGTTAAAGTGTTGTAGAAGTGGTCGCACTTCGGGATTTAAGACGTCAATATGATAAGTTCCAGCAAACGAAGAAAAGTGAGAAAGGTATAGACCAATCGTTGTCGTTGCAACATCCAACTCAAGGATGTTCGTAAAAGCACCTAACATTCTACACAGTTCGCTAGGCGTTCAGATGGGTGTTCAGGTACTACTCGATAGCATCGAGGTTCGAAAGGATTCAGAGAGGAATGAAAAGATCACGTTCAAGTAGGAGACAATCACTACCACGACTCCTATAGACTGTTGTATTTCACATGGATCAAATAACGGAATGGAACCCCTTTTTCACTTGTTAAGCCTCACTGGGACTCGCATGCACCCCACATTATTATTATGTGTGCACCCACAATAATATTGTGATTTGCATGCTCATCTCAGCTCCTCCTAACTCATGTCAAATGGTTCCTCAACCTCGAGTAGCAAACAAAGAGCATCACGAAACGTAAGTCATGAATGTTTAGGGAAATACTACCCTATCAGTCACATAACACATGCAAGTAATACATGAATCCATACTGTTGTGTTAAACGTGCAATCACATGCATTATCATATGTAAGTGCTCACTAGTTATGCAGTACAATGAGTATACGAGAGACGAACCTTGCAGTCTGGAGCTGAGTGACATGGTCGTATTCACGTATTCAGAACCGTTCGGTTATAGTCTGGTTTTACAAAAATGTTTTAAAACCAAGTTCACTATAACCAGTGGCTCTGATACCAAACTGTCACACCCCCAAAAATACCACCTAGGGAGTGTCCCTAATAGGCATGTGACGTACTGACAATGAGCCACTAATTACATTGAACCCACACGTTTCAAAATAAAGTTTTCAAATTAATAATAAAATCCCATCACGAGTTTATACGAAAACCATTATGTTCAGCGGAAGCAAGCATTAAACCATAACTAGATTGTTCAAAAACCAATGTGTAATAGTAAACAATTAATCACATGAGTCTCTTCAGTCGACCCATGACCACTCCTGCTCCTTCAGACAGCAAGTTCCCAAATCCAAGATACCTAACGGCCTGCGAGCATGTAACAAGTGTATCAGACAAAGCTGGCGAGTTCACAGTTTTAGAAAACGTTTGTTACCAGTTGTATGTAAAACAGTTCACTGACAAATGCAAGTAATATTGTTAATATCTCAATTCCGAACAAGACGGCTCCTGATGTACATGACTGCCCTATCCCACGTACTCCTATCTAGTACTGGGCCCGACTGGGTCATTAGTTCACATCCGTCCTATCCAGGAGCGGTGTGAGGGTGCCAAACCTAAGTAGCGCTACCAACTAATACCCGAATAAGGGACTTACAAAAATGATAGGTGAGAATATTAACCAATATACCCGTTTTTACCCAAACCACTGACTGTCCCCAACCACTGGGACGCATGCTCGAATGTAGTGAACTCACCTTAGATTGCTCGGTATGTTATGTTATGTTACCCGTTCCAAGTTGGTCAACCAAACCCTAATGTGTTTATCAATAACAGTCAGTTTTGTATTCACACAAAACACGTATTCTCTACACATACCACACCAGTAACATACAAGGATTACACACACCGTCACACAAGTCATACCAGTTATTCACGTAACTTATCATTACAATGTCCTCATATACATATAATGGTTATTTATTCCTCATACGAGTTCACATTGCAAGTCCATGTTTTATAAAATACGTAACAGTTCATAACACCCCATAACTTACACGAAATGGAAATCATCACGTAACACATTGATGGCATTCATGTCACATACATATTCCTAGCACAAGTTTATGATTCTAGTAACAGGTTCACCACCTCATCACATTATTCGATACAGCGTGTGGCCCAATTCGTTTAAGGGCCCAACCGAAGGTGTGCGGCTGGGTTGTGCGGCCCATGTCTTAGCAGGTCCAACAACGCGAAGCCCACAGAACTATGCGACATCCCAAGAGTGTGCGATTCAATTGAAAGTGTGCGACTAGTATTAGTGTGTGCGATCAGGTTTTGGATTATGGCCCAACACTTCCTTTCGGCCCAGTTCTATGTGTGCGGCTGACTTAATTATTTGGTTAATACGTAACCCCCACCAAATACAAGCCCATGATTTGATCAAGTTAGTTATGCAATTAGTAATGTAATTCAATCAGTTACATCCCAAAACCATTTTCCAATTATTTATGAAACCTCCACTCATCAATAGATTATTAACAATATTAAAATCAATCATCCGTTCAGGTCCAATCATCGTAGTCAACACCTAAACAATTTTTAACATTTACAATAATCATGTGATCATTATCGTGGCCATCATTCATCCAAACATATCGAGCATTCCATTTATTTAATTCATATTGACCCTACAACTAATTAAATCATCCATTGCCATTGCTCATATAATCATCATGTGAATCCGAATCAAAGGCTCAAAGAAATCATGGCACACTAAATTCCTACACTATTCGATTTATTCATACAATACCAAATGCGAAACTGTTCCTTCGAATTATCATCATCGCCTAGCACTCTATCCTCTAAACGTTACCATAATGACTATCTACTCGGATCAGATTTATGAACAACCAATACTTATTAACCCTAGTGTACATGAGTTTAAAAATGAATTCCATTAACAATTCCATGCCATAAATCAGAATCACACATGAACACAACGTGATGCACTGATTCCCACGCAACTAACCATGTTCATTTAATCACATCATCATAATTTCTCAACAACTATTTACTCACACTCAATTATTCAATCATGTGCCTCCTGTTGTCCCTACTCGACAACCATTATTTGTTAATCTACCCATCATGCAACCACTATAGCAATTACTATTAATAACACACAACTATATACAAATCATCTTGCAAGTAACTTCTATTATCATGTAATCATAACACAATCATGTACCGATACACTAGGCATGCATGACACAATCAACTAGCACATAATAATCTCGTAAACACAAGGGGTTTAAAGTACAAGAACTAACCGAGAGCACAAGTTAAGCAAGATAGAGTCTTCGAAGAGGGGGTGGGGTTTCGTCCACTGCTGTTGTGATTTGGGAGAGGTGAAGAGATTAGGGTTTGCAATTATTCCATTACACTTAAACAATTCTACGCAAACTAGATATTAGAAAGATGGGCTCAATTCTAAGATTCATTTGGGCTCTAGGCCCAATCATAAGTGATGTGATTTCATGTATACACATGCGGCCCAACACATGTTATTTAACCGAGTTATCACAAACGTCTAGATTTAACAGAGTTAAGATCACAATATAAAACGTCACTAACCTTGAAAGTTCGGGTTGTCACACAAATGAACTGGATCCCCTACTTTAGATGACCTGTGTTCACTTAGAGGAAAAGGAACTCTATGTTGTTTGGCTTTGTGACAGATGTCACAAGGCTTGATGTCATTTGACTCAGTTTTAATTTGTAAGATTTTCAACACTTGTTCAGCTGGGTGACCCAGCCTTGAGTGCCAGAGCTTTATATTTTCAGTTTTACTTAAACAAGAAAAATTAGTGCCTAGAGGGTTACCATAAAAGTACAACCCCTCAGTTTGTCTACCAGTCACCAGGGTTTTCTTTGTGCAGGAATCCTGAATGTAGCAAGTATTTTCATCAAAAATAACCCTAAGCTTGTTGTCCTTAGCTAACTTATAGACAGAAATAAGATTCACATAGTACTCTGGCACAACAAAGACATCTTTTAAAATCACAGAATCTGACAACTTAAAGGACCCAATTTTAGTGACTTTTGCATTTGTCCCATTTGGTTGTTTAATGGTTATATTATATTCAGACACATCAACTAAGTTAAACATGTTTTCACTGGTCATGACCATATGCTGGTTTGCACCAGAGTCAATGATCCAATTCAGATTCTGTGTTGAAGGCCCCATAGAGTTAAAACAGAAAAAAAAAAATTATAGTCTCCTAGAGCAGAGAAGGAGTTAAAGCATTTACCTCCTACATTGGACTCTTCAGTTTTATTTTCATTCAGCAAACCTAGCAACTTAGAAAATTGATCAGCAGACAGAGTGTTCAAGGAACTAGCACTTTTGTCACTCACAGAATTATTCACAGATAGACTATTGTTGCTATTAGTAGAATTATTAGACTTAGACCATTGACCATTTTGATTTGGTTTTTGTCTATAATTGGTAGGGTAGCCATGAAGCTCATAACATTTATCAGCAGTATGCCCAATTTTGTTGCAATGAGTACACTTAAGATTAGGATTAGGGCCCTTGTTAAACCTTTTTTTATTCTCATTGAAGCTATTTATTTTAGCAACAAAACCAACATTAGGAGCTTTGGACCCAGTATTTGATCCTCTATGAGACTCTTCTCTAGAAATGATAGAGAAGGCAGTTTTGATAGTTGGTAGAGGATCCCTGGTTAAAAGATTAGTCCTAACAGGTTGATAGATATCATCAAGGGCCATCAGGAATTGCATAAGTTTAATTAACTGATTGAATTCATTAAATCTAGTGGAAGCATTGCAAGTACAAGAGGGCAGCTGTAGCATGGCATCAAATTGTTTCCACATTGTGTTAATCTTATGATAATACTCAGAGACACTAGCACCATTTTGACTCACAGAGTTGATTTTTTGAAACAGAACAAACACAACAGAACCATCAACTTTATCATAAGTGTCTTTTAAATCATCCCATACTTCAGACGCAAGCCTAGAATAGACTTGTCCAACATATAATTCCTCAGAAACAGAGTTCAAAATCTATGTTAACACAATTGAATTGCATCTGTCCCATTGACTAGCTAGAACATCATCAGTTTTAGATTTAACACAAGTACCATCAATAAAGCCTAGTTTGTTTTTAGCCATTAGAGCCAGCTTCATAGCATTTGACCAAACCACGTAATTTTCAGTTCCTTTTAATTTAATACTCACAATAGTAAGACCACTGGAATCACTAGCATGCAGATAAAGAGGATCACTAGCATCAAGCTTACTAACCAAAGTAACAGATGAATCAGATGAATTAGATTTATTAGGCATATTTGGCAGATAAACACAGAAAGTAACACAGAAACAAAGGCAGGCAAAAAAGCTAAGAACACAACCAGCTAAACACAAAGGACCGGCGAAGCCTGGACAGAGGTCCGATCAGAGGTTCGTCACTCAAGGTGCCTCCGCAGACGTAATCCAGGGAGCCACAACACAACTGACCAACTAAATGCAACGGAGTGAAATAAAAGGGAGAGATGGAACGAACTCACAGCGGGTGCAAAATCTCCGGCGAATCAGGCTTGTAACCTTCACTTAGGGTTACAAGTTTCTGATCAGAAAACCAAGAACACAATCTGTTGGTTTGCCCTAAAGAGGGACCAACTAGAGTCTTCTTCAAGAGAAATGCAAAAGCCCCAAAAATTTAGGGTTTCAACCTTCAAGAGCAGATCCGTCTCCAGGAAGTCAAAAAAGGCTTCGGAAACAGAAGAGAGCCACAAACCCTAGAACTTAGGGTTTCACAAACAGCGGCAAGACCAGAGTCAGAGCAACGGAAGAACACCAGAGCACCGGTTTAACCTCGGAGCTCTGATACCATGTCAGAACTCAAGGGTTGAAACCACAAACACAATTTTATTATAAATCTCAGCAACCAGATACAAGCAATAGACAACCAGTCAACACAGATTGTAATACAAGTAAAGATCTCCAGTAGGATGATCTGTATAAGATGAAAGCAAACCCTAGTCTCACGAATGAATGTGTGAGGAGAGGGAATCAAGACAGAATGATATAAGATGAGAGCGAGTGAAGTAAGGAGCTCGAATGAATCAACACACCAAACACCCTCCTTTTATAAGGGCCAAGCCCTAAGAGGCCACCGAGAAACATGGGAGCCCAAAGATATCAACAGCTAAGCCCAAAAGCAGCAACAGCATGGCACAACGGCTATGAGCCCAAAGACAGCAAAGCAAACCTCACAAACAATAAACATGGAAATAATTAGAGAAGGAAGGAAATCAAGAGAAAAGGAAATGAGCATTTAAACTGTATAAATAGTATTTTTAACAGCTTTCGACCCAACAATAATAATAGATGACAAACTACACCAAAACAAATCTAGCTACCCACGTTTTACTATTATTATTTGTTAAAACAACAGTATTGCAGGAGGAAAGGTCCATGATCAGCTCCAAAAGGTAGCTCCTTGGTCGGAATCTACAAGCAAAGAACACCGTTAGTCTTAACGCGAGAAGTGGCCTCCCGCGTTTGGATTGCGACGTGAGAATCAGTAAATGGTTCTTAAGAGTCTAAGCGAAATGAAAGGATTAGAGTTTAGAGTGAGAATGAGAGAGGTGAACTTACTTTGGGCTGAACAAGACTCTCCTGTTATAGGCAGATTGATCTGCCCAAGGAAGCCTTGTGTCAGCTGGTACCTTCAAGTCCTGGTAAGCTTATTGATGTGTGCAAAATGCAACATATAAATTACATCAAATGAGCCATAAAACTAACCCTTTTTAGTACTAATGTTGGAAAAAGTGTGCTTTTGTCTTCCTTTTGTATTTTCAGGGTTAAAAGAGCTTAAATAAACATAAGAAGCAAAAATGCAGCCAAATCCAGCAATAATACAAGAAAAGGAATAAACGTGGCATGCCCGACCCCTCGACAACATCTCCCCAAGCAAAAACAAAAGAACAGAAGGCTGAACACGCCCCGTGCTCACTGAGCACGGGGGCTTGCCCAAGTGTCTGCAGAAAAGACAAAGTTATAGAAGCTTCTATCACCCACCACGGGGGCGTGTCCAGCGGACACGGGGCCGTGATCAACTCTAAGATTCGCGGAATCTAGGAAAATCTTGATAGTACAGATACGCTTCTGCACACGGGGTCGTGCCCAGCAGACACGGGGGCGTGGTCAACTAATGTAGACAAACTGCATTTAATGAAGAAAGAGAAGATGGGTGGACACGGGGCCGTGTCCGGGCTTCCGTGCAGGCTAAAAATAGGGGTGTTTGGCTCATTTGCAAACCATCCCTTGGCAAACCACCTCTCTCACACTTCACCCACCCACCACCACCATCACAACCCACATCCACCACCATCATCCATCATAGAGTGTGTGAGTAGTCTCGAGATCCAAGATTGATCGTAAGAGTTCTTGACAATCAAAGGCCATGTTTGCCTAAGTCTCTTACATCACTTGGTGAAGATGAGTGTTTAGTGTAATACTTTTTTTATTTTTAATCTTTTCCCACTTTTTATTTGGTTATGTATTAATGACTTTAATAACTAGTTTCTTATGTTGAAGGTGAGTCTTCCTTATCGTTTGTCTGTGGTGTCTTGGCATTATTTTACAGTCTATATAAAATAAAATATTTTCACCATTTATATCTCCACGGTCTATATGGAGGTATGTTGGCTACCTAGTCGGGGGTTAAGGGAATGGTTTGGTAAGAGTCTTGCCTTGTTCAGTGTATAGATCCTGCAAGGACCTGGATCAACTTTAGTAGGACCTCCTTCAATACCCAATGGTATTGGATGGCGGGGGTCCGAACTCCTTGATCCCCTCATATGTAAACTACTATTAATACTTTAACCCGACTACTTAGGACTGTATCCCTGCTGACTCAGACTACTTAGCCGAGGGTAACGTCACCTCCAGAAGAGGGGCCTACCACAATATGCATTAATAACTTAATTAATTATCTTTCAATAATCCAACCCTTTAGGATTGTATCCTTGCTGACTCAAACTACTGGGTTGAGGGTAACGTCACCTTCAGAAGAGGGGCCTACTACAATAAGTAAGATAATCTCTTAAAAAGTGCAAAAGTAAGGAAATAATCAAAGGTTACACTAAATACGAGTCGGATCCAAGTGATTCATCTTGTCTATCTGTTTTTTATTTTATTTTATTTTTTAGCATTTTAGTTAGTTTTATTTTTCTAGTTTAAAACATTTTTCTAAACTTTTGATTTGATTAGACGCCACTTCACACGCATCAAGTTTTTGGCGCCGCTGCCGGGGACACAAGGATTTTAAGAAAGTTAGGAATCAACGGCCTAATCATTTTTTTTATTTTTCTCTTTTTTTAGGATTTTTCTTAATTTTTCAGCTTCTGCAGAACTCAGCACGGGCCGTGCCCGCTGAACACGCCCCCGTGCCCAATCTTTGGTACTGGCAATCCTGTTTTAAGTCAGACAGTAAGCTGAACACGAGGCCGTGCCCACTCAACACGCCCCGTGCCCAAGTTTCAGTTACTGAAAACAGAATCGTAAGATCCCGATGGTTGGTAATTTCTGACACAAACATGAGTGATACTGATATTTTTTACTTTCGGCACTCTTATGGTACGTGGTGTCAAATATGTGGTGGCCCTCATAAAGATTTAAAATGTTATTTTCTAAATTATAAGCCTCATTATATAGACCCATTGTTTTCCTGTAGCCTTAAAAGGGACGAAAGTAAAAATAATCCCTATCTCTCCCTCGAATGCTCTTAATCAACCCTTCTAGGAGAAATGCTTCTCGATTAATTATTTCAAATGGAAGATCTAATTCTTACTTGGGTGAAAGAATTTGAGATGGATATCATTAATTCACCTCAAGACGAAGCCCAAGAAGAATCATTGAGATCGCATTCGAATAAAAATAACTTCGTTGTTCCCAAAATCACCTCTAACTCTAGCGAAGACTTGAGCGATTGTCGTTCCTGTGTCGATTGTGGCGTGAAGGACTCCCCATCGACTTCGTTCGATGCATACATAGACCTGAGCGATTCGGCATACACCTTCTTTAACGAGAGCCCGGGAAAGGGTTGGACTTGTCCACCTACATTTAGCACAGGAATCACCCTCACCGACAACCTCTTGTGTTCTCGTCTTAATCTAGAACAACTAAGGTATCTCAGGCACTTTGGGGTTGTTCCATCCAGTAAGGAACCGCCCGATCCGGATAAGTTCCTTAGAAATAGACGAAACTTCATAAACAGCCTCTAGACACGGGGCCGTGTCCAGGTCAGCATGCCCCCGTGCCCACCAAAAGATTCCTTTCTGACTTTTTGTCAGAATACGGACAAAATGTGTCAGGATCTTGCCTGCACACGGGGCCGTGTCCAGCCGACACGGGGCCGTGTGCAGCGTGCTGTCGTTTTCTATAAATGCAGCAAGATTCCTGCACATTTGGACCACTCCAAAGACAAAGATCTGGTGGATCTTCACACATACCATCCTAGGTATATTCTAAAGAAGGTTCCCAACAATCATCTTGTCTTTTCCACTTTTATCCATTACCTTCTTCTTCGCAGAATCTAGGAATATCTTGATAGTACAGATACGCTTCTGCACACGGGGTCGTGCCCAGCGGACACGGGGGCATGGTCAACTAATGCAGACAAACTGCATTTAATGAAGAAAGAAAAGATGGGTGGACACGGGGCCGTGCCCAATGGACACGGGGCCGTGTCCGGGCTTCTGTGCAGGCTATAAATAGGGGTGCTTGGCTCCTTTGCAAACCATCCCTTGGCAAACCACCTCTCTCACACTTCACCCACCCACCACCACCATCACAACCCACATCCACCACCATCATCCATCATCCATCATCCATCATAGAGTGTGTGAGTAGTCTCGGGATCCAAGATTGATCGTAAGAGTTCTTGACAATCAAAGGCCATGTTTGCCTAAGTCTCTTACATCACTTGGTGAAGACAAGTGTTTAGTGTAATACTTTTTATTTTTAATCTTTTCGCACTTTTTATTTGGTTATGTATTAATGACTTTAATAACTAGTTTCTTATGTTGAAGGTGAGTCTTCCTTATCGTTTGTCCGTGGTGTATTGGCATTGTTTTACTGTCTATATAAAATAAAAGATTTTCACCATTCATATCTCCACGGTCTATATGGAGGTATGTTGGCTACCTGGTCGAGGGTTGTCACACCCCGAATTTCCACGTGTCACCGGTGGGCCCGGTAGGGGAGTATCGTGACGTGGTTGGCAACATAATAGTCAAACAACACAATATTTAAATGCACAGCGGAAGCAAAGTATAGATTTAATTCAACCAACCGATATTGTAATATTAAGTATTACAATTAGTCGAATATAATCCACAGGTAGATCCAAATAAAAAGGAAACAAATGTTCAACAGTTTATGACATCCAAGCTGGCGAGACTTAATGTGGATGCTAGGAGACATGCCAGCCTATTTCGCGTAGTACCTGCACTTAACCTTTTAAGAAAATACGTCAGTTTACACTGGTAAATACAATCAACCGACTCATTTTGAAAAGAGTTTAAGAAAAAGCATTTAAGGCACAAGGCACAAATAATATTTTATAACTTGGGATAATTATTTAAATATATAATACTTGTATGGATTTACATGTTCCTTATGCGTTCAGTAGCCCGGGTCGAGCCGGGTTAAAGATCAATTAACACACCACTTTATTTATGAGACACTAACAGGTGTACGCCTACACCTGAGTGCTGAGGTCGTGGCCATTTCGTAAAATGATGCCAGGGATATCCGGGACACGGTCATTAACCCCCCAAAGGCTTTAAGTAAACAAAACAATGTTAAACGAGACGTCTCAATACTTTCATTATCATTCATTCAATCAAAGATTCAACGTCCCGACCAAGCGGTATTTTATATACCGTACCCCAAGCCCGTATAGGGAAAATAAGTTAAAAGTATTTACCTTTGCAAGTATAACTCCTTAATCGAATAAATTGCAGATAGCTTTTACTGGTTCCCCTAATCTGGAACGAAGGTTTAATATACCCTATTAGAATACTAACGGGCCTTTGATTAAGCTTAAGCTTAGACCGGTCAGTTTTAATGATACGGTTCGTACGCACGATTAAGCGAAGACCGGATAGAATGTGATTTAAACCCGACAAGTTGAGGACTTGTTTAATATGGGTTTACTATTCACCTTCTGGATTTTGAGATTAAAAATGATATCGTTTGACCCGTTTCGGCTAGTTTATGCAAACTAGTTACATAAACCGAACCGAACGCGTATAATGCATAACGGGTAACCGAAAGGGTCGCGAACAGGTTTCCTAAGTTAATACGCTTTAAATATGTTGTGATATCATCATGATATCTTCCATAATGCCCATAACGAGTTTAATCCTTAATTATGCCCCGTAGGGGTATTTCGGTCATTTTGAAGGTTATAAAAGGGATTTATAATACCTCTGAGATACGGGTCTGTTTTAATCAGAAAAATTATCCATTTTAACAGGTATCAATAGTTGGTATAAAGTCTTTTGTGATAAAATGGTTCTAGACCCAAACTACGCGTTTAATACGCGTATAAAGCCGTTTTAAGCGACGTACGGTTTAAAATACTATTCTGAGTTTTCTGATCAGTAAAACAGGCTCAAAACACTCTATTTATTATTTTAAATCAGTGGCAATTGGATTGGTATCAAACGGATTCGTAAAACTCGTTTTATGGCCTAAAAGGGCATATTCGGTATTAACCGAATCAATGCGATAAGCCTAGCTTAAGATCAATTTAAAAATAATTAAAAATCTTCAAAAATCCCAAAATATTATTTAACATCAGTGGGTAAAAGTTTTGGTACCGAAAATCGGGTTTAGATAGGCTATGCGTTAATCGCGCCGTTTAATTAATAAAAAGCTTATTATTTACGCTAATGCGCATATCTCCTAATCTAGACCTCCGATTGACGTGAAAATTTACGTACATGTTAATTAATCAGTAACTAAGATTATTGTACTTCCACATTTTCAAAATTCTCGTTGTAAGGTCATAAGGGCGTTATGGTCCAATTTAAGCGATTAACGGAAACGTGTGCATGCATCGGATAATCAATGAAACAAGTACAGAGACTTATACTAGCATGTAACCCAACCCTAATGAGACTTTAAGGCATGTCTAACTAAAACTAAAACGGGTCAGAACCGAAGTTAAAGCAAAAGTCAAGGTTTTGCGCCTTTCGGTTCCGAACCGGGTTTAAACAGAAATTTGTCGAGTCGGACAAGCGTAAACAAGTTTTTATACTTATTACCAAGTTATATTAAGATTAAAACAGGTTACACGCCTCTCGGATTGCATTTCGTGCATTAAATCATATTTTTCACTTCTGTTGACTTTTTGGGTCAACCTTTGACTCGACAAATGACCTAGTTAGGTCCGGAATTGATCCAAGCCCTTATAAGGGTTTAATACCCATATTATTACCTATCTAAAGGTACTCTTAATTCGGGTTACGAATGAGCTATCGATACAAATTCACGAAGTCAAACGTTAAGCGCGATATATTGACTTTTAAGCTAATAATGAAGCTAGAATTAATTGAGAAGGGATTAGAGACTTACAAACTGATTTATGGTTGCTTAGGAAGGCTCTTGATCAGCTTGAATGTTCCTTAGATGATCAGATTGTTTGCAAATGATGTGTGGAAAGTTTGTGAATGAATGGTTTCTTTATATACTAGTTCCAAACACCACAACAAAGTGACAACCAAGTCTAGGGCCATCCACAATTGATCAACACTTGTAAGTAGTGTGTAGGGATGTCTAGGGGACATGCATGTGCAAGAAAAACTGGATTAGAGGGTAACAATCGCACACAACAGCCAACAGCAGGTCAGCTGTCGCTGGGCACACCCTCGCGTAGCGCGAGGGTCCGTCGCGCTACGCGACGCCCTTGCTGATCCGAATTTTTGTTGTTTGTTGAAGGTTTGAAAGGGCAGCCGGTATAAACGACTTGTGGACTTATTTTTGGCAATATGGGGCCTCTATTAAGGATCTTTAACTGTTACATACCCTACCATGATGTCTTGTTTCAATTGAATGCATATACAAGAGCCGTAAATGACGGTTTATCATTCATTTCATCATGGGATCACATCATACTTTTGCAATTCCTTTATTTACAATAATTCTCATAATTGAGGGGATAAAAGACGCGTAGTAATTATTATATCGGGTCTTGGGAATTATAATTGAGGTCGTTCAGAGGTAACGATTTAACATGACGCCACTTTAAATCCTACCGAAACATCTTTATTAAATCCGGGTTTCCAACGCGTTTTTGTCTTACATGACACGTGTCGTTTTAATATTAAACCCGAAATTTGCGAGGTGTTACGTCCTCACCCCCTTAAAATAAATCTCGACCCGAGATTTACTGAAACAAATAAGGGTATTTTTCTTTCATGGTGGATTCCAATTCCCACGTATACTCGGGACCTCTTCGGGCATCCCATTTGACCTTTACAAAAGGTATGTGCTTTCTTCGAAGCTTCCTTACCTGTCGATCTTCAATCGACAAAGGTTTTTCTACAAACGTTAAGCTCTTATCTATTTGCACATCTGTATGTGGCATGACATGCGAATCGTCAGCGGAACACTTCTTTAGATTGCAGATGTGGAACACATTGTGAATTCCACTGAGCTCTTCCGGTAAGTTCAACTTATAGGCAACTGACCCGACACGTTCGATAACCTCGAAAGGTCCTATGTATCTCGGGCTTAGTTTGCCTTTCTTACCAAATCGCATCACCCCTTTCCAGGGTGACACTTTAAGTAGGACTTTGTCACCTACTTCGAAGTGAAAATCCTTACGACTTGGATCCGCGTAACTCTTCTGCCTATTCCGGGCAGCTTGGAGGTTGTTACGAATCTGGACAATCTTGTCCGTTGTTTCGAACACGATTTCTGGTCCTGATAACTGGACTTCTCCAACTTCCGCCCAACAAACTGGCGATCTACATTTTCTACCGTATAATGCCTCAAAAGGCGCAGCCTTTATGCTGGTATGGTAGCTATTGTTGTAGGAGAATTCGATCAAGGGTAGGTTCTTATCCCAGCTACCTCCTAAATCGATCGCACATGCGCGTAGCATGTCTTCCAACGTTTGAATAGTACGCTCACTCTGACCGTCTGTCTGAGGATGGTAAGCCGTACTAAAGTTCAAACGTGTGCCCAAAGATTGCTGGAAACTCTTCCAAAAGTGTGACGTGTACCTAGTATCCCGGTCAGAGATAATAGCTACAGGTATGCCGTGTAGGGCTACAATCTTGTCAACGTATAACTGGGCTAACATATCGGAGCTATAAGTCTCCTTGATGGGTAAGAAATGAGCTGACTTAGTCAGTCGGTCAACTATAACCCATATCGTATCATTGCCTTTTCTTGTCTTGGGTAACTTGGTAATAAAATCCATAGTTACCATTTCCCACTTCCACGTAGGAAGTTCAGGCTGTTGTAGCAAACCTGACGGTTTCTGATGCTCGGCTTTGACTTGCGCACATGTCAAGCATTTTGCTACATGGGCGGCCACAGACTTTTTCAAGCCTATCCACCAATAATTTGCCTTTAAATCCTGGTACATCTTATCAGCTCCAGGATGAACGGAGTATTTGGAACTGTGGGCTTCTTGGAGGATGACATCACGAAGTCCTCCAAAAATCGGAACCCATATTCGTCCGTTTAACCGTAAAATTCCGTCCTTGCTAAGAGTTAACTGCTCCTCAGTTACTCCTAACTTTTCATTAGGATAGTTAGCTTCCAACACAGCTTCCTTCTGTGTAGCTAACACCCTTTCTATCAAACTGTTCTTTATCTCCATACGCTTGGCGTTAATTCGAATGGGTTTCACCTTCTCCTTCCGACTCAAGGCATCGGCGACTACATTCGCTTTGCCGGGATGGTATCTTATTTCACAATCGTAATCATTAAGAGTTTCCATCCAACGACGTTGCCTCATGTTCAAGTCCTTCTGGTTGAACAGATGTTGAAGGCTCTTGTGATCAGAATAGATCACACATTTGATTCCATATAAGTAGTGCCTCCACAGTTTTAGTGCGAATACAACGGCACCCAACTCCAAGTCGTGGGTGGTGTAATTCTTTTCGTGCACCTTTAACTGACGTGAAGCATAGGCAATGACTTTGCCTTTCTGCATAAGCACACATCCCATCCCGGTGTGTGATGCATCACAATAAACTACAAACTCCTCTATTCCATCAGGCAATGTCAGTACTGGAGCATTGCTCAACTTTTGTTTCAGAATTTCGAAGGATTCCTGCTGCTTAGGACCCCAGTCAAACTTAATCTTCTTACGTGTCAGCGAAGTCAGGGGTGCAGCAATCCTTGAAAAGTTTTCTATGAATCGCCTATAGTATCCTGCCAAACCTAGAAAGCTACGTATTTCTGTAGGCGTCTTTGGCTCGTGCCAATTCATGACAGCTTCCACCTTAGCGGGATCTACTTGGATACACGCTCACTAACAACATGTCCAAGAAATTGGACTGCTCGAAGCCAGAATTCACATTTTGAGAACTTGGCATAGAGCTTCTCTTTATGAAGTAAATCCAGTATGCATCGAAGATGCTTCTCATGGTCAGCTTGGTTCTTTGAGTAGATGAGAATGTCGTCGATGAAGACGATGACGAATTTGTCTAAGTGCGGCTTGCAAACACGATTCATGAGATCCATGAACGCGGCTGGTGCATTAGTGAGCCCAAAAGGCATCACTAGGAACTTGTAATGACCATAACGAGTCCTAAATGCTGTTTTGTGCACATCTTCATCTCTAACCTTCAATTGATGGTAGCCTGACCTTAAGTCAATCTTCGAGAAGAAACTTGCCCCTTGAAGTTGGTCGAACAGATCGTCGATTCTGGGCAAAGGATACCTATTCTTGATAGTAACCTTATTAAGCTCACGGTAGTCGATGCACAGTCGCATCGATCCATCCTTCTTCTTTACAAATAAAACTGGTGCTCCCCAAGGAGACGAACTAGGTTTGATGAAACCTTTGGCTAGTAAATCATCTAGTTGCGTCCTCAATTCCTTCATCTCTGTTGGTGCCAACCTATAAGGCGCCCTTGCAACTGGTGCTGATCCAGGAATAATGTCAATTCTGAATTCCACTTGCCTATCTGGTGGCAACCCAGGTAGTTCTTCAGGAAATACTTCGGGGTATTCAGAAATGACTGGGATATCTCCAATCTTGGGTTTCGGCTCATCAATAATCACCTGTGCCATGTAGATGACACAGCCCTTCTTCAAACACTTTGAGTCTTTGAGTATAGACATTTTCTCGGGCAGCCCATACTGGGTATCTCCCTGGATAGTAAGTGATTCACCAGACGAAGTCTTGATCCTCACTTGCTTCTTATTGCAAATAATCTGGGCCTGGTTATGAGATAACCAGTCCATACCCAAAACTATGTCGAATCCGGCTAGTTTGAAAGGAAGTAGGGACAAAGGAAAAGAGTGATTCTTAATGGATATGAAACATCCATCTAATAAGGTTGAAGCAGTTTCTAAAGTGCCATCTGCTAGTTCCACCTCATAATTCACACTTAAAGTTCTAACAGGCAGTTTCAACAATTCACAAAACTTATCATCTACAAACGACTTATCAGCGCCCGAATCAAATAACACTCTCGCGTATACATCATTTACGAGAAAGGTACCTGTTATCACGTTGTCGTCCTTGACAGCTTCCTTAGCATTCATTCTAAAGACCCTAGCATTGGTCTTCTTAGCCTCTTCCGGCTTCTTGGCATATTTTGGGCAATTGCTCCTGATGTGCCCTTTTTCATTGCAACCATAGCAGGTCGCATCCTTTATCTTCTTGCAATCCACGGTTTTGTGTTCCCTGGATTTGCATAACCCACATGCAAAAGGCTTTGATTGCGTTTGTGAGTTGGATTCAAACCTGCACTTACCAAAGTGCTGTCTCTTGCAGGTTTTACACTTGGGGTTTTCACCCGACTGTTGGCCATCCTTCTTGAATCCTGACCCCTTCTTAGAGTCATTGTTTCCTTTCTGCTTCTTATCTGATCGTCGTGAGTTGTCATCCTCACGCTTCCTCTTTTCGGTATCATTTTTCCTCAGTGATCTCAGCCTGACAGCATCTGAGGTCAGAGACAACGATATGTCCGTTACTGACCGAAAAGTGGTTGGTCTGGAGGCCTTTACACTTGCTTTGATCTCCGGTTCCAAACCCCCGATAAAACGAGCTATACGTTTCGGCTCCGGAGTCACCAAATAAGGGACCAACCTTGACAAAGTATTGAAAGTGGTAAGGTAGGCCTGCCAGTCCAGGTTTTTCATGACCAGCGCCAGGAAATCAGATTCAATTCTCTCAACCTCGTGTTGAGGGCAGAAATTCTCCTTGATGAGTGCCATAAACTGTTCCCAGGTCATGTTGTATAGCGGAACTTTCCCTGTGGCCTGGATCAAAGATCTCCACCAGGCTAAGGCTTCTCCTTTGAAAGATTGTGAGACAAACTTCACAATGTCCCTATTATGACAACCACTAATATCCACCACAGTATCCATTTCATCCATCCACGTCATGCAATCAACAGCTCCTTTTTCCCCATTGAAGTCTCTGGGTTTGCACGATACGAAGTATTTATAGGTGCAACCCCTATTACGAGGTTCTTGGTTCTGTAGGACTCTTTGAGATGGATTACTCCTTTGATTCGAGGAGTGGTGGGAATTACTGTTGTGGGCAGTGTGGGTCCTGGAGGGTGTTCTAGTGTGTGATGCAGAATGGGTTCTCGTATGGGTACCACTTGATCCATGGTGTTGTCTATCCATAGCTCTATTAACTGCATTGTCTATCATAGCTTGCAACTCTGCACCTCCTACGTTTACATGGGCATTATCATTCCCTATCCCTTGGTGACTGTTGACCTCGTTTGAGTCTGCCATGTTTCTTGAACTGTAACACATTGGCAATAATTTATTGGTGAGTTTATTATAGCATTGCCCTTTATGGAAATTTTATTAACCGTGGTAAACATAGACCATATTTGGTTAATTTATTACTCCCCTTTATTTAGGATTTCTAATATAATTCATCCTAATTATAAAACAATAACAGTATTTATTAGCACATAAGGCCTAGTCACAGGGACAATATAGATTATAAGCTAGGATTTTAGAGAATCAAAGCATGAAGGTTTGAACAAAGTTCATTACCTTTATTAGACAGGGAGTCAAAGCTACCACTGTCTTTTGGCTCCTATGGAAATGAGCAGGGCCCGTAGGCATTATATTACCACGTATGGTTAAATTATGATCATCTTAATTGATGATATAAACCCAGGATTCAGAGATCATTAAACTAGGTTAGGAATCTTCTAAAGAATTCCTTTATAAAAAGACGTATGTGATTTTATCGAATCACTTCTGCCAGGAGTGTTAACATGTTTTAAGATGTTAACAGGGAATTGAATCTTTTAAACAGGTCTTACCATTTTGGCCCGGTCTTATATTTGACACGTGGCTAGGTTTCACACTTTAAGATCCTTTATTAAATAAATTTCATAGGCAGATTAATTTAAAAGGAATGATTTTAATTTATTTATTTCATTTATAAATTTTTTTTATATGCTCATAATGGCAAACATGAAATTTATAAAACAAACATTCCATTAATTATACATAGGTTACATATTGCCCTAAACGGGTCTTTTCACACAAACCATTTCCCACGTAGGGGTCAAACAAGTATTTACCCGCGCAGGGGTTACATTTTAAAACACAAGTCCTCGCAGGGACTGATTACTTAAATAGATGTCCACGCAGGGACTAGGTACAAAGATAAATGTCCACGCAGGGACTACATACACACATAAATGTCCACGCAGGGACTTAATTTTTAAAGTAGACATACACACATAAAGGATTTACTGATCCTTCTTGCTCTTTCCCTTGATTAAGTTCGTCAAGGTCTTGAACATCCCCTGGTTACGCCTTCGGTCTTCCCGTGCCTCATGCCGCACCTCCCTAATACTTTGTAGAATCTCCTGATGCAGTGGTGGCGACATCTGCAGAGACGGCGGGGGTTGTTGGTAGTACGGGGGTTGTGTAGGCATCTGGTATCCTTGTGCTGGGTAGCCTACTCCCCAAGGACCTCCATACGGTCCCTCCTGGTTAAGGGCGTTGTAATTAGATGCTACCAAATACGGGTCGGCTTCAGCGTAACCGAGGTTAGTGTGAGTCGGTGGCTCAAACGGGTTGTACATCGAAGGACCCGTGTATGCCGGTATCTGGTTATCAAAACCTATTGGTGGCGGTTGCTGCGCGACGAGGTTTGATGGTCCACCTAACTGTGGATCTTCTTGATCCGGCTGATAATTTCTGCCACTTGATTGTAGAGGAGAGCTGAAATGAAACTCTTCTCTTCGTGTGGTCATCCGGGGTCCGGTTCTCATACGTCTTTGCGGTTGCGGAGGCGCCGGTTGAACTGGTGGCGGTGGCGTAACTGCCACAAACTGGTGATTCCCAGAGGAATCTTGATGATGCTGCTGCTGTTGCTCATGCGGCGAAGAATAGTGAGGCTGATGCTGCTCATGCGGCGACGAATAGTGAGGCTGATGCTGCTCATGCGGCGACGAATGGTGAGGAGGTGTATAATACCATTCGTGTCGAGTAAAGATAGCCTGGAAGCTATCTGGACCATTATAGGGTGGTCCGTGGTAAATGGAACTATCCGAGACCTCGATGGGATGGTTGGGAGTTCCTGATGCGGGTTCTACGGGATCATCTTCGTCGTCCATATCATTTCCTCCAGAAAAATGGTCCTCCGGTCCCAATGGGTTAAAACCCACTGGTTCTTGTATATAATTCGCCGGGTTAAACTGGCCTTGAAAGAATGGAGTGGGGTCTCCAAAAGGGCGGTGCGACATAGATCGCTGTAACGGTATGGGCGAATGGTGTGAGTCTCCAGGCTCATTTTCTGATTGTAGCCCGTAGGAGTCTTGAGCGGGAGTCGTCGAGCTGTTCGAAACCGACCGTCTTGCCGGTTGAAAGAGACCTCTCTGGTTCCGCCGGGTACCGTCACTCTCGGCGGGGATAGGACCTCGTGTATTCGAAGGTCCTGCTTCGTGATCGTTGGGGGCGGCTACCGGCCCCTTTCCACGCCCTCGCGTACGCAAAAATCTCGGAGGCATCTTTGTTATTCCTGTCAATAAAACATAAGATAACAATAACAAAATATAAAGTTTAAAGGACAAAACAAAAACCGAATAAGGTGGAATTTGTCCTATGTTATAAGTCTAGACTCAAAAGTTTAGATATGTGCAATTGTGTAACTGAGATTAAACACAAAAGACTAGTGTTTAATTCACTCAGTGTTGGCTCTGATACCAACCTGTCACACCCCGAATTTCCACGTGTCACCGGTGGGCCCGGTAGGGGAGTATCGTGACGTGGTTGGCAACATAATAGTCAAACAACACAATATTTAAATGCACAGCGGAAGCAAAGTATAGATTTAATTCAACCAACCGATATTGTAATATTAAGTATTACAATTAGTCGAATATAATCCACAGGTAGATCCAAATAAAAAGGAAACAAATGTTCAACAGTTTATGACATCCAAGCTGGCGAGACTTAATGTGGATGCTAGGAGACATGCCAGCCTATTTCGCGTAGTACCTGCACTTAACCTTTTAAGAAAATACGTCAGTTTACACTGGTAAATACAATCAACCGACTCATTTTGAAAAGAGTTTAAGAAAAAGCATTTAAGGCACAAGGCACAAATAATATTTTATAACTTGGGATAATTATTTAAATATATAATACTTGTATGGATTTACATGTTCCTTATGCGTTCAGTAGCCCGGGTCGAGCCGGGTTAAAGATCAATTAACACACCACTTTATTTATGAGACACTAACAGGTGTACGCCTACACCTGAGTGCTGAGGTCGTGGCCATTTCGTAAAATGATGCCAGGGATATCCGGGACACGGTCATTAACCCCCCAAAGGCTTTAAGTAAACAAAACAATGTTAAACGAGACGTCTCAATACTTTCATTATCATTCATTCAATCAAAGATTCAACGTCCCGACCAAGCGGTATTTTATATACCGTACCCCAAGCCCGTATAGGGAAAATAAGTTAAAAGTATTTACCTTTGCAAGTATAACTCCTTAATCGAATAAATTGCAGATAGCTTTTACTGGTTCCCCTAATCTGGAACGAAGGTTTAATATACCCTATTAGAATACTAACGGGCCTTTGATTAAGCTTAAGCTTAGACCGGTCAGTTTTAATGATACGGTTCGTACGCACGATTAAGCGAAGACCGGATAGAATGTGATTTAAACCCGACAAGTTGAGGACTTGTTTAATATGGGTTTACTATTCACCTTCTGGATTTTGAGATTAAAAATGATATCGTTTGACCCGTTTCGGCTAGTTTATGCAAACTAGTTACATAAACCGAACCGAACGCGTATAATGCATAACGGGTAACCGAAAGGGTCGCGAACAGGTTTCCTAAGTTAATACGCTTTAAATATGTTGTGATATCATCATGATATCTTCCATAATGCCCATAACGAGTTTAATCCTTAATTATGCCCCGTAGGGGTATTTCGGTCATTTTGAAGGTTATAAAAGGGATTTATAATACCTCTGAGATACGGGTCTGTTTTAATCAGAAAAATTATCCATTTTAACAGGTATCAATAGTTGGTATAAAGTCTTTTGTGATAAAATGGTTCTAGACCCAAACTACGCGTTTAATACGCGTATAAAGCCGTTTTAAGCGACGTACGGTTTAAAATACTATTCTGAGTTTTCTGATCAGTAAAACAGGCTCAAAACACTCTATTTATTATTTTAAATCAGTGGCAATTGGATTGGTATCAAACGGATTCGTAAAACTCGTTTTATGGCCTAAAAGGGCATATTCGGTATTAACCGAATCAATGCGATAAGCCTAGCTTAAGATCAATTTAAAAATAATTAAAAATCTTCAAAAATCCCAAAATATTATTTAACATCAGTGGGTAAAAGTTTTGGTACCGAAAATCGGGTTTAGATAGGCTATGCGTTAATCGCGCCGTTTAATTAATAAAAAGCTTATTATTTACGCTAATGCGCATATCTCCTAATCTAGACCTCCGATTGACGTGAAAATTTACGTACATGTTAATTAATCAGTAACTAAGATTATTGTACTTCCACATTTTCAAAATTCTCGTTGTAAGGTCATAAGGGCGTTATGGTCCAATTTAAGCGATTAACGGAAACGTGTGCATGCATCGGATAATCAATGAAACAAGTACAGAGACTTATACTAGCATGTAACCCAACCCTAATGAGACTTTAAGGCATGTCTAACTCAAACTAAACCGGGTCAGAACCGAAGTCAAAGCAAAAGTCAAGGTTTTGCGCCTTTCGGTTCCGAACCGGGTTTAAACAGAAATTTGTCGAGTCGGACAAGCGTAAACAAGTTTTTATACTTATTACCAAGTTATATTAAGATTAAAACAGGTTACACGCCTCTCGGATTGCATTTCGTGCATTAAATCATATTTTTCACTACTGTTGACTTTTTGGGTCAACCTTTGACTCGATAAATGACCTAGTTAGGTCCGGAATTGATCCAAGCCCTTATAAGGGTTTAATACCCATATTATTACCTATCTAAAGGTACTCTTAATTCGGGTTACGACTGAGCTATCGATACAAATTCACGAAGTCAAACGTTAAGCGCGATATATTGACTTTTAAGCTAATAATGAAGCTAGAATTAATTGAGAAGGGATTAGAGACTTACAAACTGATTTATGGTTGCTTAGGAAGGCTCTTGATCAGCTTGAATGTTCCTTAGATGATCAGATTGTTTGCAAATGATGTGTGGAAAGTTTGTGAATGAATGGTTTCTTTATATACTAGTTCCAAACACCACAACAAAGTGACAACCAAGTCTAGGGCCATCCACAATTGATCAACACTTGTAAGTAGTGTGTAGGGATGTCTAGGGGACATGCATGTGCAAGAAAAACCGGATTAGAGGGTAACAATCGCACACAACAGCCAACAGCAGGTCAGCTGTCGCTGGGCACACCCTCGCGTAGCGCGAGGGTCCGTCGCGCTACGCGACGCCCTTGCTGATCCGAATTTTTGTTGTTTGTTGAAGGTTTGAAAGGGCAGCCGGTATAAACGACTTGTGGACTTATTTTTGGCAATATGGGGCCTCTATTAAGGATCTTTAACTGTTACATACCCTACCATGATGTCTTGTTTCAATTGAATGCATATACAAGAGCCGTAAATGACGGTTTATCATTCATTTCATCATGGGATCACATCATACTTTTGCAATTCCTTTATTTACAATAATTCTCATAATTGAGGGCATAAAAGACGCGTAGTAATTATTATATCGGGTCTTGGGAATTATAATTGAGGTCGTTCAGAGGTAACGATTTAACATGACGCCACTTTAAATCCTACCGAAACATCTTTATTAAATCCGGGTTTCCAACGCGTTTTTGTCTTACATGACACGTGTCGTTTTAATATTAAACCCGAAATTTGCGAGGTGTTACAAGGGTTAAGGGAACGGTTTGGTAAGAGTCTTGCCTTGTTCAGTGTATAGATCCTGCAAGGACCTGGGTCAACTTTAGTAGGACCTCCTTCAATACCCACTGGTATTGGATGGCGGGGGTCCGAACTCCTTGATCCCCTCATATGTAAACTACTATTAATACTTTAACCTGGCTATTTAGGACTATATCCCTGCTGACTCAGACTACTTAGCCGAGGGTAACGTCACCTCCAGAAGAGGGGCCTACCACAATATGCATTAATAACTTAATTAATTATCTTTCAATAATCCAACCCTTTAGGATTGTATCCTTGCTGACTCAAACTACTGGGTTGAGGGTAACGTCACATTCAGAAGAGGGGCCTACTACAATAACTAAGATAATATCTTAAAAAGTGAAAAAGTGCGGAAATAATCAAAGGTTACACTAAATACGAGTCGGATCCAAGTGATTCATCTTGTCTATCTGTTTTTTATTTTATTTTATTTTTCAGCATTTTAGTTAGTTTTATTTTTCTAGTTTAAAACCTTTTTCTAAACTTTTTATTTGATTAGACGTTGAGGATAAACCGGTATTAAAAGCTCTTGTGTCCTTGGACAACCTCGGTATCTTACCAACACTATACTACGCTCACGATGGGTGCACTTGCCCATATGTGTGTTTAGTGTTAGTAAATATCGTGTTTTATAAATTTAAAACTTGGCTAAAAAGTGTTAAAGGGCTTAAAATATACATTAAAAACTATACGACACTTCACACGCATCACTTATCCTCCCTTAATGTTGCTTGCAGGGTTAGCCTTGCCTCTTTAGGTAAGTTTAAGGTTTGTGTGTCTCGATGACACCTTTATGTGCTTTAGGGAGAAGTCTAATCAGTTTGACTTGTTGAGTTCAAGTTCCAAGGTTGTACAGTAACTTTAGCTCTCTGTCACACGCCGTTGGTGTATCAGTTTCCCGTCGGAAGCCTTCAGCTTCCGACTTGCAGCTCCTTACTTCCAGTTTATGTTTAGCATTCTTTGTTGTTTTCTTGCGATTGTTATTAACCTTGGTTTTGCTGACGGGAAACTTAGAGTACCCACGTCATTATTATTTGTGTTAAACTAACAAACTGTCGTTTTGATGTGTCAAAGTTTATAAAGCGCATCCAATTATACACCGGTATGTCCCTATTTGATTTCACATAAAGCACGCCCTTTCCCTTTGATGCATGACACCTTAATATATGGAGTCTTCGAAATCAAACATGAGTCGTTTGTGGTTACTTGTTGAATATGAGAGGGTAAAGATGGTATCGATGTCACTGTACCTAAATCACTGTCGTCACCGTCCCCCCCCCCCCCTCACACACACACGCACACACTCCATCATGAAGACGTCTACCCCTTGTTTTTGACACGCCCGCTAGTCTCACATGTCACCACTAGTCGCCATAAAAGTATAATTGTGTACTTGTTTTTTTAATTTTTTTTTCTAAAATGATCATTTCAAACTGAGTACAATCTGGTTAGAAGTTATTTTGACCATGACCAAATTAATATTTACTTAAACAAAAAGAACAATTTTAACTCAAACTTGTTTCGTTATATAACCCCATGCTTACAAAACTTTGTGAAGGGATGCTATCGGACAAGGACAACGATGTTTGCTGGTTAGGGCTGTCTAAAATGCTCGACGATCGCTCGAAAAATGCCCAAAAAATATTCGTTCGATTCCCGCTCAGTTTGTAAATGAACGACTCGGATCGGTTCGATTCAAATTCAATCCAAGCATGAGCAAAGGTCCGCTCGCTAGTCGATCGCTCGGTTTTGCTCGAAGTATTTTTATTAAATAATATATATATATATATATATATATTATAGATTTTAAAGATTTATATATATATATTAAAAGCCCAGCCCAACTTAATACCAAAATCTAACCCTAAATCCCTAATTTCTAAAACAATCACATAAACTGATTGTTCGAATGTTCGATTTGCATATCGCCGCTGCATCACACCAAAATCTAACCCTAAATTCCTGATTGTTTTGCTACACATGTTTTAATTTCGGTGTCGAGCGAAAATGATCCGCTCAATTCAAATTCAATCCGAGCATGAGCATAACTTTTGTGCTGGGTTTTGAAAATTCGATCCGATCGGACGGGATCGGTTGTAATTCAACTCGAGCACGAACAGACCCTCGATCGGATCGGATCAGCTCATGAACACCCCTATGGCTAGTGATGGTTGCTCCAAGAGAGTAAAAGAAACGTCAAACTAAATAAAAAAATAACATAACTAAAAGTAATTTAATAACATAAATAATAGATAAAAGAAATGGTTATTGGTTTAGAAAAACCCAAAATGAAAGGGACCTACGTGAGCGGGTTTCCAAAAGAAAGAGCATTTGTCTCCTAAAACAAAACCCCATTTCCTTGGTTATTGGTTTTGGATATTTGATCACACATCAACATAAAAGAAATCGTTCCCATTAAATATTTACATTGTCAAAAGAATATAGTATGCAGGTAAGTGGGGATTGAAATGGACTTTTATCAAATGCAGACAAACAAAAAGAATTAAGAACCAATTTACCTGGTTTTTTTATGGTGAATAAATTATTATTTTTTAAAATTTGAAGAAACACGCATTATATCTGTTTCTTATTTTCATAACTTACTTAAAGTTATATATTTAATATTGTGGTATATTTTTTAGCGTTTCTACAACAATAATGATTAAACATTTAAGTAAAGTAAAATATAAAGTCAATATCATTTAAGTAGTTATTTGTTATCTACAAAATTTAATGATCATGTATGTCATTAGCCAAGTTAGTAGAGTTTTTTTTCTAAATTAGTGTTGGTGGAAAACTTATTTACTAAAATAGGTGATTTGAAAATTATTTACTAAAATGGGTATTTTTCTAAAATATACTTTTACTCACTCCTAATTATATTTGATAGAAATGTCTTCTATTTAAAAATATGTTAGTTAACAAGAGCTGAGAAAAAAATAGAAAAGTTTATAAAAGATTTTGTTATCCAACATTTTTTTAAAAAGGATACAAAAAGGTTAGAAGGGAAGTTTTGAACTTTAGAGAAGGAGGCCTCTTAGTCTAGAAGCAGCTCTAAAGTGATTAGTGAGAAAGAAAAGAATGGCGTGCTTGAAAATTGAAATGGGTCAAGAACACACCTATTTATACTTGAACAAGAATCATGAGGTGATGCCAAATGCCCTTAAAGCTCTCAGTTGTTGATTAGTGGCAAGGTAGGTGGCATAACATGGTTAAGGGTAGCAAAATTGCAGCTAAGAGACACAAGAAGGCAGGCTGCAGTGCCAGCTGCTACGATCTTTGCGTATCCTTTGTTGGTGCACACATCTGTCGTCTTCGTCTTACATCGAGTCTTGGGTTCGTTGCGGTTCGGATCAAGCATGATGTCATCATTATTAATGATGACATCATACCAATTGCATCATGTCTACAACATCACGTGAAGATTACATACTAATGTAATCAGTTTGCATGATATCACTAGATGACAAAATAGAATGCATGTGATGTGCATGAGAGTTTGTTTTTAAACTGATTTCGCTCATAGTGTCTTACATGTTGATTTCGCTTATGAGGTTATGATGTGATTTCGCTCATGATGGTCATGTGTACTTTAGGAGCGAAATCAAAGACACTATATATAGTGGTGTCTAGGAGCGAAATCAGTAGTGAAGTTTTTGTATTCCATACCGAAGTGCTGCCGTTGTGAAGATCGATTGTACACAACGTTTATTCAATCAAATCAGTGTTTTAAGGTGAAGATAAAGCTGTTTCTACCTTTGTTTCTTAGTTTCCGCCTCTGAAACGAAGTTAAACTCCTCTGAACGACTCGTTTGGGTCAATACACGATCCTACATCCTTTACGGACTGTAAGGGTTGTGCCTTGTGGTCCGTAATGACCTCTGGCGCCCAAAACACTTTAAACCCCTTACGGATCGTACGGGTTATGCATTGCGGTCCGTAAGTGTGACAACTGTCAAAATTTCAGGTATCCGTACAACTATTAAACCATGATTAGTGCTTAATGACGGTGCTGAATTACAATTAATGACTTGAATTGCCTTCTGATTATTGCTATGATACATACATGTGCATCACATATTGCTTAATGTCATATCATTATTGCATGAGGACTTTAGTGACTCAAATGATGCACGAAACACAGTTAGCACAGTTATCAGATAAATCAGAAATATGCTGACGGAGTTCAGTACATAGACAGACAATGTGTTGAGATACAGAATGAGCCAGAAAACCAAACATTACACTAGTATAGTGTGTAGGAAAGTAAGGATCACAAAACTGCCTTCCTAGAGATAGTTTAAGTGCCGGAAAGTGCCTAAAACTCACATAAACTGCATAATTCTGCAGAAAATCAGCAAAATCAGCATTTAAACACTCTAATAACATGCAGAAATATGGTTAAATGGTCCTGAATGCTTTCCTAAGTGTCGGGAATCAAAACTGTCACAAAAGGTAACATAAAGCACACTAAACTGCATAGTTTAGCACCTTAACGAAACGGTAACCAACCGGACACTACCCGAAACACCAAATTTTTACTAGAAGCATTGTTTTAACATTACCAAGCTAGTTATGATCCCCGAACATCATAACACATCACATAACAACTAGTAACTAAATCCCTAACTAGAATACTTGAATTTTTACTATGAACTAACTTTCTAGTTTAAACCTAGCCTATACCCCCCCCCCCCACCTAGTAATCGGCCAACATGAGGCCCCACCTTGAGATTTTATTTTGTTATAATATTGGATCTTGTTCCTTCATTTTCAACATATAAACCAAGAGTTAATCTCATGAGATGGATTATAAGAATAACCTTAGAGCTCATAACTTTCATTTCTAAAACTCACAACACATTTGAGCTTTTCTCCTCCTCCCTCTACTACTCTCGGTCGTAACCCCATTACCACACACCACCATCATTCAATCTTCATCCATCCAATCCATACACATACAAAGGTGTTAGAAGGTGCATAAAGAAGCTTGGAGCTTTCGGGAGTTGAAGGACCTTCTCCATTTGCTTTTATCCACTTCATTTATTCTATTGGTCATCCCTAGCCTTGAGCTAGTGGTAAGAACATCATACTCTTCATTTTACATCTTGTTTAAGTGGTTAAAAGAAGATACATGATGTTAATCTTGATGAACACTAAGAATCAAGAACATGAAACATGAACATAAGCTTAAAATCTTAAAGAAATCATGTTGTTTAGTGTTGTGGTGCTACTTGATGATTGATTGTTTATGTTAATGATGTAGATCATCATATGATCTTGCTAGATAATGATTAAAAATATAATCTAGCAAGATGAGAGGATGTAAATATTAATGACCCATAGATCATCCTCACATAAATCATGAACTTGGAAGTATGAAATGTTTTTCTTGTAAAATGATGATCAAAGTAAGATGTAAGTCTTGTAAATCTAAGGTTTCAAGAATGATTTTTCAAGAAACCAAGTAAAAAAATACAAAGTTTACTTAATCTTGGTTCTTAAAGAAATCAACCATGTTTTTAAAGGTTAAACAAGGGTAGAAACACATATGTAACAAGAAAAATCAAGAAGAAGCATTTTTAGAAAATGTGATCACAAGTTGTAAAGAACTATTTTCTTTAAAAATGAAGTTTTTAAATAAACAACCACACTTTAAAGGGTAACTAAGCTTACTAAACACACTAGTAAGTTACTACACATTTTTATAAAATTTCAAGTTCATGAAGTAGTAGTTTATGCTTGTTTTTGGCAAGATGGTAAGTATAAATTGATTTGTGGTTGATTGTGTTGATTTACAAAAGAAAATGATATGCCTTGAAGGCATGGAAACCTCCATTTTTTAGGGGAAACTATGACAAAAATTTTCTAAAAATTAAACACTTAGAAAAATATTTTTAAACAAATATTTACAAGTATATTTCAAACCATGAATTTTTACATAAAGTTTGCCATAATTTTTGTTACAAAAATTATAAATATTGGAGGTTGGTTTTTATAAATAAAAGTGACTAAATATGTATTTAGGAAAATATATATTTAGATGTTACCATGTGTGTGATTATTTGTATATTATGTGTATTAGTTATATTATTTTAGGACTTGAAATAATATAACTCATCAAAATACCAAAATTACAATCCAAAATATTACCAAAATCCCAAGAATATGAATATACAAATTATACCCGAAATATTGGAGAAACCGAACAAAGGAATATAACTCACAAAATATTCCGGAAATTTTATTCATAAGTATATTTTTTTGGTAAATAATATTTTGGACACCAAGAGAACAAAAATATGATTTTTACAAATATTACAAGATTATATCATATTTTTGACAAAAAGAAAATATATTATTTTTGGCAAGTAAAAATATATATTTCTTGGAGTTATTAAAAGATGTATTATTTTTGGAAGAAAATATATATTTTCTCAAACAAACATGAAATACATTATTTTTGGGAGAAAATGTATTTTCTTAAATAAACTTGAAATATAGTATTTTTGGATGAAAAATGGATTTATATATATTTTCTAAGTTAGACTTGAAAATATATTATTTTTGAGACTTATGTGAAATTTATAAATATTTTTGCCAAGGGAAAAATTATAAATAATTTTTCTAAGTAATACTTCTTAAAATATATATTTTGGAAATATACATTGATGTGTTTTTATTAAAAATAATATTCCGGAAAAGTTAAGTGTAAGGATACTTAATAAACGCAATAAAAATATGTATTCTCGTACGTATAAATACACTCCGGAATACGACACCCACACATAGCAAAAATATACAAGTATAAGAATACAAATACACCCATCCTTGGGAAGGATATACATGTATAAATACATAAAAAGAACAAGTTACAACACATAATTTTTTATAATATTCCAAAATTTGATAAATATAATTTAAGTTGAAATATTTATTATTTTAACAAATAATTATATAACTTGGAATAATATTGATGACACAAAGAAACATAACTCAAAGACACTAATTAATACTAATTCAAGGCACGACCCGCTCGTCTAATAGATCATAGTACGTTGTAGGTAGTCGTGTACACCAGAGGAAGCTTTGAGTTACCGTTGGTTACGAAGAACGCAAGACTGTGAGTTCATGTCCCCCTTTTCTTTTAACTGTTTTCGTTTTATAACTTCGGGGGTGAAATACATGTTACAAATGGTTACGATTAAAAATGGTATGGTTAGTCAAGAAATGAACTGTTAGATCATGTGAATGGGTATGCGTTATCTTGAGACCATTAATCCTTGTTAAGGACCGAGGGGCATGAGTGATAGATCTATTTGGGTGTTGCGAGCCCCACCCATGGGTCCGCGAGTTGACCGCATGTGGTGACTATGTCGTTCCATCCGGGAGGCCCGGTACGAAATACGCAAAGGATTGGGCCTTCCTACACCATTACACACACATTAATGACCTTGCAAATCGTTAATCGATCTGTTATATTCTCTTTCATACCTGGTTTACAAAACATACATACTTACAATGATTACAAAGGTTTATTCGCGCACACATACAAACACATGAACTCGCTCAACTTTTGTTGATGTTTTCAAACTACATGTATTTCAGGGAATTAAAAGTGGATTTGGGGGGCGTTTGGATGTTTCAAGTGATGTTGGGAATAAAAGATGTCATCCGTAGTCTAAGGGTTTGGATTGTGTGTCTTATCCTGGATAAGATACATAATTCAAACCCTGGTTTTTATTAATGTCTTTTGTCGAGTCCTGGTGGAACTCTAAAACAATTTGCATGGTTTGTAATTTGAATTTGAAGTCTATGTGTGGATTCTAAAACAATGTGGTTTGCGATGTTTTAAAACTTAATCAATGGATGATCATCTTTAGTTTTATCATATAGTTGTTTGTTATGGTTGAATGCAATGATATTAAGAAAGTCACACATAATCACGCTTCCGCAAAAGTCAGGGTGTGACAGTAAGGACCTTCAGAATGCAAAAGTTTCAATTTCAGTTCCTCAACATTAATCCATATCCAATTTTATGAATTTTGTCCCTCTCCTCCAACAAACCTGGAATATTTGAATAGTTTTTGGACATGTGTTGCTTTATGATTTGATAAAAATTTCCGAGGTGTTGCATTTCATGATCAAACAATCTGTTTTTATAAACGTATTTTTTTCTCAGCTCTTGTTAACTAACATATTTCTAAATAGAAGATATTTCTATCCAATACCATTAGAAGTGAGAAAAAGTATGTTTTAGAAAATACTCATTTTGGTAAATTATTTTCAAATAACTCATTTTGCTAAATAAGTTTTCCATCAACACTAGTTTGGGAAAAAAACTTCAAGATAGTATATGCTTCAATTCATGTATTTGTACATATTTAGGGTGGAAGGGGATGGTCATCACCCATCATAATCTATCATACACCACACTTAATCATTAATTTACACCTCACTCCATCACAATTTACTCCATCACATTTGCAATGCAATGGTCATTACTCATCACTCACACCCAACCATAACTTAACACCTCAACACCAAAGTCAAACACACACACACACATTCTCTAATCACGCCTCAACACCAAAGTCAAACACACACACACACACATCCCTCTATCTCTATGCGATGTATCATGAGTTGCCCCTGCATCACGTGTGATAGCCCACTCGTAGCGCTATGCTAGCACTCATCACGAGTGACCATCACACGACCGCCCCAACCACCCTTCGACTTTCCGGCATGATGATGATCCAAAACCCCTTAATGGTCCTTCACGTCATCGTCATGTCACACCACCCTTCATGTCCATCCTCCATCACCAACCTATATGGTATGGTGATGGTTCTCCCCCTCCCTTCCTATTTTTTTAATAAATTTTTAACTAATAATTTATTTAGTTTTGTTTATTTAATATACAATAAATTTTGGATATTGATTTTCTAGTATGTACTAATATGGAAGAACATTTGTTCTATATGTGCTGGAGTCAAGATTGTCATGAGACACTTCTTGTAGATCATGTTACACGGTATTCCAAATTATTATTATTATCATATTTCTATTCTTCTTTAATATATTAAATAATATAATTTTATAATGTTAACGATTGTATTTAGTAAATTCATTTTAATATTTTTTGTTTAATACCTAATTTTACCAAATTTAAAATTAAACTTCAAGTTGAAGACGTTAGTGGTGATGTTTCAATAATACTATTTCATTGTTTGGCTGAACAACTTATTCAGAGAATTATTCTCAAATCTACGGAGCAACTGACTGAAGAAAACACAACCAAAGTATAGATTATTAGTATTTAACTTAGTTATATATTTATTGTGATTACAATTTTTTTGTTATATATATCAAATATTATACTTGCATCTTTTGTCTAGGATGTTGGTTATGTCGGATTTGCCATTGATTTAAACAACTTGATTGGAAAGACTTTCGCTTTTAAGATTGAGATAACAAGTAACAACTTGGTAGCCTTAGTTGAAGTTTGTAGTGTTACAAACATTACTGATAATGAGTCAATTATCACAAAGCTAAAACAGAAGATAAAGATTAATTAGGTATCATCTATACAATAAATTATTTCTTATATTAAATGTATGTATTTGTATTTTATCAACATTATATAATCAATTACTCATTTTGCTCATTGTGTTATGGGAAAACCTTTGGCAACATCACAAAAATGTAACTCTAATTGCAAGTGCTAAACCAGATCATGCTAAAGCTATTAGTGATGAAAGTTGTCAAAAGTTTTCTCAAGATAATATAAACAAGCGTAAATTGGTTGACGTTTACATTATTGAAGAAGACTTAAGTATATCTAATTCTAGAACTCAAAGTGACCTCAATGATGTTGATCGTGTTAACAAGAAAGAGACCAAGCTTCCAAAGTCAGAGAAGTGAACATAGTTGATATATATATATATATATATATATATATTGCATTTTCAACTTTTTTTTTGGTTGTTTGTTTTCTTCAATAATTTTCGTCAAACACTTTATATCTTTATTTTACGGATATTGGCATTAATGTTTGATGTTATCTACTTTTTATATTTATCAATAAACGTCGATTTAATACAAATTGCGTCTATCATTATATTCTCAATAGCGATATTCGTTTCATATTATGTCATCTACAAATGTCATTTGATTTAAAAAGACATAAATCACTTAACTTTTTTTTTTTATAAATCATAGATTTTTGACTAAATTGCACAAATCAACATTTATGTTAAGCCTAAACTGCACTTCATACCTTTTACTATGAAATCGGCAAAACCCAACCTTTATGTTCATGTTTGTTACATTCTCTAACCTTTACAACTAACGTCGTCCGAAAACCTAGTTAAGTTACATCACACGCTTTGCATGTGAGGGTATTATGTAGCATGGAAAAAACCTTTAATTTTGCGGATAATCAAGTGTTGAAGTTGTATGGTTTCAAGCACAAGGGGCTTTTGAGCCCTAAGATTAAAAGAATCAGAAATGAGATTTACCATTGGATTATGTAGATCAGTTTGATATTCGTCTCAAGCTACTAGCAACTGAACCGAACCACCATTGTTCTCAAAAGGTGATGATAATCTTTAGTGTTTTTTATGGGTTTGAGTTTTATACGAATTATAGTTCATTTTATTGCTAGTGTATTTGATATGGTAAAGTAAGGCATAATTCTTTTGTTAAAAGTAATTACGAAACCCTCAATAGTTGGTTATATATCGGTATATTGAATTATGAAATCTTTATTTGATTAGTTGTATTTTAGATACTGGATCATTGGACGTTGGTCCTGAAAAGTAGATAAGAAGTTGAACGAATGGATTTTGTTTGGTTGTATTTCATCAATTGCCTTCTAATAAAATCTAAATGAATGGGTTTTGTTTAGTTGTATTTCTGGATCATTGTGAAATCTTTATTTGATTAATTGTATTTCATATACTGTATTCAAATAAAATCTGAACGGATGGGTTTTGTTTGAACGAAGAAGACAATCTGCACAATTATTTGTTGTTTATTATAAAAAGGAAAATTAAACGGGATGTAAATGACCATAATACCCTCACACGCAAAGCATGTGATAATTAGGTTTTTGGATGACAATAGTTGTAAAGGTTATAGAATGTAACAAAACATGAACATAAAGTGTAACACCCTGTTTCTATTTAACGGTTTTACATGTAATTACCAACAATTAGATGTGTAGTTAAGACTACACATACTCTAAAAATATGGATTTATTAAAACTTCTACAAATCATAAGTTGTTTGGCATAACATGATCAGATTCGTCATTTAAAATTTATGACGAGGCAAAGTGCGGAAGCATGTTTCTTTTTCGTGTTCGGTTCTTTGTTGAGCTTGATCGTCTTTCGGCATCCAAAATGTACCTACATTTCATAATCATGAAATGCTTTAGTCATACGGGGATTAAAACGTGTCTAAACAAATCCGGTAATAATAATGGAAGGAAAAAGAATTCCAATGTTAAACTCTTGATCTCAAAACAAGGATTTCCAACTGGCCTCCACCGTAACTTACGGTGGCCCCTGGTGTGACATGCCCCTACCGTAAATCAGTAGGGAGCTGCCGTAAAGCCTTCAGCTCCACCGTAACTTACGGTAGCACCGTAAGTTACGGTGGCCCCTGCATTCGACCTTTCCATTTTGCCGTTATTTGACACGAAAACTTTCGTATCTTTCAATCCGCTTATCCGTTTGACCTACCGTTTCTTCCTACGTGTTTGTAATTTGATCCCCCATCAAATGGAGTTAAAATCCAACATCCGGATTAACAAAATTTAAGACTTTTAAGTCTTCGGCTTATTACCCTTTTTACCAAATTTTGACCCGTTCGTGATTTCATCTAACAAACTTGTTTGTGGCCCTTGTTTCCTTTGTAAACAAATTATTATGATTATTTCCTATTGCACAAGGTTCAAATCATGGGTTATTTCACATTCTTAACCCGTTTCGCTAATACTTCTATTTTGACCCGTTAAGGGTATTTAAGCACTTTCGAGCCTAAAATCGCATTCGATTGCTTCTAGCATTCCATCACCACATTTCTTATCCTATAATCTCCCACCACAACTGAATTTATGGTGGGTTTAATGTGGTGATCTATAAAAACCAAATTTTTACCTCTCGAATCTTTATTTTACGGCAAAAACTCAAATAGTGCCATATGACTAATAAGATACCTCTTTCAGCTTCTATACTTATTCTAAGTATTTATCTAATCATAAAACTCGTTTCCAAACAACCTTTGAAGGTTGTTTGTTCGAATTAGCTAACAAGGGCGTTTTGGTCCTTTTTAGTCTTTCAATTACGACAAGGTCTTTTGAGAGCATGTTTGACCCATAATTTTTCTTGTGTGTTATGATCTTGTTCGAAAAGTCATTATGCTTTTCAAAACGCCACGACCCTCTTTTAAAACATTCGGTTTACCCATTTAAGTAACCCATTGTCTATCTAAGACTTCATTTAATACTCATTGAACCTTACGTTCTAAATGTATAATTACTCTATTACACATACCTGGCTCGGGTCAATGTATTGACCTGTTTTAATGCCTTGCTATAATATTCGCTAAATAATAGCGATGCAAATATCATTTCTACATTTATTCCTGAAATCATATAACTCGACAAGAATCATTAGTCGCTATTATCAAAAGGTGGTATCTTCACCCTTTGACCCGTTTGGTCTAAATGACCGATTATATTGGCGAGATGACATGTGTTTTCATCTCGACTATATAACTCGTTCCAATTTACCTTGTGCGGTCGTTTTACTTATAATTCATTTCTTAACGCTTTTCGGCCTATTAAGGCTTACTTCATAAGTGTCTTTTAAAACCAATAGTTATGGTTGACACATGACCAATTTACCGTTTTACCCTTATTGTTTGTTTTGGTTTACCCTATAAGGTAACCATTCAAAAGTTCATTTTCCATTTGTCATAAAACGATCGAATTACCGATTTAACTCCTTTTAAACCATCAACATGGTTTCTTGTCATGCTCGACTATCTTGTTCCATACGTTTACACGCCGGAACATCACATCTCAATTATGTATTTATCTTATTCGTAACTAATACGATAAGATTATATTCTACAATATAAGACTAGTGTAAGCTATACTTACCTTGCATCCGAAATATGCTTTTTCCTTCATTCATGATTCGCTTGACCCGCTTCCTTCCCCAAGCTTTCACCTAGCTCGTTAGGCGTCAACTATTATCAACATTTACATGGTGGTTAGATTAGTCATTAACAATCACGACTATTCCACCTTACTTATTTTCTTTGTCGAAACTACTATTCGACTTCATCACTAGTTAGTTTGACTTTCTAAAGTCAACTACTTTTAATCATATAATATGCACTATTAAGGCAAATCAACATTATGATTAGAACCCGTTTTATCCCATGTCTCATGTAATTAGTCAAGCTTGCCAATTACGCGTTTCACTTGAATTCCAACACTTTACTTCTCATTTAGACATTTTAACAAACACCTAATGAGCATAATTTTACACATTTGCTAACTAGTTCATAACTAGTCATTTTTACCAAGATTAACATCAAAATTTAACCACCATCACTTATGATCAAATACTCATACTAGCAATTTGTTTAAGTATTTCTTGATTACTTAACATGCATGATGATTCTAAGCATAGTTATATCATCAATTTCATCATAACATTAAAACCCACTTATCTAAGTGTGTTAATTCATCAAATCCTTCAAATCATAGCATGTTATGTATGATTTTCACTTAGGGTTTCGTTCCTAAGCAAGTATACATCACTAATCTAGCCATAGCTTCTCTAATCCATGCCTAATTCACGATTAGGATGATTATCCAATTTTTACAACTTCAAGAATGTTAGAAATTCGACATACCTTACGATCCCCTTGACTTGCTGACCGTTTCTATGTGTTCAAATCCGAATTTGACCCTTGTTTGATCCTCCAATTTGAGGGTTTTGTTGAAGGTTAGGGTTTGGCTCCATGGGGAGCTTCCCCTGGTCGTACGCACACACACACACACTCTTAGTGTGTGTGTTGTGTTTTATTAAATAACTTTGTTAAGTTATTCCATTTTAACCCCTCGTGTTTGGTTCGTTATTAAGTAGGCCACGACCTACTTATTTCTAACGATATTCCCCACTTATTAACTAGGTTAAACATTCCTATTTAAATTAATGGGCTCGGGGAATCTATGACTAAGATTATTTTAAATCCCGTTACTCGGGCCTTCTATAAACTTTATTTCTACAAAAGCTTTCGTTAACTTTGTATTTAATATTAAGATCATTTGTTTAAATCCTAATATTTATCGGGTTACTCTCACCACTAATGGTACTTTACCCGTCTTTTAGTATTAACGGGGTTTGATTACCAAACCCGTTTTCGGGATGTTACATAAATGTTAGGTTTCGCCGATTTTATAGTGAAAGGTATGAAGCGCAATTTATGTATAACATAAAGGTTGATTTGTGCAATTTAGTCTAGATTTTTTTCATTTATTCCGTCTTTTGTTGCTAATTACATCATTTACACAAGTCAATTAAATTATAGATGACATGAATCAGTAAAACATTTGTAAACTTAATTTTTTTATATAATATAACAACACAAGTTTAATATTTCAAAATTAATTTTCCTACCCGGAAGGTTCCCGGTTATAACCTAGTCTATAATATAATTATATAAATTCAAAAATAATACTTATATATTTATAATTAGTTTCTATTTACTTTTTAATTTCGTTCATCCATGAAAGCTTAATAAGCTTGAAATAATATACTTACCAAAATATTTAATACATCTATTATATAAATTCAAAAATAATACTTATATTTTTATAGTTAGTTTCTATCTATTTACTTTTTTAATTTCGCTCATCCATAACTAAATTAAGGAAAATAACAAATCCGGATAAACATTCATTGCTCCATCATTCAAATTGGATAGCATTTAGTCTCTTCCGAAACTTGATCCAAAAAGGTTCGCCGTTCAAAAAATATCTAATATACCCGAATGGCTGGTTGAGGTGATTGATCATTCTGTTGATGGTGATTTTTATTTGCTTCTGATTTGGACGTAGTAAGGTTATGTTTGGCATAACATGGAATGATAATGTGTAATATTAAAAAAAAAAGTAGTGGAATTCTTTTGTGTGTTGCGGAGTGAGTTCGGTAGGTATCATTTATTACGGTATCGGTACTTGGTATAACAATCGAGAGAGAAAACCTAAAAATAAAGTCGTTATATGCCCAAAAGGATATTGACACGTATTTTATATTGATCGAAATCATTAAAACAATATCGGTAACGATTCCGATAGTACCAATATTAGCACCGATAGTGTTCAGGTGGAACCTGTTTGGTTCGTCACGGCATCAGTTTGTTACCGGCATTCGCTATAGCTTATGATACAACAAACACTATATTTTAAACAGTGGCGGAACCAGAAGCTTTTAACTGGAGGGTCAATAGATTCCTACACACAAACATATATGCTAGTGTATAATAATAATTAGTTTATTGATATAAAATTAGACAAAATAAAAGAATGATAAATTAAAAAATCTGGACATCTTTTTAGCTAAATGAAATAAACGAAAGTAAAAGGAAAATTATTAGATACTGACATTCTATTCTAGTAAAATGAAAGACGAGCGTTTATTATTTATTTATATTGTTTTTTATTTATTCAACTAGGATTGCGACCCGCCGCAATGCGGCGGGGATTCTTTATTATAACTAAGTCGATCTAGTACCTGCACGTTATGTTAAACCTGTCAAACAGGGAAAAAAATACACGATGTAAAAACGTTCACCCACACACGCACGTTGCGTCGTGTTAACTCACAAAATTTAGAACGAAACGTAAAAACGTTAAACCAAAAACGCACGTTGCGATGTGTTAAGTCACAAAATTTAGAACCAAGCATAAAGCGAAAAATTTGCGAAAAATGAAAACTATAAAGGACCAAAGTTGAAAGTAAAAAAATTATGAGGATGGATTGCAAAAGATAAAAAGTTTTGGGTTAAAAGTAAAAAAACAGATAGTTTGGGTTAAAAGTAATTTATGAACTACTTTTGGGTAGAATGTAAAAAAAATCATTTTTTTGGAAAACCTGCAAAGCCAAGGTTACAACAACTATATGCATAACCATTTTTTCTTTGAAAAACCCCCAAAGCACACCCCGCGTTGCGGCGGGGTGTAAAACGGTGTCAAATAGTACTAATGCCACACAACTGTCATCGACCACCAACACTGACTCGACCTAGGATCTGCGTGTTACGATGAACCTGTCAAACATGAAAAAATAGAGGTAAAAACATTCAACCACACATGCACGTTGCGCCGTGTTAACTTTCAAAATTTGAAACAAAACATAAAAAAATTGAACCACAGTCTTACGTTGCGTCGTATTAACTCGAAAAATTTCGAACTATACGTAAAACAAAAATTTGCGAAAGATGAAAACTATAAGTGACAAAAGTTGTGAAGTTAAATTGCAAATAATGAAAAGTTTTGTGTTAAAGTTAAAAAACAAATTATGTAGGGTTAAATTTGCAAAAGGTAAAAACCTTTGGATTAAAAGTAAAAAATCAAGTTTTTTTTTTTTTTGAAAAACTCATAAAGCACAATGTACAAGTTCTATTACATGTTTTTATTGCTTATTTATAGAAATAAAATATTGCAATATGAAAACAAAAGGAGCACTGTACGCTACTTTGACTGCGGTTAAAAAAAACGCTACTTTGATTCCAAATAGACCACAAACTTTTTTATTACATGATTAAGGTGCTGTTTGTTTTTTCAGAGTTAAAACGTCTACAGTCTCTGCATGCAAGAAGAAAACTGTTTGTTTTTTTTAACTTCTGTAAGCTGCTGAATGGACTAAATAAACTGATTTATTTAGTCTTACTAAAATTGAATATGAACTTGTTTTAATAAATATGAACTTGTTTTGCCCTTAATAAAATTGAATACTTTATGTTACTGATAGAATTCAATAAAGTTAGTAAAACAATATTTTAATAATAATATGAACTTGTTTTGTCCTTAATAAAATTGTTCACTGCATAATAATAATTAAAGAAAATAAAAATAGACATTTAAACTTGAGTAAACTGCAATTTTACACCCTGAGGTTAGGGGTCATTGGCATGTCTACCCCCCTAAGGAAATAATTGCAATTTTACCCCCCACTGTTTACCCTTATGTCGCATGTTTACCCCCCAGCGTCAAAGTGGGTTAACAGTCAACTTTATAACCTGATGGTCAAAGGGTAAAATTGTCATATTGTTACTAGTGTTAAGCTTCTTTGATACAACACCCCCTATAAGTAACAGACCAAAGCATAATTACCCCCCACCATTTCACCCATCGTCCTTCAACCTTCTTCTCCGGCGGCGATCAGTGTCTCTCCGGCGGTGATCAGTGTCTCTCCGGCGACATCAACTCGTCCGATCATTCTTCTCCTCGTCCGATCGTTCTTCTCCTCGTCCGATCATTCTTCTCCTCCGGTCACAACAACCACTGCCGCTATCTTCGGATCAGTGGAAATGCCAGTCTTTTGTTGGCTAATCCGCTATCTCATCCGCCACACCAAAGGTATAATCGGCCAATGTTAGTTAATCAGGGTCAGATTTAGTCATTATCATGTTATAAGCAGGGTTTAGGGTCTGATTTGGTTCACTTTTGGTTTTTTTACAGTTGACCTGACGATGAGCTTATCAAGCTCATCTTTGGTGGTCCACCTGGTGGTCTCTGTGTTTGGGAGACCTGTCCTCAACTTCCATCTACCACCGGAGAGTTGAACGGATGTTTAGTCTAGTAGTTATTTAGCTTTTGTGTAATATGTAGGTTAACTTAACTTAATCGAAGCTTTTGTGTAATATGTAGGTTAACCTAACTTAACTTATTTAGCTTTTGTCTAAAAGCTTTTGGGTATGTTGTTTGATCAAAATTAGATTGTTGATCAAAAAAGCTTTTGGGTAATGCATACAATCTCCTATATCTTATGTGTTAAAATATTTAGATTAGAGTAAAATGTCATTTTCATGCCCATAAGGTTCAGACGTTAGGTAATAACAATCTCATGGTCTCCATCTTGATCAGAGAAATTGGGAAATTGGACTAGAAAACATGGGATCTAGCAGCTAATACCAACTTATGGGCATGAAATAGCAGCACACTCATTATGTTTTGGAGTCTAGCAACTTATGTGCTGTCAACATGGGATCTAGCAACTTATGTGCTGCAAATTGTACCGGCCACATTGAATGCATTTGCAGCTTGTTTGATTGTATGCATTTGCAGCTTGTTTGATTGTATGCATTTGCAGCTTGTTTACACTCATTATGTTGACATTAGCAGCACACTCATTATGTTGACATTAACGTCTGAACCTTATGTTTGATTGTATGCATTTGCAGCTTGTTTACCTAGTACTAAGCTTGTTGACAGTTTGCATAAGTCCTGAACACATTGTCTGAATGTGTTACAATGTTTGAATGTGAGTTTGGGCATAAGTGGCTTAATCAGATTCTGACAGTTTGGGCATTTGCAGGTTGTAAATAACACACAGATTGTCTGAATGTGTTACAATGTCTGAATGTGAATTAGTAACATATGCTTGATTTTGGAGTCTTTGCTTGTTAGGTTTCAGATTTTTGAACAGGTATGATTGTTACGTTTCCGATTACGTTTTCAAAAATCAGAATTAGGTTTTAGATCAAAGAACAGGTTCAAATTTTTTATTATAGAATCATAGAGCAGGTATTTGATTTTGGCGGGAAGGGTTTTGTAAATTTCAGGGGGTAATGTTGTGTCTTAACACAAAGTACAGGGGGTAAGAGCAAAGGACAAATTAGTAATTTACCAGTGGGGGGTAATTGTGCGACTTAACAGGAATGTTGGGGGGTAAAATGTAAGGGTAATATAGTCATTTCAACTTAGAGTTAACAGATCTGTTAGCCACTTTGACGCCGGGGGATAAACATGCGACATAAGGGCAAACAGTGGGGGGTAAAATTGCAATTATTTCCTTAGGGGGGGTAGACATGCCAATGACCCCTAACCTCAGGGTGTAAAATTGCAGTTCACTCTTTAAACTTTATCAGACAACTCTCGAGAGTTGAAAGCCTTTTATTTAAAAAAGTATTTTAATACTATCTATATGGACTTCTCTACATAAATAACTTCATCTGATTCTTTTCTTCTTCTAGTTCTATGCAACTCAAAGTTGCCGACGACACCGGAGATCTTGTTTGTTCTTGTTTTCTTCACTCAAACAACTATATATGTATCAAGGAGGGTTAAAACAAAAGAAAACAACTTTGTAAGAGGCATTTGTTAACGAACAGATCATGAAACATTGGTTGCCGGAGGGTTGCCGGAGGGTTGTCGGAGAGTCGTCGGAGAGTCGCCGGAGGGTCAACTGACCCTCCTGACCCCCTTGTAGTTCCGCCTCTGATTTTTAATACAAGTTTGTTTTCAACATTGTTAGGCCGAAATCAGAACGAATGTATACCGACAATCATAAAAACGAACATTGGTACTGCTTGAAGTTGTTTGGACGGTATTGGTTCGAATCGTCATAAGAAAGAACAAATAAACAAATTATATTTGACATGATTGATTTTGAAAAAAAAATCAATCGAAAAACATAAATAAAAATAAACATTTCTCAACGGTATTTTTTAAATATTAACCATTACATTATATTATTATATTATTAGAATAACGAAAAGAGTAAACATTGTGAAACGCCCAAAATTTCTATATTCGAAATATAGTTATTAACATACTATTTCTAACAAAATTCGGGCAAGACCCGTTCGTATTAAGAACAATTCCCTGTTTTAGCAACATACAAATGATTAATCTTACGACGCATCCCAAAATACATGAAAACCATAACATTTTAAAACATCTACTACAACTAGAATTGTTCAAAAGATTTAAACCATCAAGTGTAAAGTTTTAACTTCGAAACTTAGTCTCTTTTAACAAAAGTATTTTGACCCATGGGCGACACTTCAAAAGTTGCGGAAGCGCATGAAAGGCGTTCAAAGTGTGTTCGGTCCGAGCTTGCCATCCTAAGCTTGAGATTTACCTAATGCCATAATAACAAATTCATTAATAAGTTTACATACCATATAACGCTAAAATTCAATAGTCACAAATACCAACATTCTAGTATGTGTTCTCTAACATACATTATCCACAATATGTTAACCCCCTTTACAAATGGGTCGACATAGATTATGGTGTACTTTCTTATCTTCCTTCTAAACGGTCGACCCGTTCATAACGGGTCAACAAAATGCAACTCATTCTCATTCAACCCGTTCAACACGGGGCGTTAAGGAACTTTAACTTTTACATTCTCATTCTAACCCAACCGACCCGTTCATCATGGACCGTTATGGAGCTTTACTTTCGCGTTCTCATTACAATACAATGTCATCTAAAAAGCATCTAGAATTAAAGGAACAACAACTAACAACATTAAATAAACTTGTAGGTAGCGAACTTACCTCGATCTTGCGCTTTGTGTTGTGAACCGGAACTTCCTCCTTCTTCTTTCAATCCTACACATATACCCATTCTTACTTAGATTACGTCATTCATTTACATAACTATCGTATTCACATATAATTCACATTTCACATACACCTTTCACCAAATATCAATTCCATATTTCCACATACAATGCAAGACTTCCTAATTTATTGAAAAATTACAAAATCAACAATTCAAGCATTTCATCGAACACTTGGTGTGCGTATAACAATTTTTGCACCATGTACATGTGTTTTATGCATAACCTACTAGCAAGCTTCATAACTCATTTGATTAACCAAATTTACATAACCTATTCATCCTACAACATAATAATCTATTGGTATTTTAGTACACAAACATTCACCCATCCAATTCTCTTGACTAATTCGATCTACAAGTTCATCATACCACTAAATCAAATGGGTTTTTACTCAAACCTTCAATACAATCAAATTCGAGCATAATACACCTTCTATATGATGATTCTAACTCATATACAAGTTCAATTTCATACTATTTCACGGATTGGCTAAATCCCACTTCATCAAAATGCATCAAAACATAAATTTCGACTTACCTTATGTTCAAGACACTTGGATTATGGGGTAATTAAGCACATGCATTCGAATTGTGTCTAAAATCACCTCTGATTGCTAAATTTTGAGTTCTATTGGAAGAGTAGGGTTTTTCTTCTCTTCTTCCCCCTGGCCGCGATTCCACACACACCCAAATACTGGGTTTTTTTTTTTTTTTTTAATTTAACATATGTTAGTTCTCAACTTTACATATTCAACCCCCAAGTTACCTTTGATGTCATTTGTACACTTTTTTCAAGGTTTATTAACTTTCTTTATAAATAAACAATTTTAACTCATATGTAACTTATTTAAACATATAAATATTTAATCATGGAAATTATATGGTGTTACACATTGTTAGTTAAAAAAAAAAAGTGAGCACCATTTAGCTGCTATAAATAAAACACCACATAATGAATCATTTGTTACCTACAAAATAACACACCTTGCAACAGTTACAAATAAAATATAAAATATAATTATATAAACATAAACAAAGACACCATGTTTTTCTCTCTCTTAAAAGCATGTAACTAGAGTATTCACATTGAATTTCATATCTCAATTCCTATAATTACACTAAAATTCATTATTTTTTTTCTCTTCTTTTCAGTTAAATAATTTTTTTATGCATTTATCATTACCTTTTCTTTCTTCTCTACTTGCAACCACTTTAAAAAAATATTAAAAAAATATATAGGGGTGAACAGCCTTCCTGTATATTTAAAGATGAACAGTATCATTTTCTCTCTACTTCACTCACAACCATTTCTTATGATATAAGTAACATACTCACAAATATATAGGAGAACCATTATGAATACTCTTACATGTGTTAGTTTTTCTAAAAAAAATTGTTACATAGGAATTTTCAGGGTTTTATTAAAGATAAAAAAACATTCTGATGTAAATTTAAAAAAGAGTAAATTACAAAAACTGTCCTTTATGTATTCATTGGATTGCAAATCATGTCCTTTCTCTTTAAAAATTACAAATAACGTACTCTATGTTTTCAAATTCTTACATATTACGTCCTTTAACCCTAACCCAGTTAAATTTTATTGTTTAATTTGAAAGTACAAGGGTATTTTGGTCTTTTTACCTATTTATTTAAAAACATTTTAATAAATAAAAGAAACTTAAATCTGAAATATATATTACACACATTTTCTCTATCTACTCTCTCTCTCTTATTAGGTTTCCACCTTCTGGACATATCATCATCTCCATTACCTAACACAAAAACATCATCACACCAAATCACAACCCCATCTACAATATTCAATCTTTGGGTGTCAGAGGTTTATGTAACAGAGGAGAAGGTGAATTCATTAGACCAAATCACAACCCCATCTGACCAGATCTGGTTCAAATCTTGGATGATAGTCAGAGGGCGGTAGGTGGTGGTTCACAAGAACATATCTTGTAACGGAGATACGCCGGTTAGTTCAGATCTTATAATGGAGAAGAATGTGAGTTCAGATCTTTTCGGAAGTACAGGTGCGGTGTGACGATGATAGAGGGTGGTGGGTGGTGGTTCACAAGAACAGTTGGCGAAGGCGGTGCTTCACTGTAGACGAACACTGGTTAACGAGATATGGCAGGTGGTCGTTGGCCAAATCTAGGGTTCCGATGAGGGATTTTCAGATTTGGGTTGCGGTGTTGGCTGTTGATGGGTGTCGTGGTTGCGGTGGTGGTTAAGGTGTTGGTTGCGTGGTGGTGGATATCGATGAGATAGATGGTATATCATGAAATTAACTGATTTTTTCAATTTCTAAAGATTAATTCATCTTGCAAATTTTCATAATGTTTGTTAGTGTTTACTGGATTTAGAGTGAGAGAGAGAGTGGATGTGAAAGGCTTTTATGGATTTAGAGAGAGATGGGCATTTCTGATTTAGAAAGAGAGTGAGAAAGGAGGTGATGGTAGGTGTGGTGGTGATGGCGGCAGCTGATGGTGGCAGGTGGGGGCAGTGGTGGCAAAGGGTGACGGTGGTGGTTGATGGTGGCGTTTGGAACTCATAAGAGTGATGAGTGGGGCATATATAATATTAATATAGATAAAGGGTAAAAAGACCAAAATACCCTTGTGTTTCTTAATTTAACAATAAAAATTAACTGGGTTAAGGTTAAAGGACGTAACGTGTAAGGATTTGTAAACATAGAGTACGTTTTTTTGTAATTTTTGAAGACAAAGGACATGATTTGCAATCCAGTGTAAACATAAAGGACGATTTTTGTAATTTACTCTTTAAAAAAAAACCTTATGTATAAAAAGTTATTGGGGTTTAAAAAGACGGGATGGTTTGCATGTGACTTGTATGATGGAATCTTGAATTTAAGATGCACTAAATTTACCTTTATACCCTAAATTTTAGAAATCAACCAATCTAATTTGAACCACATATTACAATTTTGCCACTCATTTAATCTCATCCATTCATTACTCTAATCTAATGAGCCACATTGCTTCTCACACTTTTTGGATAAAATACACACTTTGTAGACGAACCTCATAGATACAGATATAGATTACTCAGTTTGACACGTGTCCTCTTGCGTAACAAATTTATAAGATTATATCAGGGTGAGCGGAGTGGAGCTCGATGTGAGGCGGTAAACCTCTTTACTGAAACGGTAAACCACCACCAACAAAACCTTTACTGATTTTGGTTGAGGAATTCGGTGAACCTTCACCGATTCGGTGAGAGGGGGGGGGGGGGGGGGGGGGAGATGGGTGTGTGGTGAGGTTCATTTCTTCTAAGCCAATCACACATTTTTTCTTAAAAATAGTTTATCTAAACCCCATTAGGTAAACCACCGTCAACGTTTTTGAGCATTGGGTAACTTTTCTTTATTAGTAAAATGTTTACGGGTATAGTAGTTGCATGTAAGTGAATTAAGCACTATAAATTGTATAAATTTATAACCATAGAGCGATAGTTGACCCGAAATGTAGTTAAGCAATACATGACAATTAGGTGTGAACAATGTAAAATGAGCAAAGAAGGAAAGATTATCGATGGAGTTAGCTAATAAAACAAAGATAATCAATACAACTTTAAATACATGCTAAAAGTATGCAAATATTAAGCCAAAACACTCATGACCAATCTGTTTAAAAGTCTACAAGTAGGGGTAATCAAATAAAACTAATAAAGCAGATTCAAGACGTTGGGTGAATTAGGAGTTTACCTATTTGGAGTAGGTAACCACTCCCTTCACCCTCAATCCATAAAACATATGCTATACGAGGTATACCATTGCAGAAAAAAAACTCTATACGCCCATATACTAACAAATCACACATCCAGTATGCCTATATACCATCTTATCACATGGGGATTGCCTAGTAACGTGGTCTCGCCATACAAAAAAAAAAAAAAAACACTCTTACCTGTCAAGTCATGTTCAAGATCATTGTAACTGTATTATAAGCAAGTCTAGATTGGCAGGTTACATACTACCTTGATTGTATAATCCTATAATTAAAACTTTAAATAATAATAAAAGGTCACAGTTAAAAATGAAATGAAGAATATCAGCACCAAATACGATTAAAGTTTTTAACTACTTTTTATATTAAATTGAATTGAAGTCTATAGTCATTGTGCATGATGTGCAATTACTTTATTTTTATTTGAATTTAAAACCACACATGTGGCAGAGAAGGAACTGTCGAATGGATGACTGTTGTTAAAAGTCAAATTAATGTAACATGCTACATATTATCAAGAACAGCTATTAGCCAATGGACGAAATTGGAGATTACAAAAGGAACAAAAATGGTTAGCTATAAAGTGTTAGGATATATTTTTAAAATGTGGGTAAATGCATTGTAGAAAAACTTAAAAACAATCACATGGTACTTAACTAATTATATGTGTCTTTAAAGAAAAACTTACAAACCTTACTAACTATTATAGAAGTTCATAATTTATATGCGAAACACGTGTATGAATTTTGACTTATGTGTGATGGCAAAGAAAACCATTTTAGAAATAATAGAATGATTATAAAATGCAGTACATATAAAAGATCAATACAATTTTAACTATTTTCTTCTGCTAAACACTCTTATCTTTAGAAGTCTTATTGTGTCTTAATTTTATACAGTTGTGGTTTGTCTGATTGATTTTAATATATGTTATGGTTCTTTTATACATCATAAATAGTAAAATAGTCCTTTTTAAGATTTTTTAAATAAATAAAAATTAAGTTTTTAAATGGTTTTTGATTTTGTTATTATTTTATTTGTTTTGGTAGTTGGGATTGACTTTCACTATGATAGATGACCTATTTGTAACGGGTGGATTTTTTTCTTTTTTTCTTTCTGGTTACCCTTTGAACATGTGTGGTAAATCAGCCACTTTTCATATGATAAAATACTTTGAAACCATGTAGGAAAATGCAACTTCTAACCACTATAACCACAACCATAAGGCTAGAGGGTGTGGGATAACCCTCCTTGGGGCTTTATAAGGACACATCAGCGCCACGTAGGCGCCACGTCAGCCAAATGGGCTTTATAACCCCCCCCTTTAACATGGAGGGTGTGGTGATAACAAGTGGGGCGCTATAGAGAAAAAATAAAAATAAAAATAAAAATTTTTGATTGGTTTAAATAAGTGGGTCCCACCTGATAACCCCCCTTCTTCAAGTTAACATGATGGAGCGCCCTCCTATAACGCCCCCTTTAATTTGGTGGGTGTGGAGGTATAGCGCCCCGGGGCGCTATAGGTGATGACATGGCGGGGGTGACGCCCCCACACCCTCCGGCCTAACAACTCATAAATACAATATGTGGGGTCCAAATTTCAATCTTCTCATCATAGTTACACTTTAATTCTTTCATCTTTAATAAAATCATAGATAATTAATTAATAGTTACAACATATCCCTTTATAAAAGGCTAACTATCCCCACGATTTTTATACAAACATACTTTTTCGTACATTAATAAACTTAAAAACAAATACACCATAAAATAAGCATTTTAATCTCTTTAATCTGAGTATAGCATTGTTATAGTTTTTATTTAAAAAAATTGATGTTATGTGATTAATCGTGTCTAGGGTGAGCAATAATGTGACAACCCTCACTAAACCAGGTATCCGTACGACTTAATTAATAATTAATTACTGCTTAATTACTGTGCTTGTTTGAAATTACTGATAAACTGCTACTTGATTTCTGATACATGCATATACCTGCATCATACTTTACTTACCGTCACTGCATTATTTACATGCTGAACCTTAGTGACACACATGATGCACAAAAAACACAGTAGCACTATAAACGGATAACCTATTGAACATGCTGATAAAGCCAGCATCAGGCAAACACTGCCTCTAAGGCCTGTATGAGCCAGAAATATTTTACTACACTAGTGGTGAGTGTAGGAATACAAGGGTTGTAGAACTGCGTCTCTAGGAATAAGTTACAATGACTGGATGTGCCTAAAACGTGCTTTAAGCACAAAAACTCAGCACTTTACAATATAATTCAGCATTTGGCTAACTAATAAAGTGCCAAAACATGAGAAAAATATTACTAGACACTTTCCAAAGTGTCAGAAATAAGTTGTGTCACTAAAAATAATAATAACGACACTTTAAAGCTTGTTTAACGCTTTAACGGATTACTATCCAACCGAACAACCGGACTTTACCCGGAACATGAAAATATTATCATTTTCATTGTTTATCTTTTTCTGAGCCAGTTAGGGTCCCTGAATACCCTAACACCCACTGTAAAGCACAACACACTAGTAACCGGGTTAATCACTTAACTAACTAGATTAACCTAACTATTATCCTAACTACTAGTTGGAATCGAACTAGTACCCCCCCCCCCCCAACCGAATCGGTCACCATGTGACCCCACTCTTGTCCTAATCTTGATTATAATATTCACTCTTGTCTAATATCTAGAATACACATAATCCATTGGTTAATTACACAAGGTTTTGTCTATAAGATCTAGCCTAAACACACCATTCATTTCATCACAACACTTGATCACAAAACTCTCTCTCTCTCTCTAAAGAAGCTACGGCCGAACACCCCCTTGAGCACCCACCCATTTTCGATTTTTGTTCAAGCAATTTCAAGATCATTCAAGTGTTAAGGATCACCTACAAGGAAGCTTGGTGCAATCGGAAGGCGAAGGACCTCACTATATTGCTTTTATCCACGCATTTTTCGCATAGATTCTTCCCTAGCCTCGAGCTAGTAGTAAGTTGCTTGAATCACCTTCTCGAACTATTTTAAAGTGGTTAAAATGATTTGTAACGGTTAAAACTCGTAAACATGCAAGTTGAAGCATAAATGTCTACTAAAAACACTAAAAGTGGTGGTTAAAAGCTTGTATGTTGTGTAAAACTTGTAGTATTTGATTTGTGTGATTATTTGGACCCGATCTATGTTGTGGTAGCTCGGATCATCATTTAACCCGGGTTGGTCATGATCATGGATCATGACATAAAGTTGTTTTGGAAGTAACAAGGGTTAAAGGATGAAACTCTACCACACACGAATCATGAACTTGTGTAAAAGCGATTTAACTTGTGAAATAGTGTTTAAAACTAGTAGATCTACGTATCTACAAGCGGTATTTTCAAAGAACCAAATATCAAAGAAATCATGTTTTCTAAAGGCGGATCTTACACTAACACGAATGATTTTAGAACACACAAGTGTGTAAACACTTGTGTAGCACACACTTTCGACAAAATAACTATTTTTGAAAAAGATGACGAGAAGTTGTAAAGACGGAATTTCTTTAAAAACGGGGTTTTTACGAAACCGGATTGAATTGTATAAAGATCCACTAAAAGTAATGGAATTTACTTTATACTCTTGGATAAAACGCAAGTTCATGTAACTTATGCGATATACATATTTATTTACTGGTTTGTTGTTTTGGACATTGTTTTGATTGAATGAAAAGAATGTTGGTTTGATTTATAAAAGAAAATGATACGCTTAAAAGCGTGGCCACCTCCAGTTACAGAGGAAACTCTGGCGAAATTTTTCTAAAAACCTAACACTTAGAATTATTTTCACTACAAGTGTTAGAAATACTTTTTGACTTGTTTTCAAATTATAGATTTCGCCACGACTTTAATTACAAAACATCGGAGGTGGAATTTCACAAAATAAAACTTGGTAAATATATATTTAGTATATATTTTTCATAAAGTCACTTGATGTGTGTTATGATTATTTTGTGAAAATACTAGTACTATTTTTAGGGTAAAAATAATACTATCGAATGTTAATGAATCCAAAATAATACGAACGCCTCTTCGATTAAAATATAAGATACACCGGTAATTATTATTACCACTCGATCGTTAAAACGTAACTTACGCATTTTGAGAAAATATGACTGAACGCGTATTCTTGTTAAAGTATTATTTTGAGGAAAATTTATGTAATAGAAAATATAATATTTTTGAGAAGAATATTTATATTTTGGAGTTAGAAATAAAATATATTCTAAGTGAGACTTAATAATATATTTCGAAATTATACGAACGCACATGTATTAAATCCCCCATCCTTGGGAAGGAAAATAACTACCAAGTATATACAGAATTTAAACACGAAATAGTTGTCTAACTGTTTCCCGAAAACTTAAACCTTAAAGCTAAGGCACGGCCGTCCGTCTAATAGAATTAGTACGTGTAGGTCGTCACACAGCTGCTTGATCAGGAGACATACTTGGTAGAGACGCACCACTGTGAGTTCATGTCCCCCTTTTCTCTTAACTGTTTTCAATTTTTAACTGCGGGGGTGAAATACATGTTACTTTCATTACAAGTACTTTATACATGGTATGGTTAGCGTAAGGAGGTTTACTACTTAGATCATGTGAGTGGGTAGGAGCAATATGAGGCCATTAGTCCTCATGGTAGGACCAAGGTACAGGAGCGGTAGATCTATCTGGGTGTAGCGAGCCCAGCCCCAGGCCAAACTAGAAACGGACCTCGGGGTGACTTTGTGCCCAACGCGCATAAATCTGCTAGGTTTGAGTCTCCCTACTTGCACTTCACATATATCAGTGGTCTTGCAAACCATTGGTGATCTCAATTCCCTTATTTGCTACATACCAAGACTATTTTTATACTTACAAAGGTTTATTTACTCACTCACACATGAACTCGCTCAACATTATTGTTGATTTTTCAACTTACATGTATTTCAGGGAATTAAAGGATCTGGCGCGGTATGACACGTTTTCCCGCTGCACTAGTTACGAGGTCATCCGGGTTTAGGGAATGTGACTCTTTCCTGGACAAGTCACAGTCCTTAAACTATCATTATGTTATGTTGTGTTTATTGAACAATGTTTATGTCGTTAGGATGTGTTTCCGTTAAGACAATGTTGTTATATTTGGTTTTTAAAACTTAATCGAATGGATGATCTTGCATGATTTTATTTCATATAGCTTTGTTATGGTTAAGCTATGGTATTAAGAAGTCACACCAAATTAACCACGCTTCCGCAAAGCCAGGGTGTGACAAATAAATAGATCGTTAACCAAAATCGAACCGAAAACATATGAAACTAAATTGAAATCAACCAAAAACTGAATTAACTAAGAACCGATTAACCGAAACCTAATCAACCAAAAACCGGTTATCGGTTTTTTTGTAACCTTGTTTAACCAAAATTAATTGAATCGAACTGAACCATTCATATATTAATATATTTATAGCTTTTATACTATAAATATATTAAACGAACTGAACCGAACTATTTAATGTATTCATATCTTAATTTCATGTATTTCTAAGTAAAAGGACCGATGACTTCGGTTTAGCCTTCGATTGAGGATAATAACCGAACCGACTGAACTATGCACATCCTATATATTACTACAAAGACTTACTACTCTTATTTGTGGTTAAATCATATTATTTTCATAAAATGAGTAAAATATTTATCCATGTATATTACTACAAAGACTTAATACCCTTATTTGAGGTTAAATCATATTATATTCATTAAATGAGTAAAATATTTATTCATATATATTGCTACAAAGACTTAATACTCTTATTTGAGGTTAAATTATACTATTTTCATTAAACTAGAATTACATCCCGTCGTGATGCAGCGTGGTTCGATAGTAACAAAGACAACTTTTCAACAAAAGGAAAACTAATAATAAAAAACAACACATTTAAAGACTGATTACTAATATAAAGATTACAAAAACAACAATCCTAACATTTTTATATACACGTGTGATTTAGTTTGCGAAGATTTTTCAATGCCGAGAACCTCGATCAGAGAGTAAAAAAGGCGTAAGGTCACAATGGTGTAAAACTAAAATGGGATATCCGTGATAGGATTCGAGTTACAGGAATAAGGGCCAAACCCAACCACCCAAGAATGGAATCATCGAGCGAAAACAATTGACAACCTCCTGTAAGCAGCTTTTCTTGCCACCAGATCTTTCTCCATCAATTAGGAATCTGATGCCAACACTATACACATTCATTAAATTGTAGCCATTTTTTGAGTGTTTATTTTTTGTGGTCTAATCCGCATATATATCACAATTGCACTTGATTTTCTTGACTGTATATCTCTTAAATGTCAACATATACACGTGTGATTTAGTTTACGAAAATTTTTCAACGCCGAGAACCTCGACCAGAGAGTAAAAAAGGCGTAAGGTTCACAATGGTATAAAACTAAAATGGGAGATACCGGGCTAGGATTCGAGTTACAGGAACAAGGGCCAAACCAACCACCCAAGAATGGAATCGTCGAGCTAAAACACTTGACAACCTCCTGAAAGCAGCTTTTCTTGCCACCAGACCTTTCTCCATCAATTAGGAATCTGATGCCATCACTAAACACATTCCTTAAATTGTAGCCATTTAGTTTACGAAGATTTTTCAATACCGAGAACCTCGATCAGAGAGTAAAAAAGGCGTTAGGTTCACAAAGGTGTAAAACTAAAATGGGATATACCGGACTAGGATTCGAGTTACAGGAACAAGGGCCAAACCAACCACCCAAGAAGGGAATCATCGAGCGAAAACACTTGACAACCTCCTAGAAGCAGCTTTTCTTGCCAGCAGACCTTTCTCCATCAATTAGAAATCTGATGCCGTCACTAAACACATTCCTTAAATTGTAGCCATTTTTTTAGTGTTTATTTTTGGTGTCTAATCCGCATATATATCACCATTGCTCTTGATTTTCTTGACTGTATATCTCTTAAATGTCAACATATACACGTATGATTTAGTTTAGGAAGATTTTTCAATGTCGAGAACCTCGATCAGAGAGTAAAAAAGGCTTAAGGATCACAATGGTGTAAAACTAAAACGGGATATACCGCGCTAGGATTCTAGTTACAGGAACAAGGGCCAAACCAACCACCCAAGAATGGAATCGTCGAGCGAAAACACTTGACAACTTCCTGAAAGCATCTTTTCTTTCCACCAGACCTTTCTTCATCAAATAGGAATCTGATGCCCTCACTAAACACTTTCCTTAAATTGTATCCATTTTTTGAGTGTTTATTTTTTGGTGTCTAATCCGCATATATATCACCATTGCTCTTGATTTTCTTGACTGTATATCTCTAAAATGTCAATATATATACGTCTGATTTAGTTTACGAAGATTTTTCAATGCTGAGAACCTCTATCAGAGAGTAAAAAAGGCGTAAGGTTCACAACGGTGTAAAACTAAAATGGGTTATAACGAGCCAGGATTCGAGTTACAGGAACAAGGGCCAAACCAACCACCCAAGAATGGAATCATCGAGCGAAAACACTTGACAACCTACTGGAAGCAGCTTTTCTTGCCACCGGACATTTCTCCATCAATTAGGAATCTGATGCCGTCACTAAACACATTCATTAAATTGTAGCCATTTTTTGAGTGTTAATTTTTTGGTGTCTAATCCGCATATATATCACAATTATACTTGATTTTCTTGACTGTATATCTCTTAAATGTCAACATATACACGTGTGATTTAGTTTACGAAGATTTTTAATGCTAAGAACCTCGATCAGATAGTAAAAAGGCGTAAGGTTGACAATGGTGTAAAACCAAAATGGGATATACCGGGCTAGGATTCGAGTTACAGGAACAAGGGCCAAACCAACCACCCTAGAAAGGAATCGTCGAGCGAAAACACTTGAAAACCTCCTGGAAGGAGCTTTTCTTTCCACCAGAACTTTCTCCTTCAATTAGGAATCTGATGCCGTCATTAAACACATTCCTTAAATTGTAGCCATTTTTTGAGTGTTTATTTTTTGGTGTCTAATCCGCATATTTATCACCATTGCTCTTGATTTTCTTGACTGTATATCTCTTATATATCAACATATACACGTGTGATTTAGTTTACGAAGATTTTTCAATGCCGAGAACCTCGATCAGAGAGTAAAAAAGGCGTAAGGTTCACAATGGTGTAAAACTAAAATGGGATATAGCGGATTAGGATTCGAGTTACAGGAACAAAGGCCAAGCCAACCACCCAAGAATGGAATCGTCGATTGAAAACACTTGACAACCTTCTGGAGGCAGCTTTTCTTGCCACCAGACCTTTCTCCATCAATTATGAATCTGATGCCGTCGCTAAACACATTCCTTAAGTTGTATCCATTTTTTGAGTGTTTATTTTTTGGTGTCTAATCCGCATATATATCACCATTGCTCTTGATTTTCTTGATTGTATATCTCTTAAATGTCAACATATACACGTGTGCTTTAGTTTACGAAGATTTTTCAATGCCGAGAAACTCGATCAGAGAGTAAAAAAGGCGTAAGTTTCACAATGGCGTAAAACTAAAATGGGATATATCGGGCTTGGATTCGAGTTACAGGAACAAGGGCCAAACCAACCACCCTAGAATGGAATCGTCGAGTGAAAACACTTGACAACCTCCTGGAAGTAGCTTTTCTTTCCACCAGACCTTTCTCCATCAATTATGAATCTGATGCCGTCACTTAACACGTTCCTTAAATTGTAGCCATTTTTTAAATGTTTATTTTTTGGTGTCTAATCCGCATATATATCACCATTGCTCTTGATATTCTTGACTGTATATCTCTTAAATGTCAACATATACACATGTGATTTAGTTTACGAAAATTTTTCAATGCATAGAACCTCGATCAGAGAGTAAAAAAGTAGTAAGGTTCATAATGGTGTAAAACTAAAATGAGATATATCGGGCAAGGATGTGTTACAGGAACAATGGCCAGACCAACCACCCAAGAATGGAATCGTCAAGCAAAAACACTTGACAACCTCCTAGAAGCAGCTTTTCTTGCCACCAGACCTTTCTCCATCAATTAGGATTCTGATGCCGTCACTAAACACATTCCTTAAATTGTAGCCATTATTTTAGTGTTTATTTTTGGTGTCTAATCCGCATATATATATATATATATCACCATAGTTCTTGATTTTCTTGACTGTATATCTCTTAAATGTCAACATATACACGTGTGATTTAATTTCCGTAGATTTTTCAATACCGAGAACCTCGATCAGAGAGTAAAAAAGGCGTAAGGTTCACGAGGGTGTAAAACTAAAATGGGATATACTGGGCTAGGATTTGAGTTACAGGAACAAGGGCCAAACCAACCACCCAAAAAGGAAATCATCGAGCGAAAACACTTGACAACCTCCTGGAAGCTGCTTTTCTTGCCACCAGACCTTTCTCCATCAATTAGAAATCTGATGCCGTCACTAAACACATTCCTTAAATTGTCGCCATTTTTTGAGTGTTTATCTCTTAAATGTCAATATATACACATATATATCACCATTGCTCTTGATTTTCTTGCCTGTATATCTCTTAAATGTCAATATATACACGTGTGATTTAGTTTACAAAGATTTTTCAAAGCCGAGAACCACGATCAGAGAGTAAAAAAGGTGTAAGGTTCACAACGGTGTAAAACTAAAATGGGATATAGCGGATTAGGATTCGAGTTACAGGAACAAGTGCCAAACCAACCACCCAAGAATGGAATCGTCGATTGAAAACACTTGACAACCTCCTGGAAGAAGCTTTTCTTGCCACCAGACCTTTCTCCATCAATTAGGAATCTGATGCCGTCGCTAAACACATTCCTTTAGTTGTAGCATTTTCTTGATTGTATATCTCTTAAATGTCAACATATACATGTGTGATTTAGTTTACGAAGTTTTTTCAATGCCGAGAACCTCGATCAGAGAGTAAAAAAGGCATAAGGTTCACAATGGTGTAAAACTGAAATGGGATATACCAGCCTAGGATTCGAGTTACAGGAACAAGGGCTAAACCAACCCCCAAGAATGGAATTGTCAAGCGAAAACACTTGACAAATTCCTCGAAGCAGCTTTTCTTGCCAACAAACCTTTCTCCATCAATTAGGAATCTGATGCCTTCACCATTCCTTAAATTGTAGCCATTTTTAAGTGTTTATTTTTTGGTGTCTAATCCACATATATATCACCATTGCTCTTGATTTTCTTGACTGTATCTCAATTAAATGTCAACATATACACGTGTGATTTAGTTTATGAAGATTATTCAATGTCGAGAACCTCGATCAGAGAGTAAAAAAGGCATAAGGTTCATAATGGTGTAAAACTAAAATGGGATATTCCGGGTTAGGATAAGAGTTACAGGAACAAGGGCAAAACCAACCACCCAAGAATGGAATCGTCGATTGAAAACACTTGACAACCTCCTGGAAGCAGCTTTTCTTGCCACCAGAACTTTCTCCATCAATTAGGAATCTGATGTCGTCGCTTAACACATTCCTTAAGTTGTAGCCATTTTTTGAGGGTTTATTTTTTGTTGTCTAATCAGCATATATATCACCATTGCTCTTGATTTTCTTGACTGTATATCTCTTAAATGTCAACATATACACGTGTGATTTAGTTTACGGAGATTTTTCAATGCCAAGAACCTCGATCAGAGAGTAAAAAAGGCGTAAGGTTTCCAATGGTGTAAAACGAAAATGGGATATACCGGGCTAGGATTCGAGTTACAGGAATAAGGGCCAAGCTAACCACCCAAGAATGGAATCGTTGAGCGAAAACACTTGACAAACTCCTCGAAGCAGCTTTTCTTGCCACCAGATCTTTCTCCATCAATTAGGAATCTGATGCCGTCACTAAACACATTCTTTAAATTGTAGCCATTTTTTGAGTGTTTATTTTTTGGTGTCTAATCCGCATATATATCACCATTGCTCTTGATTTTCTTGACTCTATATCTCTTAAATGTCAACATATACACATGTGATTTAGTTTACGAAGATTTTTCAATGCTGAGAACCTCGATCAGAGAGTAAAAAAGGCGTAAGGTTCACAATGGTGTAAAACTAAAATGGGATATACCGGGCTAGGATTCTAGTTACAGGAACAAGGGCCAATTCAACCACCCAAGAATGGAATAGTTGAGCGAAAACACTTGACAACCTCCTGGAAGCAGCTTTTCTTGCCACCAGACCTTTCTCCATCATTTAAGAATCTGATGCCGTCACTAAACACATTCCTTAAATTGTAGCCACTTTTTGAGTGTTTAGTTTTTGGTGTCTAATCCGCATATATATCACCATTGCTCTTGATTTTCTTGACTGTATATCTATTAAATGTCAACATATACACGTGTGATTTAGTTTACGAAGATTTTTCAATTCTGAGAACCTCGATCAGAGATTAAAAGAGGCGTAAGGTTCACAATGGTGTAAAACTAAAATGGGATATACTGGGTTAGGATTCGGGTTACAGGAACAAGGGCCAAACCAACCACCCAAAAATGGAATCATCGATTGAGAACACTTGACAACCTCGTAGAAGCAGCTTTTCTTGCCACCAGACCTTTCTCCATCAATTAGGAATCTGATGCCGTCGCTAAATACATTCCTTAAGTTGTAGCCATTTTTTGAGTGTTTATTTTTTGGTGTCTAATCCGCATATATATCACCATTGCTCTTGACTTTCTTGTCTGTATATCTCTTAAATGTCAACATATAAACGTGTGATTTAGTTTACGAAGATTATTCAATGCCGAGAACCTCGACCAGAGAGTAAAACAGACATAAGGTTCACAATGGTGTAAAACTATAATGGGATATACTGGGTTAGGATTCGAGTTAAAGGAACAAGGGCAAAACCAACCACACAAGAATGGAATCGTCGATTGGAAACACTTGACAACCTCCTGGAAGCAGCTTTTCTTGCCACCAGACCTTTCTCCATCAATTAGGAATCTGATGTCGTCGCTAAACACATTCCTTAGGTTGTAGCCATTTTTGAGTGTTTATTTTTTGGTGTCTAATCCGCATATATATCACCATTGCTCTTGATTTTCTTGACTGTATATCTCTTAAGTGTCAACATATACACGTGTGATTTAGTTTACGGAGTATTTTCAATGCCGAGAACCTCTATCAGAGAGTAAAAAAAGGCGTAAGGTTCACAATGGTGTAAGACGAAAATGAGATATACCGGGCTAGGATTCGAGTTACAGGAATAAGGGCCAAGCTAACCACCCAAGAATGGAATCGTTGATTGAAAACACTTGACAACTTCCTGGAAGCAGCTTTTCTTGCCACCAGAACTTTCTCCATCAATTAGGAATCTGATGTCGCCGCTAAACACATTCCTTATGTTGTAGCCATTTTTTGAGTGTTTATTTTTTGGTGTCTAATCCGCATATATATCACCATTGCTCTTGATTTTCTTGACTGTATATCTCTTAAATGTCAACATATACACGTGTGATTTAGTTTACGGAGATTTTTCAATGCCGAGAACCTCGATCAGAGAGTAAAAAAGGCGTAAGGTTCACAATAGTGTAAAACGAAAATGGGATATACCGGGCTAGGATTCGAGTTACAGGAATAAGGGCCATGCTAACCACCCTAGAATGGAATCGTTGAGCGAAAACACTTGACAACCTCCTGGAAGCAGCTTTTCTTGCCACCAGACCTTTCTCCATCAATTAGGAATCTAATGCCGTTACTAAACACATTCCTTAAATTGTAGCCATTTTTTGAGTGTTTATTTTTTGGTGTCTAATCCGCATATATATCACCATTGCTCTTGATTTTCTTGACTGTATATCACTTAAATGTCAACATATACATGTGTGATTTAGTTTACGAAGATTTTTCAATGCCGAGAACCTCGATCAGAGATTTAAAAAGGCGTATGGTTCACAATGGTGTAAAACTAAAATGGGATATACTGGGTTAGGATTCGAGTTACAGGAACAAGGGCCAAACCAACCACCCAAGAATGGAATCATCGATTGAGAACACTTGACAACTTCCTGGAAGCAGCTTTTCTTACCACCAAACCTTTCTCCATCAATTAGAAATCTGATGCCGTCGCTAAACACATTCCTTAAGTTGTAGCCATTTTTTGAGTGTTTATTTTTTGGTGTCTAATCCTCATATATATCACCATTCCTCTTGATTTTCTTGAATGTATATCTCTTACATGTCAACATACACACGTGTGATTTAGTTTACGAAGATTTTTTAATGCGGAGAACCTCGATCAGAGAGTAAAAAAGGTGTAAGATTGATAATGGTGTAAAACTAAAATGGGATATACCGGGCTAGGATTCGACTTACATGAACAAGGGCCAAACCAACCACCCAAGAATGGAATCGTCGTGCGAAAACACTTGACAACCTCCTGGAAGCAGCTTTTCTTGCCACCAGACCTTTCTCCATGAATTAGGAATCTGATGCCGTCACTAAACACATTCCTTAAATTGTAGCCATTTTTTGAGTGTTTTTGTTTTTTGGTGTCTAATCTGCATATATATCACAATTGCTCTTGATTTTCTTGACTGTATATCTCTTAAATGTCAACATATACACGTGTGATTTAGTTGACGAAGATTTTTCAATGCCGAGAACCTCGATCAAAGAATAAAAAAGAAGTTAGGTTCTCAATGGTGTAAAACTAAAATGGGATATACCCGGCTAGGATTCGAGTTACAGGAACAAGCGCCAAACCAATCACCCAAGAAGGGAATCGTCGAGCGAAAATACTTGACAACCTCCTGGACGCAGCTTTTTTTGGCCACCACATATTTCTCCATCAATTAGGAATCTGATGCCGTCACTAAACACATTCCTTAAATTGTAGCCATTTTTTGAGTGTTTATTTTTTGGTGTCTTTTCCGCATATATATCTCCATTGTTCTTGATTTTCTTGACTGTATATCTCTTAAATGTCAAGATATACACGTGTGATTTAGTTGACGAAGATTTTTCAATGTCGAGAACCTTGATCAGAGAGTAAAAAAGGCGTAAGCTTCATAATGGTGTAAAACTAAGATGGGATACACCGGGCCAGGATTCGAGTTACAGGAACAAGGGCCAAACCAACCACCCAAGAATGGAATCGTCGAGCGAAAACACTTGACAACCTCCTGGAAGCAGCATTTCTTGCCACCAGACCTTTCTCCATCAATTAGGAATCTGATGTCGTCACTAAAACACATTCCTTAAATTGTAGCCATTTTTTGAGTGTTTATTTTTTGGTGTCTAATCCGAATATATATCACAATTGCTCTTGATTTTCTTGACTGTATATCTCTTAAATGTCAACATATACACGTTGGATTTAGTTTACGAAGATTTTTCAATGCCGAAAACCTCGATCAGAGAGTAAAAAAGGCATAAGTTTCACAACGGTGTAAAACAAAAATGGGATATATAGGGCTAGGATTCAAGTTACAGGAACAAGGGCCAAACCAACCACCCAAGAATGGAATCGTCGAGCGAAAACACTTGACAACCTCCTGGAAGCAGCTTTTCTTGCCACCGGACCTTTCTCCATCAATTAGGAATCTGATGCCGTCACTAAACACATTCCTTAAATTGTAGCCATTTTTTGAGTGTCTTTGTTTTTTGGTGTCTAATCCGCATATATATCTCCAGTGCTCTTGATTTTCTTGACTGTATATTTCTTAAATGTCAAGATATACACGTGTGATTTAGTTGACGAAGATTTTTCAATGTCGAGAACCTCGATCAGAGAGTAAAAAAGGCGTAAGGTTCATAATGGTGTAAAACTAAGATGGGATACACCAGGCTAAGATTCGAGTTACAGGAACAAGGGCCAAACCAGCCACCCAAGAATGGAATCGTCGAGCGAAAACACTTGACAACCTCCTGGAAGCAGCATTTCTTGCCACCAGACCTTTCTCCATCAATTAGGAATCTGATGTCGTCACTAAAACACATTCCTTAAATTGTAGCCATTTTTGAGTGTTTATTTTTTGGTGTCTAATCCGCATATATATCACCATTTCTCTTGATTTTCTTGACAGTATATCTCTTAAATGTCAACATATACACGTTGGATTTAGTTTACGAAGATTTTTCAATGTCGAAAACCTCGATCAGAGAGTAAAAAAGGCGTAAGGTTCATAACGGTGTAAATCTAAAATGGGATATACTGGGTTGGGATTCGAGTTACAGGAACAAGGGAAAAACCAACAACCCAAGAATGGAATCGTTGATTGAAAACACTTGACAACCTCCTGGAAGCAGCTTTTCTTGCCACCAGACCTTTCGCCATCAATTAGGTATCTGATGTCGTCACTAAACACATTCCTTAACTTGTAGCCATTTTTTGAGTGTTTATTGTTTGGTGTCTAATCCTCATATATATCACCATTCCTCTTGATTTTCTTGACTGTATATCTCTTAAATGTCAACATATACACGTGTGATTTAGTTTACGAAGATTTTTTAATGCCGAGAACCTCGATCAGAGAGTAAAAAAGGAATAATGTTTACAATGGTGTAAAACTAAAATGAGATATACCTGGCTAGGATTCGAGTTACGGGAACAAGGGCCGAACCAACCACCCAAGAATGGAATCGTCTAGGGAAAACACTTGACAACATCCTGGAAGCAGCTTTTCTTGCCAGCAGACCTTTCTCCATCAATTAGGAATTTGATGCCGTCACTAAACGCATTCCTTAAATTGTAACCATTTTTTGAGTGTTTATTTTTTGGTGTCTAATCCGCATATATATCACCATTGCTGTTGATTTTCTTGACTGTATATATATTAAATGTCAACATATACACGTGTGATTTAGTTTACGAAGATCTTTCAATGCCGAGAACCTGGATCAGAGAGTACAAAAGGCGAAAGGTTAACAATGGTGTAAAACTAAGATGGGATATACCCGGCTAGGATTCGAGTTACAGGAACAAGGGCCAAACAAACCACCCAAGAATGGAATTGTCGAGCGAAAACACTTGACAACCTCCTGGAAGCAACTTTTCTTGCCACCAGACCTTTCTCCATCAATTAGGAATCTGATGTCGTCGCTAAACACATTACTTAGGTTGTAGCCATTTTTTGAGTGTTTATTTTTGGTGTCTAATCCGCATATATATCACCATTGTTCTTAATTATCTTGACTGTATATCTCTTAAATGTCAACATGTACACGTGTGATTTAGTTTACGGAGATTTTTCAATGCCGAGAACCTCGATCAGTGAGTAAAAAAGGCGTAAGGTTCACAATGGTGTAAAACGTAAATGGGATATACCGGGCTAGGATTCGAGTTACAGGAATAAGGGCCAAGCTGACCACCCAAGAATGGAATCGTTAAGTGAAAACAGTTGACAACCTCCTGGAAGCAGCTTTTCTTGCCACCAGACCTTTCTCCATCAATTAGGAATCTGATGTCGTCACTAAACGCATTCCTTAAATTGTAACCATTTTTGAGTGTCTATTTTTTGGTGTCTAATCCGCATATACATCACCATTGCTCTTGATTTTCTTGACTGTGTATATATTAAATGTCAACATATACACGTGTGATTTAGTTTACGAAGATCTTTCAATGCCGAGAACTTGGATCAGAGAGTTACTGGAACAAGGGCCAAACCAACCACCCAAGAATGGAATCGTCGAGGGAAAACACTTGACAACCTCCTGGAAGCAGCTTTTCTTGCCAGCAGACCTTTCTCCATCAATTAGGAATCTGATGCCGTCACTAAACGCATTCCTTAAATTGTAACCATTTTTTGAGTGTTTATTTTTTGGTGTCTAATCCGCATATATATCACCATTGCTCTTGATTTTCTTGACTGTATATATATCAAATGTAAACATATACACGTGTGATTTAGTTTACGAAGATCTTTCAATGCCGAGAACCTGGATCAGAGAGTAAAAAAGGCGAAAGGTTAACAATGGTGTAAAACTAAGATGGGATATTGACGGGTGGTCCATAGGACAACCCTTAATGATGTAAAAAGACGAAATTATCCTTCACTTAATCGTGTAATTATCTTGAATTAGATAACTACGTTTGCTTATGTTTCAGGTGCGGTTCGGGAGTTTAAAATGGAAAAATGCAGCTTTGGACGGTTCGGCTTGGAACGGGTCGTGCGTGGAACAAAAGAAGAAACAAGGGACAAAATTCAGGGCTCCATCGTATTATACGGTGTCCACCGTATTATACGGTGGCCCTGAAACTTGCCCAAATCCTGCCGTAACTCAGTCTGTTATCACCGTAGCAATTTGTGGGCCACCGTAATTTACGGTGGTACCGTAAATTACGGTGGAAGCTGCGCAGAATTCCGTAACTACCTCATTTATTCAGTTTTTGGGGTGTCTTTTGAGCCATCTTATCATTGGACGTTTTTCTGGAGCATTAGGGGCGATTTTGGCTGATTGTACTGGGTTCAAAAAAAATTCTAACATTCGGTTTATGTTTTTGATTGGTATGAACACTAAACTTGTTGTTATGATGATTCACCAAGCTATGTCCGGCTAAACTTATGGTGATCATCCTAAATTGAAGGTTTGTCTATGACTTTTGTGTTTAGATTCGTATTTCTAGAATAATAGACTTGCAAAGCATTTGTTTATTATGGTGTGTGAATGTTTGTTTGTAAATTGTTGATTGATGTTATGATCATATTCTAAACCGTATGTTCTTGGTGTCGCTGACAATCGAGATATCACGGGAGGGATTAGGGTTAGATATTAGTCAATTGGTTATCGGGTAACAACCTCGCGTTTTCATAATTAGTTCCCTTTTATCACAAAAAAACAATCATACATGAATCATGTCTATGTGATTCTTTCTAGTGAATTTGAACATAATTGTCAAAAGCAAACCGGAAGTTTAGGATGGTCGTATTCTCCTAATCTGCTTTAAAACTAATCTTTGATTTGAAAAATTTAATTAGTTAATATTAGTTCTTAAAACCAAAACAATCAACTCTTGAATTTTAATTTCTGCAAATTTTAGTAAAAGTGCAAAGCTATATAATCGACATATTTTCCACATACTCCCTGAGTTCGATACCCATTTACCACTATCTATAGTTGTTATTGGGATTAAATTTGCGTGACCACAACATCACGTGAAATTTTGGCGCCGTTGCCTGGGAGTTGTGCGCAACGTGTGTCAGTTTGTTAGTTTTGCTTTGTTATTTCCGGGTTTACACTGGTGTGTTTAGTGTGCAGGTTCTACAGGTGCATGCATACTAGAGGCTCTCATAAGTCTTCACCATTGTCATTTGATCCGGAGATCGAAAGAACGCTAAGGCAAAACCGTGTTTTAGTAAGAGAAAACAGAATTATTGGTTCACCTACATCACCCATTACACCACGAAACATCATGCAAGAATCTCAATTACCACCCACAACGGGTCAAACAACCTCATCATTTATACCTACTTCCACACACCCATCACCAAACACAACCATACCTAATACCACTACAATTCCTACTCCACCTCATGACACTACACCAACCAACACCACACAACCGATCACTACTTAAGTCGAACCCAGTCTTACCTTTAGCCCATCTACTACGATTCCACCACTCACTCATTTCTTCCTAGTTTCAGGGCAATCATCCTCAACCTATACAGTACCACAAGGTTCAACTGTTGTCCATACTACTTCAACATTTAGACCATCGAACCAATCGGGCTTTCAATACTCGACCCTTCCATTTGGGCAAACTTCGGGTATAGGGGGAGATGGATATGAAGAAGGATACGAAGATTTTGAGGGCTATGATGAAGACGGGTATGCTTATGGGGGTTATGGTGATCAAGGAGAGTTCGGTTATGTGCAAAGCCAATCTCAAGGGATGGCAAGTGTAGGTGGAATGCCACAACAACAATAACTCATACCACAACATATTCGGCCAAGACCAACCAGAGCATTGGCAACCAACTCTATACCATGATAGGATGAACCGATTGAAAAACAAGGCAGCCGCGTTCATATGTGAAAGGGAGGTGGTCGAAGTTGAATTTGGGCCATTCAATGTGTTTGCTAAATTCCGTGCTTTAGGATGGGAGGGAGCTCTAAGTTGCTATGACAAGGATAAGAAAACTTTATTCATGGAAGAAATCCAAGAATGGATGGCAACCCTCAAGTGCAACACATATGAAAAGCCGTCACAAATGAAGTTGGTAGGTGAAGTGAATGGGATCCCGGTAGAGATGTCGTTTGACACGTTAAAGAAGTTGGGGAAGTATGATAGTTTACATGCTCGTGAGTACATGATCCCTAGCCTTGATGATTTGTTTCACAAACCGGATAAGCATCCTCGTTGGAATGATATGTTAGCAGCGTTGTTTTTGCCCGGTGCTTACAGTGGAGTCTTGTATCGGAGGAACTTAAGAATTGAAGCGAAGTTGTTGTTAACAATCTGCGTTCTCAATGTCATTCCGCAAGGGGGGACAAGGAGCAAGTGAGATATCCGGAAGTACCCGTCCTCTATTCGCTACTAACTGGGTCTCCGCGCTTTCCGATCCGTTATTTGATCATGAACCACCTCTGGATTAGCCGAAACAAGTTTGGGAGAGACATTGTCCCGTATTGTCGGATTATCACGGGATTGATGAAGCAGCAAAAGGCAATTACGTCGGAAGATGTTGGGCATCCAAAGAGGCATCAATCTTTTACTCTACAAAAGCTGGGTTATGGGTGGACCTACACCCAATCTGAAAGATATCATAAACTTAAGTCGGAGGGGCAGCGATGGAGAGCACTAAAGGTGGGTGCAAGAGATCTTTTACCGGGGGAAGCGGATGAGCCGGATAGTGATGTGGAGGCTCCAAGTGGTGATGAGGATTATGCGGACGAGCCGCATGGTGATGAGAATGTGGGCCAAGGGGGCCATGGTAGAGGTTATGGTGGTGCCTTTTACGATTATACGGGGCGTTCTTATGTGCCAAATTGGGCTTATGAGGGCACGATGCAAGAAGTTATCGAAAATCAACGTCCTCCGGCACCCATTTTTGAGTCGTGGTCGGGTTCGGGTTCGGAGCGGACGTTATTTGATCAACATACAATGATGAGTGCAAGCATAGAGCGGTCCTTGAAACAAAACCTTGATCGTCAAGAGGCGTGGAATCGCACACACGTGTATTCCCGTGAAGTAGAAATGAATAATCGATACCATGATGACCAAGAAAGGAGATTGCATGCAGATTGGCACGCCGGGCGGCCGGTGGTTGTGGATCCACAACATGTGGATTATGCGTCTCTACCACCGTATGATGGTAGTGTTTCGTATCCAACCCCGCCGCTCCATCATTCACAATGGATCGATCCGCGCCAACAAGAAGGAGCTCAACAACAAGCTGGGAGTAGTAGCGGTTCATTTGCATTTGGAGAATCGAATGACATGATGTCTTCCATTTTTGGACCTCCAGGGCCACGCTATTACTAGTCAGGTTGTGTTTCTTCCTTGTATATTTGGTGAATATTTATTTATTTAGCTTGTTTTGTTTATGGTTGGGCGGTTGGGTGGTGTTAGTTTGTTATGTTATGTTGGGTTGGTGCGAGTTGGTGGTGTCATGTTTTAAAAAAAAGAAAAACATAAAAAAATATAAAATGAAAAAAATCCAAAAAGAAATTTGTGGTTTGAGTATTAAGCTTTTGGATGATGTGAAAGATGCTTAGCGATCAAAGCCTCCTAAAACCATACATTGGGGTCAATGTATCCCAAGTGTGGGGATGGGGGGAATTTTTGAAGTTTTTGAAAATTTTTAAATCAAGCGAAACAAGGTGAGAATTTGAACATCCTAGATTAACCTCAAATGATGCACCGACAACCCTTGATACCCTTTTATTCTTGGTGAGAGTTGAAGCCACACATGTAAATAAATAAAACTTGTCTTTGATGAGAGTGGCTACGGGTGGGGGTGCATTAGAACTTGTGCCTTGATACGGTTTGAGTCCTTAGTTGGATATGAATGCGAAGAGGATAAGGGCATTTAGGGAGCCTCGTCTTTAGTGTGTGTGAGTGTGGAATTTGGGGGGTTGGACCTCATAAGTTATATATATGAGCATGGTAGTGAGAGGGGCGGGGGTTTGGACATTTAGTTGCCCAAGTTTGTGCCTAAAAGCCTATCATTTGTTACCCCTTAGCTAGTTACCTAAAAATTTACCCAATTTGACCCGGTCTTATAGTGTTAGTAGTAGTAGTTTTAGTAGTATGATGTAGATATGTTTGATGCTTTATTGTTAAAAAAAAAAGAAAATAATAAATAAATAAAAAAAATCAGAAAAGAAAAAAAAAGAAGAGAAAAAGCAATGAAAAATGAAAAAGAAATGATGTTTAGTTGTTTTGTATATATTAGTTAAGTTGGTAGTTGTTTGTTTATTTGATTATGTAATAAAAAGACCGGGTTAAGTTTTCGCTACTTCATATATATTCCATTTCCTACCCATACACCTAGCCACGTTACAACCTTGAAAGTCCCTTTGATTTGCATTCATGTTTGACACGTTTTAGGAGAAGGATCGATTTAGGTACAAGCCTATAGTTGTGTAACAGCCCGTTAGCCTTTGTGTGTCTAGCTCATATTGCTAGTGCTTACTTGTTACTGAGAGGAGAGACATAGCGAGGGGTGCGTTATTTTGGGTGTTAAAAAGGGGTTAGTAGAAGGACTACATGTTTCTGCTTGGTTTACATTGATCGTTTGTTTTGAAATTGATTTGATGAGTTGCTTGGGACAAGCAACGGTTAAGTGTGGGGATGTGACGGGTGGTCCATAGGACAACCCTTAATGATGTAAAAAGACGAAATTATCCTTCACTTAATCGTGTAATTATCTTGAATTAGATAAATACGTTTGCTTATGTTTCAGGTGCGGTTCGGGAGCTTAAAATGGAAAAAATGCAGCTTTGAACGGTTCGGCTTGGAACGGGTCGTGCGTGGAACAAAAGAAGAAACAAGGGACAAAATTCAGGGCTCCACCGTATTATACGGTGTCCACCGTATTATACGGTGGCCCTGAAACTTGCCCAAATCCTGCCGTAACTCAGTCTGTTATCACCGTAGCAATTTGTGGTCCACCGTAATTTACGGTGGTACCGTAAATTACGGTGGAAGCTGCGCAGAATTCTGTAACTGCCTCATTTATTCAGTTTTTGGGGTGTCTTTTGAGCTATCTTATCATTGGACGTTTTTCTGGAGCATTAGGGGCGATTTTGGCTGATTGTACTGGGTTTCAAAACAATTTCTAACATTCGGTTTATGTTTTTGATTGGTATGAACACTAAACTTGTTGTTATGATGATTCACCAAGCTATGTCCGGCTAAACTTATGGTGATCATCCTAAATTGAAGGTTTGTCTATGACTTTTGTGTTTGGATTCGTATTTCTAGAATAATAGACTTGCAAAGCATTTGTTTATTATGCTGTGTGAATGTTTGTTTGTAAATTGTTGATTGATGTTATGATCATATTCTAAACCGTACGTTCTTGGTGTCGCTGACAATCGAGATATCACGGGAGGGATTAGGGTTGGATATTAGTCAATTGGTTATCGGGTAACAACCTCGCGTTTTCATAATCCGAGTACTTAGTTGCCTTTTATCACAAACAAACAATCATACATGAATCATGTCTATGTGATTCTTTCTAGTGAATTTGAACACAATTGTCAAAAGCAAACCGGAAGTTTAGGATGGTCGCTTTCTCCTAATCTGCTTTAAAACTAATCTTTGATTTGAAAAATTTAATTAGTTAATATTAGTTCTTAAAACCAAAACAATCAACTCTTGAATTTTAATTTCTGCAAATTTTAGTTTAATTTTAGTAAAAGTGCAAAGCTATATAATCGACATATTTTCCACATACTCCCTGAGTTCGATACCCATTTACCACTATCTATAGTTGTTATTGGGATTAAATTTGCGTGACCACGACATCACGTCAGATATACAAGGCTAGGATTCGAGTTACAGGAACAAGGGACAAACAAACCACCCAAGAATGGAATCGTCGAGCGAAAACACTTGACAACCTCATGGAAGCAGTTTTTCTTGCCACTAGACATTTCTCCATCAATTAGGAATCTGATGTCGTCGCTAAACACATTCCTTAGGTTGTAGCCATTTTTTGAGTGTTTATTTTTTGGTGTCTAATCCGCATATATATCACCATTGCTCTTAATTTTCTTGACTGTATATCTCTTAAATGTCAACATATACACGTGTGATTTAGTTTACGAAGATCTTTCAATGCCGAGAACCTGGATCAGAGAGTTACGGGAACAAGGGCCAAGCCAACCACCCAAGAATGGAATCGTCGAGGGAAAACACTTAACAACCTCCTTGAAGCAGCTTTTCTTGCCAGCAGACCTTTCTCCATCAATTTGGAATCTGATGCCGTCACTAAACGCATTCCTTAAATTCTAACCATTTTTTGAGTGTTTATTTTTTGGTGTCTAATCCGCATATATATCACCATTGTTCTTGATTTTCTTGACTGTATATATATTAAATGTCAACATATACACGTGTGATTTAGTTTACGAAGATCTTTCAATGCCGAGAACCTGGATCAGAGAGTAAAAAAGGCGAAAGGTTAACAATGGTGTAAAACTAAGATGGGATATACCCGGCTAGGATTCGAGTTACAGGAACAAGGGCCAAACAAACCACCCAAGAATGGAATCGTCGAGCGAAAACACTTGACAACCTCCTGGAAGCAACTTTTCTTGCCATCAGACCATTCTCTATCAATTAGGAATCTGATGCCGTCACTTAACACATTCTTTAAATTGTAGCCACTTTTTGAGTGTTTATTTTTTGGTGTCTAATCCGCATATATATCACCATTGCTCTTGATTTTCTTCACTGTATAGATCTCTTAAATGTCAACATATACACAAGTGATTTAGTTTACTAAGATTTTTCAATGCCGATAACCTCGACCAGAGAGTAAAAAAGGCGTAAGGTTCACAACGGTGTAAAACTAAAATGGGATATACCGGGCTAGGATTCGAGTTACAGGAACTAGGGCAAAACCAACCACCCAAGAATGGAATCGTCGGACGAAAACACTTGACAACCACCTGTAAGCAGCTTTTCTTACCACCAGACCTTTCTCCATCAATTAGGAATCTGATGCCATCACTAAACACATTCCTTAAATTGTATCCATTTTTTGAGTGTTTATTTTTTGGTGTCTAATACGCATATTTATCACCATTGCTCTTGATTTTCTTGACTGTATATCTCTTAAATGACAACATATACACAAGTGTTTTAGTTTACGAAGTTTTATCAATGCCGATAACCTCGATCAGAGAGTAAAAAAGGCGTAAGGTTCACAACGGTGTAAAACTAAAATGGGATATACCAGGCTAGGATTCTAGTTACAGGAACAAGGGCCAAACCAACCACCCAAGAATGGAATCGTTGAACGAAAACACTTGACAACCTCTTGGAAGCAGCTTTTCTTGCCCCCAGACCTTTCTCCTTCAATTAGGAATCTGATGCCGTCACTAAACACATTCCTTAAATTGTAGCCATTTTTGAGTGTTTATTTTTTGGTGTCTAATCCGCATATATATCACTATTGCTCTTGATTTTCTTGATGGTATATCTCTTAAATGTCAATATATACACGTGTGGTTTAGTTTACCAAGATTTTTCAATGCCGAGAACCTCGACCAGAGAGTAAAAAAGGCGTAAGGTTCACAATGGTGTAAAACTAAAATGGGATATACCGGGCTATGATTCGAGTTACAGGAACAAGGGCCAAACCAACCACCCAAGAATGGAATCGTCGAACGAAAACACTTGACAACATCCTAGAAGCAGCTTTTCTTGCCACCAGACCTTTCTCCATTAATTAGGAATCCGATGCCGTCACTAAACACATTCCTTAAATTGTAGCCATTTTTTGAGAGTTTATTTTTTGGTGTCTAATCCGCATATATATCACCATTGCTGTTTATTTTCTTGACTGTATATCTCTTAAATGTCAACATATACACGTGTGATTTAGTTTACGAAGATTTTTCAATGCCGGGAACCTCGATAAAAGAGTAAAAAAAAGGCGTAGGGTTCACAATGGTGTAAAACTAAAACGGGATATACAAGGCTAGGATTCGAGTTACAGGAACAAGGGCCAAACCAAACACCCAAGAATGGAATCGTCGAGCGAAAACACTTGACAATCTCCGAAAGCAGCTTTTCTTGCCACCAGACCTTTCTCCATCAATTAGGAATCTGATGCCGTCACTAAACACATTCCTTAAATTGTAGCCATTTTTTGCGAATTTATTTTTTGGTCTCTAACCCGCAATATATATAACCATTTCTCTTAATTTTCTTGACTGTATATCTCTTAAATGTCAACATATACACGTGTGATATAGTTTACTAAGATTTTTCAACGCCGAGAACCTCGATCAGAAAGTAAAAAAGGAGTAAGGTTCACAATGGTGTAAGACTAAAATGGGATATACCGGGCTAGGATTCGAGTTACAGGAACAAGGGCCAAACCATCCACCAAAGAATGGAATCGTCGAGCGAAAACACTTAGCAACCTCCTGGAAGCAGCTTTTCTTGCCACCAGACCTCTCTCCATCAATTAGGAATCTGATGCCGTCACGAAACACATTCTTTAACTTTTAGCCATTTTTGAGTTTTTTTTTGGTGTCTAATCCGCATATGTATCACCAATGCTCTTGATTTTCTTGACTGTATAGCTCTTAAATATCAACATATACACGTGTGATTTAGTTTACGAAGATTTTTCAATGCCGAGAATCTCGATCAGAGAGTAAACAAGGTGTAAGGTTCACAATGATGTAAAACTAAAATGGGATATACCGGGCTAGGATTTTATTTACAGGAACAAGGGCCAAACAAACCACCACAGAATGGAACCGCCGTGCGAAAATACATGACAACCTTCTGGAGGCAGCTTTTCTTGCCACCAGACCTTTCTCCATCAATTAGGAATTTGATGCCGTCACTAAACACATTGCTTAAATTGTAGCCATTTTTTGAGTGTTTATTTTTTGGTGTCTAATCCGCATATATATCACCATTGCTGTTGATTTTCTTTACTGTATATTTTGTTAAATGTCAACATATACACGTGTCATTTAGTTTACGAAGATTTTTCAATGCCGAGAACCTCGATCAGAGAGTGAAAAAGGCGTAAGGTTCACAATGGTGTAAAAATAAAATAGGATATACCGGGCTAGAATTCGAGTTATAGGAACAAGGGCCAAACCAACCACCCAAGAATGGAATCGTCGAGTGAAAACACTTAACAACCTCCTAGAAGCAGCTTTTCTTGCCACCAGACCTTTCTCCATCAATTAAGAATCTGATGTCGCCACTAAACACATTTCTTAAATTGTAGTCATTTTTTGAGAGTTTATTTTTTGTTGTCTAACCCGCATATATATAATCACTACTCCGGATTTTCTTGACTGTATATCTCTTAAATATCAACATATACACGTGCGATTTAGTTTACGAAGATTTTTCAATGCCGAGAACCTCGATCAGAGAGTAAAAAAGCCATAAGGTTCACAATGGTGTAAAACTAAAATGGGATATACCGGGTAGGATTCGAGTTACAGGAACAAGGGCCAAACCAACCACCCAAGAATGGAATCATCGAGCGAAAAAACTTGACAACCTCCTGGAAGCAGCTTTTCTTTCCACCAGACCTTTCTCCATCAATTAGGAATCTGATGTCGTCGCTAAACACATTCCTTAAGTTGTAGCCATTTTTTGAGTGTTTATTTTTTGGTGTCTAATCCGCATATATATATCACCATTACTCTTGATTTTCTTGACTGTATATCTATTAAATGTCAACATATACACGTGTGATTTAGTTTACGAAGACTTTTCAATGTCGAAACCTCGACCAGAGAGTAAAAAAGGCGTAAGGTTCACAATGGTGTAAAACTAAAATGGGATATAACAGGCTAGGATTCGAGTTACAGGAACAAGGGCCAAACCAACCACCCAAGAATGGAATCATTGAGCGAAAACACTTGACAACCTCCTGGAAGCAACTTTTCTTGCCACCAGACCTTTTATGACAACTGGCACAAAACCGGTAATTTTCGTACAATTTAATTAATATTTGATAACTGCAATTATGTGCTTAAATGTCAACATTGTCTGATTACATGCTACACTTGTGAATTCATGCACGTTTTATAATACAAATATTTCTTTATGCATTAATAATAGCATTGCGTCAAAAATACTAGTAAACTCACCGGTAAGACACACTGTGTCAACAATTCTGCAGAAAGCAGTCAGACAATAGAATTGGGGCCTATGATTAGGTCCAACGTCAAGAATACATTAAAACCCAAATATGTATACAAGGGTTAACATATAGACGTTCCGGAAGCTAGAATATGCACTAAAAAGCACCCGAAACGCACTTTAAATGCAGAATTCTGCACAAATCAGCTATAATTAGCTTTTTTAACACATAAATATCATGCAGAATTCATGTTTTATTATCCAGAATACCTTCCTAAGTGTTGGGAATTAAAAGGGTCACAAAAGGATACTCAAAGGACACTAAACGGTGCAATTTAGCACTTTAACGAACCGGTATTTAACCGAACAACCGGACATTACCCGAAACATCAAGATTATACCAGAAGTATTGTTTAATGTTTCTGAACTAGTTATGGTCCCCGAACACCATAACACCCCTTATAACATAATAACACATTAAATCCCTAAACTTTATACTTGAAATCTAACTTGATTTTATAATTGGTGATTGAAATTTACACTTTGCCCCCCCCCCCTATAGAGTGGACGGTCACATGGGTGACCCCACCAACAAAATCCTACATGATCTTGCACAATCTTCTTGGATCCACTTTGATTTATTTTGATATTACTTAGATATGATGAGATCTCAATAGATATCTTGGAAGATCTTTTGTGCACTATATATATAACCATCCTCACACTCCATCTTCTTCACACCACAACCTCCTCCTCTCTCCTCTCCCTACGGCCGTGAGCCACCACCCACATTACCACCACCTTCAACCATTAATCATCCATTCCAAGTTAGTTACAAGGTGCAAGAAGGTGTTTAAGAAGGTTTAGAGCTTGTGGATCTTGAAGAACCTTCTCCATTTGCTTTTATCCAACCCATTTATCATCTTCAACTTCTTGAGTTCTTCCCTAGCCCTTGTGCTAATAGTAAGCTCCTTGTAACTTGTTACTTCATATTTTTATGGTTGAAAGATGATGAACAATATTAATCTTGAAGAACACAAAAGAACACGATCATGATACTTTAACATAAGCTTAAATATATAAGAATACATGTAAATGATGATGATTTGCCTCTTGATGAATGATAAATGTGTTAGTGATGTTAGACATCATAAGAAACATACTAGATTGTGATTAAACACATGATCTAGTAAGTTAAAGTGGTGATCTTGTGAAAGACCAAGATCATCATGCTTTATGTCTTCATGAACTTGAATGATGAAATTGATTTTCATATGTAAAGGTGATTTAAACAAAATACAAATCTTGTAAATAGATGGTTACAAAAATAATTTTCTAAAGAAACCAAGTTTATTTATGAGATTTACAAGGTCATGGTTTCTAAGTAAACTAATAATATTTTTAGTGTTTAAACAAGACTAGGAACATGATTGTAACAAGAAAAATACAAAAGAAGTATTTTTAGAAAAATCATCTTACAAGTTGTAAATGACTAAATCTTTTAGTAAAGTGATTTGCAAACAAATAACCATGTTTTTAAGGGTAACCAAACCTACTAAATAACATGGTAAGTTACTACAAGTTTTTACAAAACTTCAAGTTCATGATGTAGTGTAATTTACTTGATTTTGACACTCGGTAAGTATTGAATGAGTTGTTGATTGTTGTGATGATTTTAAAAGAAAATAAACACATGTTTTGAAAACATGGGAAACCTCCATTTTTAGGGGAAACCATGTCAAAATTTCTATAAATTTTGACACTTAGAAAAATATAAGTTTTGGTGAAACTTATTCCCTAAAAATATTTACCAAGGTTTCCCTAATTTTTATGTAAACTTCAAGTTAAGAAATGATGATTTCTTCAAGATAAAAATTGATATTAAGTATGTATATTTTTGAGAAAAATATATATATTTATTGATCACCAAATTTTGTGCTAAGTGTATGTAGTATGTAGTATGTATTACATGTAATAGTGTGTTAAGACTTGAAAATACACTAAATACTCCTAAGGAGTAAAAATACAAAATACACATACAACATGCTTAGACAAATACAAGAGAATATATTTATGAAAATATATTTCTTAATAGATTATGTAACTCGGACAAGTTATGAACATGAAATGAAGTTTTGGACAAAATACATAACTCGGGTGAAAAATACAAGATACTTATATTTATTTTTGAGAAAATAATATGAGTAAGTTACATAGTTAAAAATATAAATTATTTTTAACACACAAAGAACAAATACATAAAAGATGGTGACTTGTACTTGTGCGATACAAGTCTAGTGACTAACGTTAATAAAACACGTATAGGCCACGACGCTATATAAGCAAACCCGGTGAAGTTTACGGCGCAAGAAACGCAAAGTTGTGAGTTCATGCTCCCCCTTTTTCTTTTAACCGTTTTCAGTTTTATAACTTCGGGGGTGAAGTACATGTTACTAAATGTTTACAAAAAAGTGAGATTATGTCCCCACTTTTAAACTTTTACACACTTTTTAAACTTGGGGAAAATACATGAGTTATGGTATGATGGATACAAGAACTAAGGAATGATACGTGAAATCGTGTCACGAATAGGGTACCAGAAGCACCATTAATCGTGTACATACTAAGACCGCAGAACAAAAGGTTAGATCTAATGGGTTTTCGGGCAGCCACACTCTTGGTGAAAACTAGTACCAAGTAGTGCTTTTGTGTCTCAGTCGTGAATCGACAACTAGAAAAATGCCTATGGTTTGGATGCTTCCTATGTCGTGTCACATGTTAATGGCCTTGCAACCCATTAACAATCTCGATACTTACAAGAAATACTTGATAGATACAAATTACATACCATGTTTTCATACAAGTATACAAACGTTCAATACAAAAACTGCATGAATTCACACCAACATTATGTTGACGATTTTCCAAAAACTCACATGTATTTCAGGTAACTAAAGTGGATATGCGCGCGGTCTTACTCTTGCTCTTGGATGTTGTTTATGTTTATCTTTGAATAAAGTTGTAAACTTATAAAACAAAATGCTGTCTTGTGATGTAAACACTTAACCTATGTTTTCAGTTATGTAATGTTATTGGCATTGAAGTTATTTTTTTACGAGCATGTAGTATGTTTACCATTCGTATGCAATGAGAACCTTTCATGATTACACCTCGTGCTTCCACCTTAGAAAGGGGTGTGACACCTTTCTCCATCAATTAGGAATCTGATGCCGTCACTAAACACATTCCTTAAATTTTAGCCATTTTTTGAGTGTTTATTTTTTGGTGTCTAATCCGCATATATATCACCATTGCTCTTCATTTTCTTGACTGTATATTTTCTTAAATTTTAACATATACACGTGTGATTTACTTTACGAAGATTTTTCAATGCCGAGAACCTCAATCAGAGAGTAAAAAAGGCGTAAGGTTCACAATGGTATAAAACTAAAATGGGATATACCGGATAGGATTCGAGTTACAGGAACAAGGGCCAAACCAACCACCCACGAATGGAATCGTCGAGCGAAAACATTTGACAACCTCTTGGAAGCAGCTTTTCTTGCCACCAGACCTTTCTCCATCAATTAGGAATCTGATGCTGTAAGTCCCGTAAACGGATCTTTCAATAATATCAAACCTAATCTTGTGAGAGTGCGAAAACCAAACACAAGATGATTCAAGATGAACCGAAAAATATGAAAAACGAAGAACAATACCGAATCACTTTCAACACTTGCACACGATTCTATTACTTGAAAAGCAAAACCGTCTAGTACAAGTGTTCACAACCTAAATCGCCTCCCACTCTAGCTTCTCTAGAACTTGTGTAACTTGGAGGTTCAAAACCTAAAACAAGTTAAAAACTTGTTTATATACATAGACAAGCTCACTTCCCAGATGGGCTCCCCTTGGGCCTGCTTGGCCCACATGGCCTAAAGCTTGGCCAAAGTGACCTATAAAGGTCCAAAACCTAATACTAACTAACACGGTAAGGACCATCTCGTAACCACAGCCCGTTATGTTAATTTGATGTGTCAGTCTCACACTTTAGGGCCTAACATTCTCCCCCTAGACTGATGCCATCAAATTTTCTTCATAACATGAATTCAGTAATGTCTTCAATGAAGTCTATGGTTGTCGCTATGCTGCAGATGTTGTGGAAGTTCTTGACTTCTGAACTCTCAGCACTGGGTCTCTTTTCTTCAGCTCTTGTGGTTAGCTTCATATCAGGATCTCAATCAGCTTTGCTTGAAAATCTTGTTAAAAAGAATGTGAGAGGAGGATTATCAGTAGCTCATTTCTTCTTCAATCTTTGTCTTTCAAGAAGGTTCACGGTACTTCTTCAAATGTACTTTCACTGTCAGACGGCGTTTAGTATCCGGTTCTTCTGACTCAGGTACATCTTGTTGGTGTGTTGCTTCAGGCTTCTTCAGCAACTAACAACATATCAGTCTTCATCAACCCCTATTCTTGATTGAAATCAAATTCTGCACATGCTCACAAACTCATAAGCAAACATTTCTTATGCAACAGGGAGAGTACCATATGAACACTAGGTACATCCAAGTACTTGTACTCGGATTTCACATTTTAAATTCTTTCAACTTTTGATGATCAGTCTAATCTTCAAGAACGGTTACATTTTTTATTTTTAGACAACAAATAAACACTCTATTTTTGGATTTTTTTTTTAGTTTTTAATAACAAAAAACAAATAAAAACTCAAAATATAAACAACTACCATAATGTACAATTACAATTGCAATGGGATCAAAATTCATTCTCAGACATACTAAAGAACACTTTTCAATACGAGCCTAATCAAACTGGTCTATGCGATTGCCAATATGTTTGTCCATTAAAACTTTAACGCTCAACTTTCAATTTTTCAACTTCGTGATATTCTTAAGATAATATTATACTATTATACCCGTGTGTCCCATTTCAAGGCATACCCCCACGATCAAGGTAAGCACAACGATTCATCGTAGCAGGTGAGTATACTTATGTCATCCTTTTTGATTTACAACGTTAGACCATTGGTGACAGGTCAGTACTTTCGTACAGAAGAGCGACCAATGATTTTGTCCAACGAGGGCGAGGCAAATACCTTTATGGTACGAATTTGGCTCTTTGAGCATTTGGAATTTTCTCATTTTGAGATTTGATTCCTTAGGGTTTTTGTCCTCTTGGGATCTTTTAAGATATCCTGACTGTGTCTAGGTCTGCATATAATCTGGATGCAACAGAAGGACAACCAAGATATCCCCGGATGATTCAACAATATAAAGACCTAAAACCTCAGACGTTGGCTATCTATCAACGCAAGATTTAAGACCATAAAATCATACGCCGTTGGTATGTTACCCACATGGTACATAGTTCATTATGTTTATATCACTTAGTATCTTTTATCATTTTGAGCGTCAAGCCTATCGGCATATTGCAGTAGATCCTAGTCTTTTCAGCTATGGCACCTTACATGTGTTAGTCAAACACTTTAACACGAAAATTTATTTCACTTCCCATATAATGCAATTTATCTTTTTGGATTTTTCATTTTTCTAATGATTTTGTATATTTCTCATTTTCTCCCCCTAAAACAATGCATATATACAGCAAACACTTTTTGTATTTTTCTTTTCTGAGTTTTCTCCCCCCTAAACTCTATATCTATCTATATGTCCCTCCCCCCCTAAATTTGTGCATAAATATTATGCGCAAATTTACCATTTACTAGAGAAATGACACTTTATATACAAAGTAAAGAACTAAGAAAGAGAAAAAATATTTTTGCTTAACCGTTCTGTCATCAGATTGAAGACTAATCAAATTCAAATCAAAGTAGTGAATTTAAACGATACCTTTTGCTGATCTTATCTTACTTTTGTTATCTCCTCCAAAGGAAACATATCATCTGTAAAAAAAATTGAACTTTTTGCAACAGTGAAATGTTACCCGTTTTTATCTCTAGAACAACCGCTATCAACATTCTAGAGATTGTCAACAACTCCTCCTTAGTTGTTCCTGAAAAGTAAGGAGATTAGTAAGACATGGGTACCCAGGCCATCTTGGTCCTGGGATTTCTTGAAGCATCAAAATAAGACACTTCTTTTAAACACAAGTCCCCTTTCGTTTCAAGGATTGGAGATGTTGCTGCCTTGGATTTAGGTTTCCAAATTTGTTTCGGCTTAGTAAATGCGTTTGTTGCCTTCGGTTGAGCAACTTTAGCTGTTTCAGGTTTATTAGTTTTGGAAACAGATTTTTGTTCCTGAACAGCCTTGCGTTTGTTCTTAGCAACATTCCAATCCCTATCAGAAGGTTTAACCTTGGAATTCACATTCTTCATTGCCTTAGGTGAGATACCTTCATTGGCTTAGAATGGTAGTTGTCCTTTTGTGTAACCCTCTGATTTTGCATATAATATGGTACGTAGGGACGATGTCTGCAGTTTCTTGCAATATGACCCGCAATGCCACAATTTTACCAGGTTTGTCTTTTCATCGGAAAGACGTTTTGAGCAGCTTGATTTGCTCTCACAGGTCCTGAAGGACAAACCGGTCCTTTCTGTGCTTGTTTGTCTTGCACATTTCCTGCAGACGAAGATGAATTTGGATGCCTATACTTGTCGTTTACAGGCGCCTTTTGTTGTGGAGATTTCTTCTGTTTTTTCATGTTCTGCTTAGACTGCAAGTCTTGTTTAGAAATCTCACCAGTCTTTCCGAAAGCCTTGTTAGCACAGTCAAATGCATATTTCTCACATTTGCCATTACAGACTGGCTTAACAAAAGCATTTTTCACATCACGGGCCTTTTGAGGACTATTGCTGCCCGTTGAGGACTGTGGGGACTCTATATCTTTCTCAGATTATTGCTACCCGTAAATGGATCTTTAAATGATATCAAACCTAATCTTGTGAGAGTGCGGAAACCAAACACAAGATGATTCAAGATAAACCGAAAAATATGAAAAACAAAGAACAATACCGAATCACTTTCAACACTTGCACACGATTCTATTACTTGAAAAGCAAAACCATCTAGTACAAGTGTTCACAACCTAAATCGCCGCCCACTCTAGCTTCTCTAGAACTTGTGTAACTTGGAGGTTCAAAACCTAAAACAAGTTAAAAACTTGTTTATATACATAGACAAGCCCACTTCCCACATGGGCTCCCCTTGGGCCTGCTTGGCTCACATGGCCTAAAGCTAGGCCCAAGTGACCTTTAAAGGTCAAAAACCTAATACTAACTAACCCGGTAAGGCCCAGCGCGTAACCACAGTCCGTTGTGATAATTTGATGCGTCAGTCTCACAATTTAGGGCCTAACAGATGCCGTCACTAAACACATTCCTTAAATTGTAGCCATTTTTGAGTGTTTATTTTCTGGTGTCTAATCCGCATATATATCACCATTGCTCTTGATTTTCTTGACTATATATTTCTTAAATGTCAACATATACACATGTGATTTAGTTTACGAAAATTTTTCAATGCCGAGAACCTCGATCAGAGAGTAAAAAAGGCGTAAGGTTCTGAAGGGGTAAGGTCCCAAAAACCTCATGATAAGTACTTGGGACCATACCACTACCTCGTCCTTCAGCCCTTTTCACCTTGCGCGACCGCGCACTGGTCTTACAAAGAAGAGCTTGAAATACCAACAACAGTCAACATTTGCGCGCCAAAAGGAAATCATAAATCCTTGCGTTTTCTTCCATGAGTAAAGGATGAAATTCCTAAACACCTCCGCTTAATATCCAGACTTGGATATTATTGCCCAGACTTGGGATTTATTTATTCAGCTGATTCTACATGATAAGGAGTCACACCAGATTACAGCAGTAATCTTCTAGAAGAGTTCAATCGTGCACCACTAAGACAGTTATAACCGTCTGGACACGTGTCAACACCTCAGACGTCCCTGAAATCACAACAATAGCATGTAATTGGAGAGTAATCTCGACTTGATAACTTTCCACGTGGCATATCCCCAGCCATAGATCTAACAGCGATCCGTGTGCATTCACGTCGGATCAAGAAGCTTAAACGGAAGGAAATGCAACCGCTCACGGGGTTAGCATCTTCCGTTAACTTTTCACTAACGGGTTTTCCCGCCCAGAACTCTCGGTTATAAATATGAGAACTATTCAGGCATGAAATTCAAGTTACACACACTTCTGCAATACATCTTATTCTTCATAATCCATACTTATTCTCACACCGAAGTCGGGTCAAGGAGAGAACCCTTTTCTCCCCTTGGCGAGGCTAACGGTGCTTCTTTTTTGCAGAGTTCACCGGAGAAGGAGACTAATTGTAATCGAATCAAACGAGAGGAAACCCACCTTTTTATGCGGATTCAAACCCCCTAGATATTCCGATCCCGTTCGTTTATCTAGTGTTTCTTCATTGGCGCCCACCGATTTTTCTGTTTCATCCAATTTTCTCTCGTTTTGATTTACCTTGCTTCCATTTACACATGGAAGAAACGTCTTCTCATTGACAAACCGGCCCTCGGCCAAACATCGTAAACAATTTTCAAGTTGAAGGAATTCCAGAAGATGCCTCAGATGACAATGAGGTTCAGTCCAATCGAGTAAACGACCCTGTCACTCCAGGGGTGCTACCAGAAAACCCTGTTCACTCAATTCTGCCTCCAGGAGAAACCCCAATTTCCTGGTATGTCAGATCTCAAGGGGCTCTGAATGCAGTATACACACAGCTGTGTGCTCAGACTGCTCCCTTAACTCAGTCACGGAGACCAGGATCTCGTGCTAATGCTTCCCAACGGGAGGATACATCTTACGAAAACACAGAGGTTTATGCCAGATCCACATCAAAACGTGAGTACACTCAGTCAGGAAGTCACTAGAGAGAGTATCATGACGAACCACATCCTCACCGTAGACAATCAGTTCATACTAGGTTGGGTTCTCAACGAAACACCCACACCGATGAATCTGATCCAACCTACAGTTTAAGTGCAAATACCAGTATGTTCAACCGATTGCAGCCAAATTACAACAAATGCAGACCTCGTGCGGTTTATAACCCTGAGGCAGAGCACAACTACGATTTAATTTACCGACCTGCCGAAGCAGCAGAAAATTCGAAATTCATCATGGAGATAGCTCTCGCACCACTGGAGAAAGCAAAATTACCATCTAATGTGGGAAAATTTAACGGGTTGACAGACCCAGATGATCATTTAAGAGTGTTTACCAGCGCAGGTCTGGTTGGGGGCTGGACCCTCCCATTATGGTGCCATCTGTTCGTACAGACCCTAACCGGCGCAGCGAGAATCTGGTTCGATAACTTACCAATCGGACAGATCGAATCATGGAAAGACCTGCGCGAAAAATTTCTGACACATTTTAGCCAACAACGGCGTTCCATTCGCGATACATCTGACGTCATGAACATTTGGCGCCATGATGACAAAAATCTGGAGGATTTCATCACCAGATACAATAAAGAGGTATTGGAGATTGGCGGAGTTCATGAGCAACTAATCCGCGCTCAATTCAAATACGCGGTTAGGTGCGATGACATGATTAAGGTCTTATCCAGTACAGAAGGCCTACCAAAAAGCTGGGAGAAGGTAATGGCAGCAGCAAAAGTTTACGCTCAAACTGAGAAGAACCTTACCACAAATAGGCCGCCACCACCACATAACAGACCCGCGGACTTAGGCTCCACTGGCGGGGGAAAGTTTAAGAAGCCATGGCGTGATTCTGGCTCGTCTGAAGATGCTCGAGCAACAATCAACAAACTTACCGCGCAGAGGGAGACCAAACAGGAGAATAGGGAGAGGCAGTGGACTCCCCTAACTAAGACCCCGGCGGAAGTTTTGAGTACTGAAGACTATCAATTCAAACCTCCGATCCCCATGAAAAATAAGCATGGACAAGACCCTGCCCAATACTACGAGTATCACAAGGACAACGGGCATACCACTAACAACTGCATTTCTTTACGCACAGAAATAGAGAAAGCCCTCAAAAGCGGCGAGCTCACACATTTGCTCCAAAATGTGCGCAAAGAAATAAAGCAGATAACTCGGCGTGAGGAGGGCCCAAGCAAAAGGGCGAAAACTTAAAAGACAACTCTATGAATTTCCCGCGGAAAAACATGATCTATCAAAGCGGAAAAGTTGGAGAGTAAGTTAAGTTTCATATAATTATTTTAGCAAACTTTGTAAAAGCCTCTGTAACAACCCTCGGTAAAATCAATACCCTTATAATATTCCGACTCTCTAAATATACTATAAAATGTCTCAATATGTTTTATATTATACCCCGTATGCTAAAACCGAGCCCAAATTATATTATAGTTTATGAAAATAAATAAAATTCTGAAATTATAAGCTGATGCGGGCCGCTTCTTACCCACATCAACTTAACGCGGGCCGTATTAGGACCAGGTGTTGACTTCGCTGACTTTTCTAGTCAAAGCGGGCCGCTTTAGGTTTAAGTTAAGTGAAAGCGGGCCGCGAGTGACTTGGTTACGCGAATGCACCAGAGGTCGACACGTGTCGTAATCGTGTCAAGTCTAGTAAACGACTCAGCTAAGCTACCGCGTTGACTTATGTTGACGCGGCCCGCTTTAGGTTTAGCGTTTTCGAACGCGGGCCGCGTGAGGATCAGATTTCACAACTATAAATAGCCAGCATCAGATTTCAGTTTCCGTCGCTCACGTTCTTTTCTCAATCTCGAATTCTGAATAGTTGAAGTAATATTTTGGGTATTATACCCCTAATTAGCGAGGTTCTGCTTCATTGTAAGTATTATAACCCCGGTTTCATAATAGTTACGCTGCCCGATTGATTTAGGGTTCCGTAACAACTGTCGTGGTTCTGCCCGACGTAGTTGTTGGAATGCCGTCTCGGGGAGGGTATTATTAATAATTTCAAAGGGTTATGGTACTAATCAATGTACATTTGTATAAATTATAGATTTCATCCAGGAAACCCTCACGTGAAACCTAAGATAACAATGTGAGTTTATCCTCTTTTTGTTAATGTTTTTGGAATACTTTACAAAACCTTAAATGTTTTACAATGTAATTAAGCAGTGATTGAGTCTTTGTAGTCTTCAATTACTGTCCGGTATGTTGGGGTTTTGTATACAAAATTTGTACTACTTGCGAGTAGTAAGTCGGGATGACAATACGTTACCATTGGACAATGAGTTAGCCAATGGATAATATGACCCACAAGTCAGGTCTGATAGTACCAAATGGAGTAATTGTGTAGACATAAACAATGTGATCGCTCTCAATACTGTTCACTGTGACTTTAAACTTGATTAAACTGGGATTCACTCACCAGTATTTCCCGCTGACAAATATTTTTAAAACATGTTTCAGGTAACCCAATGTGAAAGCCAATTAGTAAAAAGCCAGCTGGAGAGCACTGAAGGCTTGGGAAAATGTGGCTATAAAAGTTACCTAATAAACGATGTTTTAAATTCAATAAAATAGGGTTTATCCCTATAATGTATTGTAATAAGAAACTTGGGTTTTTCCATGTTATTATTAATATAAAAGAAGGTGGTTTTACTCTGATAAACATTTCCTAACTACGGTCCTGATGTAAATTCCGCTGCAAGACTAAATAAAACCTGATACCACCAAACTCTGTGATCACGTCCGCCCGTTCCCGGGAAACAGGGATCGGGGGTTGTGACAGAAGGTGGTATCAGAGCCTAGCCACTGGTCTAAGCCAAAGAAGTGTTCTGCTGATACTTAAATTCTAAATTTTGTGTTAGGAAATAATTTCGGAAATAAGTGCATAATTGTAATTATTGGTTATGTGTTATTTGACTATCTGTTAGTTTTCAGTATGAGTGATCAAGGGCCATCAGACGTGAATCGTCAGTTAGCTGATTCACCTAGGAGTGAAGGTACATCATCACAGCCTGCCCTCTCGGGGTATGTTGCTGATCAGGAAGACGGGATATTTGCTTTTAGAGCTCAATCTGAAGAACCATTTCCTACTAAGAAACGAGGATGGTTCAGTAAAGATGCTTTTGCTCGTAGGAAAAGAATGAGGAAATTGCAACAGCAAAGGGCTTTAGCAGCTATTAAGAGAGAGACAGATGCTCAAACTCAAGAAATACTTAATAGAAGCCTAGCTAATTTCCATATCTTAGCTACGACTGCTGCTGACCCAGGTCTGGAACAACTAGTAGCCCCACAACCACAAAACCCAGAACAACTCATGGAAATAGAAAATCAGGAAAACCAAGTAGAAATGCATGACTTTAACCCAGAAGAAATTCTCCGGGTACCTGCACCAAACCCACTAGACCCAAATTACGACCCCTGGTGGGATGACAATAGAGACTTTGTGCAACGTTACCCTATCCAGGATTATCCACCCATACAGAACATAGAAACTTACCCAGGTATGGACCCTTTGGATCCCTATTATCAAAATGACTATATTAGGGAAATATTAGAGGATCCTTACCAATTTCAGGAAATGTCACCCCCATATCAGGAACCCGTACCCCAGATTCCAAACCCAGTCCGAGAACCTGCACCCCCAATGAGTGCAGAAAACGTGCAAGAACTTAGGACTTTCGGGGAGGAAATCTTAGAAAGCAGTGAGAGGATGCGTCAGGTGGGAGAGCGTCTCGTATGGAAATACGATGAGCGCAATATGGATTTTTGGATAAATCCATATCCATGAATGTTAGAATAAAGGACACAGTAGTAATAATAATAAAATATAATAAAATAAAATAAGATATGTGTGTACGGATGCATATTATTATTTTATTTCTGTTGGTATTGTAATTTCATTTCTGTACTAGTGTGTAATAGACGCCTAAGTATATGAAAAGAGTAAAGTAGCAATGATCTACGCTTTTGACAAAACTGCGTGTCATGTGATTAATTATATTAATATATTAATTGTGATATTAATATGGGATAAATGTTTAAAATTCAGATGGCCGATGAAGAAATTCAAGGAAATCTGAATAACGATAACCAGAGTAACATTAACGTGGTTGATGATAATCTGAATAATGAGAACCCGAACAACAATAACAATGGGAACCAGATGGATAATAGTGCTATTCAACACATTGTAGCACAAGGAATAATAGATGCAATGCCATTTATACTTCAAACGGTTAAGGATGCTGATAATAAAAGTAGGCATAGCGGTAAGCGACCACTTGAACCAGAAAACAGCGTGAACAATGGACCTGTACTTCAGATGCCTATTCCTAAAAGAAGAAGAACCATGCCTTATGGTTGTTCTTATAAAGAATTCTGGTCTTGTAAACCAATGGAATTCTCGGGCAACGAAGGGGCCATTGCAACCTTACGCTGGATAGAAAAGACTGAGGCAGTCTTAAGGATTAGTAAGTGTGCTGAAGAAGATAGAATACTGTTTGCTTCTAATCTGTTTAAGAATGCAGCACTGGAATGGTGGAACACTATCCTCCAGACAAGAGGAAGTGATCAAACCTATAATATGGAATGGGAAGAATTTAAAAACAAGGTAGAAAGGAAATTCTGCCCACCCAATGAAAAAGAACAGATAGCAAACAAATTCCTAAACCTTAGGATGACTGGTGTAGATAGCAAAGGGTACACAAAGCTATTTTTCGAATATGCTAAGATAGTGCCAACTCTTGCTTCACCAGAACCAGTGTTAATCTCTCGGTATATTTGGGGATTAATTGGAGAAATTAGACACATAGTCAAGGCAGCTAGACCTCAAACCATAGAAGAAGCTGTAGAATTAACAAGTACCTTGACTGATGAGTTAGTTCGTACTAGAGAAGAAGACCAGAGAAGAAACCTAACTCAAAGGCTTACTCAAGAATTCCGTTCGGGGAATTACAATCGTAGGAATACAGGTTCTACTTCTGCAACATACTGCAAGGTCTGCAAGAAAAAGCATTCGGGAAAATGCTCCATTCTCTGCAATCATTGTAAGATGCCAGGACACAAGGAAGAAAATTGTAGGAAGAAAACCAGTAATGGATTATGCTACAACTGTGGAGAAAAAGGTCATATCAGGCCAAATTGTCCAAAATTAGCTCCAGCCACAGACAACAAGAATACCAAAAATGCTAGAGCATTTGTTCTGACTGCAGAAGAAGCCAAGATGATTCCAGATGTCATAGCTGGTACGTATTTAGTTAATGATGTCTTTGCTAAAGTATTATTTGACTCTGGTGCAAACCAAAGTTTTATTAATACATCGTTTTGCAAATTTTTAAATCAGTCATTAACTAAACTACCACAAGAATGTGTAGTAGAGACAGCAAATGGAGAAACCATTAGAATTTCTGAAATCTTGCAGGGAGCAAGTATAGAAATTTTAAATCAGAAATTTAGTGCAAATCTTTATCCCATGAATCTGATAGGATTTGATGTTGTTCTAGGAATGGATTGGTTAATAGCCAATAAAGCTAGTATTTTATGTGATCAAAAGTTAATCCAACTAAATTCATCAAAAGGTAAAAAGATCACAATTAAAGGAGATAAGTTCTCTAGATCTACTAAATTCATATCTATGATGAAAACTGCAAGTTGTATGAGAAAAGGTTCTATAGTGTATTTGATTTCCATAATCACTAACACTAAAGAAAAAGAACTAAAAGATATTCCAATAGTATCTCAGTTTTCAGATGTCTTTCCAGAAGAATTACCAGGACTACCTCCAGACAGAGAAGTTGAATTCAGAATCCACCTAATACCAGGAACATCACCAATTGCCAAAACACCTTACCGTTTGGCACCTGCAGAAATGCAAGAATTGAAGAAACAACTAGATGAATTATTAGAAAAAGGATTTATACAACCAAGTTCATCGCCATGGGGAGCACCAATACTGTTTGTTAAAAAGAAGGACGGATCAATGCGTATGTGCATTGACTACCGTGAATTAAACAAAGTCACGATTAAGAATCGGTATCCATTACCGAGAATCGATGATTTGTTTGATCAATTGCAAGGAGCTCGATTTTTCTCTAAAATCGATTTAAGGTCAGGATATCATCAATTAAAAGTACAGGAAGAGGATATTCCTAAAACTGCTTTTAGGACAAGGTATGGTCATTATGAATTTATTGTCATGCCATTTGGTTTAACCAATGCCCCAGCTGCATTTATGGACATGATGAACCGAATATGTAAGCCATATTTGGATAAATTCATAATCGTATTCATAGATGATATTCTAATTTATTCTAAGAATAAAGAGGATCATGCAAAACATTTGCACATACTTTTAAGTCTGTTAAGAAAAGAAAAACTGTATGCTAAGTTTTCTAAGTGTGAGTTTTGGTTAGAACAGGTACAATTCCTTGGACACTTAGTCAATCATGAAGGAATTCATGTAGATCCAACAAAGATTGAGGCAATTACCAAATGGAAAACCCCTGAATCACCAACTGAGGTTAGAAGTTTCTTAGGATTGGCCGGTTATTATAGAAGATTTATTAAAGATTTTTCTAGAATGGCCATTCCTTTAACTAAGTTAACCTGTAAATCTGTTAAGTTTGAATGGGGATTAAAACAAGAAGAAGCCTTTAGAATTCTTAAGCAAAGATTGACCCATACACCTATATTAGCATTACCAGAAGGAACTGAAGACTTTGTAGTCTATTGTGATGCTTCTAAATTAGGTTATGGATGTGTATTGATGCAACGCCAAAAGGTTATAGCATATGCATCTAGACAACTTAAGAATCATGAAGAGAATTATTCAACCCATGATTTAGAATTAGGAGCTATAAATTTTGCTCTTAAGATTTGGAGACATTACCTTTATGGTAGTAAGTTTACCATATTCACTGATCATAAGAGTTTAAGGTATGTTTTCAGACAGAAAGAATTGAATATGAGACAAAGACGCTGGATGGAATTTCTTAGTGACTATGATTGTGATATCCAGTATCATGAAGGAAAAGCAAATGTAGTGGCAGATGCTTTAAGCCGCAAGTATCATGAAAAACCAAAAAGGGTACGTTCTCTTAAATTAAATCTGCAAGTAGATTTAAATGATCAAATAAGAGAAGCACAAGAATCAGTAATCAAGGATGATTCTGAAAAATTAAAAGGTATGTTAAAAGAATTAAAACAAGGAACAGATAGAATATGGAGATTCCATGAAAAGAGAATGTGGATACCTAAATTAGGAAATCTACGTAATTGTATATTAGAAGAAGCTCATAAGTCTAAATATACAATGCATCCAGGAAGTGATAAAATGTACCAGGATTTAAGGAAAAATTTCTGGTGGATAGGAATGAAAAAGGACATAGCAACCTATGTTTCTAAATGTTTAACTTGCTCACAAGTTAAAGCTGAACATCAGAAACCCTCAGGTTTGTTACAGCAATTAGAAATGCCAGTTTGGAAATGGGAATTAATAACAATGGATTTTGTTACTAAATTACCCAAAACTAGGAAAGGAAATAATACAATCTGGGTGATTGTAGATAGACTAACTAAGTCAGCTCATTTTCTACCAATGAAGGAAACAATTAGCATGGAACAATTAGCTAGATTGTATGTAAATGAAATTGTTTCTTTACATGGCATTCCTTTATCAATTGTTTCTGATAGAGATAGTAGATTTACCTCTCGTTTTTGGTCAAGTTTCCAAAAGGCAATGGGAACCAAGTTAAAGCTAAGTACGGCTTATCATCCACAAACAGATGGACAAAGTGAAAGAACAATCCAGACAATGGAAGATATGCTTAGAGCTTGTGTAATTGATTTTGGAGGTAATTGGGATGAACACTTACCTTTAATAGAATTTTCTTATAATAATAGTTATCACACAAGTATCAACGCTGCACCATTCGAAGCACTTTATGGAAGAAAGTGTCGAACCCCAGTCTGTTGGGCAGAAATAGGGGAACAGCAATTATCTGGACCTGAAATAGTACAAGAAACAACTGACAAGATTATTCAAGTCAAGGAACGACTGAAAGCTGCACGGGATAGACAAAAGAGTTATGCTGATAACCGATGCAAGCCATTGGAATTTCAAGTAGGAGATAGAGTATTGTTGAAAGTCTCTCCTTGGAAAGGAGTGGTAAGATTCATCAAACGAGGAAAGTTAAATCCCAGGTATGTTGGACCTTTTAAGATTATTAGAAAAATAGGACCTGTAGCCTATCAGCTACAATTGCCAGAGGAAATGGCAGGAATACATGATGTGTTTCATGTATCTAATCTTAAAAAGTGTTTAGTTGATGAATCACTGATAGTGCCTCTTAAGAATATAGAGATAAATGAACAACTCAAGTTTGTAGAAAAACCTCTACAAATTGAAGATAGGAAAGTCAAGAATCTCAAACATAAAAGACTAGTTCTAGTCAAAGTAAAATGGGATTCCAAAAGAGGACCTGAGTACACATGGGAACTCGAGTCAGAGATGAAGAGGAAATATCCATACTTGTTTCAGTAGAACTCGAGGACGAGCTCTAAACAAGGTGGGGAGAATGTAACAACCCTCGGTAAAATCAATACCCTTATAATATTCCGACTCTCTAAATATACTATAAAATGTCTCAATATGTTTTATATTATACCCCGTATGCTAAAACCGAGCCCAAATTATATTATAGTTTATGAAAATAAATAAAATTCTGAAATTATAAGCTGATGCGGGCCGCTTCTTACCCACATCAACTTAACGCGGGCCGTATTAGGACCAGGTGTTGACTTCGCTGACTTTTCTAGTCAAAGCGGGCCGCTTTAGGTTTAAGTTAAGTGAAAGCGGGCCGCGAGTGACTTGGTTACGCGAATGCACCAGAGGTCGACACGTGTCGTAATCGTGTCAAGTCTAGTAAACGACTCAGCTAAGCTACCGCGTTGACTTATGTTGACGCGGCCCGCTTTAGGTTTAGCGTTTTCGAACGCGGGCCGCGTGAGGATCAGATTTCACAACTATAAATAGCCAGCATCAGATTTCAGTTTCCGTCGCTCACGTTCTTTTCTCAATCTCGAATTCTGAATAGTTGAAGTAATATTTTGGGTATTATACCCCTAATTAGCGAGGTTCTGCTTCATTGTAAGTATTATAACCCCGGTTTCATAATAGTTACGCTGCCCGATTGATTTAGGGTTCCGTAACAACTGTCGTGGTTCTGCCCGACGTAGTTGTTGGAATGCCGTCTCGGGGAGGGTATTATTAATAATTTCAAAGGGTTATGGTACTAATCAATGTACATTTGTATAAATTATAGATTTCATCCAGGAAACCCTCACGTGAAACCTAAGATAACAATGTGAGTTTATCCTCTTTTTGTTAATGTTTTTGGAATACTTTACAAAACCTTAAATGTTTTACAATGTAATTAAGCAGTGATTGAGTCTTTGTAGTCTTCAATTACTGTCCGGTATGTTGGGGCTTTGTATACAAAATTTGTACTACTTGCGAGTAGTAAGTCGGGATGACAATACGTTACCATTGGACAATGAGTTAGCCAATGGATAATATGACCCACAAGTCAGGTCTGATAGTACCAAATGGAGTAATTGTGTAGACATAAACAATGTGATCGCTCTCAATACTGTTCACTGTGACTTTAAACTTGATTAAACTGGGATTCACTCACCAGTATTTCCCGCTGACAAATATTTTTAAAACATGTTTCAGGTAACCCAATGTGAAAGCCAATTAGTAAAAAGCCAGCTGGAGAGCACTGAAGGCTTGGGAAAATGTGGCTATAAAAGTTACCTAATAAACGATGTTTTAAATTCAATAAAATAGGGTTTATCCCTATAATGTATTGTAATAAGAAACTTGGGTTTTTCCATGTTATTATTAATATAAAAGAAGGTGGTTTTACTCTGATAAACATTTCCTAACTACGGTCCTGATGTAAATTCCGCTGCAAGACTAAATAAAACCTGATACCACCAAACTCTGTGATCACGTCCGCCCGTTCCCGGGAAACAGGGATCGGGGGTTGTGACAGCCTCTGTGTTCTATCCCTAAATAAAATAGCAAGGTTTCTATTATTCCTGTGTTTTTCTTACAAAATGCATGCAATTTCTTTTAGTAAGCGCAAAAACATTATGGTAGTTATAAAACAAGCTTCATGAACGGTCAGTGATCACGTCACAAACGACCATAAGTTCACACATGAGCTTTATACCAACTTCATTCGCCTTACTCAATAAAAGTAATCGTACTCATGCAAAATATTGTAAAACGAAAAACATAGCATGCTATTTTCAGCGTACAAATACGCCCTAAAAACTATCAAACACGGCAGTGTTTTAGTTATTTGCGCAACGGCGCACCAAAAAGAAAACTGTTCAATACATTTTTCAACCTACGCTAAATCTTCACCCTCATCCGGAAAGATTTCCTTTAGTTGTGCTACGTGATCATCAGATTGCAGCGCAACATTTATCAGATCCATAACTGGAAGTTGCAAGTTGTTAAATTCTGTCTTTAAGGCAGCAAGCGCAGCACCAGTATCCACACCAAAAGTTGCAGATCTACTGACATCCCAGTCAACCTTTAAAGCGCTATTTACATGATGAGAGCATTCAGCATATCCTTGGGCGTACCCATCTCTTCGCGCAGCAACCACTAAACGCGCAACGGTTTTATCCAGCTCTTCAGAATTTAGCACTGACTCAGCAACCTGCGGAAATAGGAAAGGGTAAATAACAAGAAAGCACATAAACAGTTCCACAACAGAAAAAAACAAGCAACTTACACAAGCAATTCCACGATCTTTTAACCACGCCATATCACTCTTTAAAGGCTCAAGCTCGCTCTCCGCCGTGGCTCACGCCGTTTCAGAGTTTTCTAATTTTTCTTCAGTTTCGGTCAAACGGCGAGAGGTTTCAGCCTTTTCAGAATGCGCAAGCTCCAGATCCCTTTTAAGTTGTTCCTGGCCAGAAAGCAAAGCAGTAAGTTCTTCTAACTCTTTATCCCTAAGGGCAAGAGTGGCGTAAGCTCGTACCTCTCGTTGCTCACTGCACTCCCTATGAGAACGCGCTTCTTCTAAAGCAGCTTCTGCATCAGCTTTCTCCTTCTTCAACTTTTCTATCTCCGCATCTTGTTTCTTCAGCTTTTCAACCTCAGCCTTGAGATTATTGATGACATTACGAAGATTTACCTTCTCTGCATTATTTTTTTCGCAAATTCTCTTCCAGTTTTTGCGTTCTTCGGAAAGGAGAGCAGCTTTAGCTTCCGCTTTCCTCTTCCAACCTGCAATAGACCACTCCTCGGTTTTCCGATCAGCCTCAAACTTGGCTTGATCAGCTTCCAATTTAGCTTTTAGCTGAGCTAAACGATTCTCATCACTAGCAAACTTCTTCTGGGATACCCTAAGAGTTTCCCAATCTTTATGCATACTATACCACTCACGCACTATGCGATGAGTAGTAGAAGCATGAGAAGCAGTCTCTTCAAGATAAGCTTGATAAGTTTGTTCATAAGACCGGCTTTCTTGAAACTTGATCTCCCCAGGCAGAAATATCCCCTGCAACCAATCTCGGCACACGCGCCAATCCAAAAAAGTATCTCCTTTCTTCAAATTCCAAACAGGGGCATGAAGCTCAGAAGCATCTTTCTCCGAGTAAGTCCTGTAATAATAATCTCCTAGGGTTTCCTCTGGGCGGATTGGAGAATTTTTATCAACACCAGCAAATGAGCTTTGCTCCTCAACAGTAACCTACTCAACACGTTCAGGCATAACACCAGAAGGTTTAGGAGAAAAGGTTGCAGTAGGAGTCTTCTCAGCAGTTTGTTCTTTCCCCAGGTCTTGAGCAATAGTTTCAGGGGTTCGCAGATTACCAGCACCATCCACAACCCCTGGATTAACCACTTGTTCAACTTCTGTGGTAGCATCAACAGGCTCTTCAGCTTCAATAGTTTTCCCAGCACCACCTTTAGGGACCTCTGTAGTCTTTAACTGATCAGCAATGGAGGCACGTGGAGGAGAAGGTGGGAGTTCTTCATTGACCACAGGCTGTGGCTCCGTGGGAACAGGGGAAACAGGAACCTCTGAAAAAATAACAAAGTCTGTAAGGATTTAATGCGCATAAGGAAAAGAAGTAAAGACAACACTCCGAAATGAAAACATCCAGATTGCCCTTCCTGGTAATTTTCTCCTTCTGAACCTTTTTAGAGGGTTGACCCTCAGCATCAATATCAGCCTGTTTCCTTTTACCGGCCTTCCTGTGCACCAAGTGTTCAGGAATAGATTCCAAGTCAATGGGATCATTTGGGTTGGATGGAGGGGTATCAGCAGTATCTCTCGGTTCCAGTTTTGGCCTCCTAACGATAACTGCAGGCGTAAGACCCTCCAGAGAATCAGAAACCACCACATAATCACACCAGGAGTCAGAGGAACGGCGCATACCTTTCTTCTCTCCAACATTTTTTTGTTTTCAAAGATTGAGCTTTATCGGCTTCGTTCCTCTTCGGCGCAGAGGTAGAAGTCACCGCGCGCCTTTTCCTCTCAGGGCCTATGCCCAAGTTTGACAACTCACCTACGGAATCATAAAAAACATTTTACTCAAAAGCGCAAAAAGCGAACAGTAAACCAATATGCACATAGCGTACCAGCACCAGCAACAGGCTGAGCAGACAGATCCGCATCCCGCGGAAGAACAAAGTTTCTTACAATACGATGGTACCAAAGTTCCTCATCAGGTTTCTTCTTAATGGTACCCATTCTTCCGCCTTCTCTCTTGAATGCGACAACATACAGTGAAACAACTACAAGGGAATAAAGGCAAGTTCAAAAAAAAAGAGAAGAAAGGGGAGGAAAAACTCCCAAACTTACCATGACCATCCTCCGTATATACCGGCTTGTCGTCACAGTCCATCTTCCAATTCAAGCTCATACTGGCACCGACAAGGGCTTTCTCCGGTAAGGCGATGTTGGGAACGTCTTTCAGATCTTGATACCAGTTCTCGTCAACAGGGGTCTGAATTGTTTCAACAGGGACATCTTCTTTTCCCCTTAAAACCATCCTCACCGGAATCACTCCGGCTTTGATAAAGAATTTTTTTTGCTTCCAGTCATGGAAGGACTTTGGAGGATGTTTCAAAATCTTCTTCGCAGATGCTCTCTGAACAAAAGAATAAAACCTTAAGAATACAATGCATTTGGTAAGAAAACCCTAAATCGAGGAACTGTCGGCTCGATATGCATCGTTCGGCACACAAATTCGAAATGTCGAACCCTAACCATGCCAATAGGGTTCAATTGGGAAATATGCAACTTGTAATACTCAAGGATTTCAAGGAAAAATCTGGTCACAGGAAAACGGAAGTTGCCTTCATAGAAAAAATCCTAGAAAAGGGTGATATACCCAGCCGGAGCATCCGCTGCTGTCTGCCCCTCTTCAGGGTACAGAGCACCCCAGTTCTCCGGAAATTTCAAATTCTGAACCAAACCATCAAAGGTCGCTCTGGGCCACTTCAACGGTGGAAGTTCAGTCGAGATTTCTTCAGATAAGTCTTCTTGGTGTTCTCCGGTTGACATAAGAGGAAGAAATAATAAACCTTTTTTTTGGATGGTTAATGAAGAAAGGAACAGGAAAAGTTTCAACAAAACAATGATTAAACGGAAAGGAGGCAACTCAAACGTTATATACTCACCGCAATAAATAGCATCGGTAACCGCCATAACACCTTTTTCGGATATCACAATTTTCCAAGCAACAGAGCGAGTGAAAACCAACACGAACGCGATTACACGCGCGCGTGCAGAACACGGACAGTAAGGAACAACTGACAATGACAGTCTGTCACTCAGTGTTTACTGTACCGGTCCCATCCAAGGTCAAAGATTTTCAAAATCTTTATAAAAGAAAAAAAACAAAAAACAAAGCAAATCTTCTCATAGAAGATTTATATTTTCACACCAAAAAACATTTCCCTCTCATAAGTCCAGTGCTCTACTCATTTGCATAAGTGCAACACTAGACTGGGGGGACTTGAAGGGGTAAGGTCCCAAAAACCTCATGATAAGTACTTGGGACCATACCACTACCTCGTCCTTCAGCCCTTTTCACCTTGCGCGACCGCGCACTGGTCTTACAAAGAAGAGCTTGAAATACCAACAACAGTCAACATTTGCGCGCCAAAAGGAAATCATAAATCCTTGCGTTTTCTTCCATGAGTAAAGGATGAAATTCCTAAACACCTCCGCTTAATATCCAGACTTGGATATTATTGCCCAGACTTGGGATTTATTTATTCAGCTGATTCTACACGATAAGGAGTCACACCAGATTACAGCTGTAATCTTCTAGAAGAGTTCAATCGTGCACCACTAAGACGGTTATAACCGTCTGGACACGTGTCAACACCTCAGACGTCCCTGAAATCACAACAATAGCATGTAATTGGAGAGTAATCTCCACTTGATCATTTTCCACGTGGCATATCCCCAGCCATAGATCTAACAGCGATCCGTGTGCATTCACGTCGGATCAAGAAGCTTAAACGGAAGGAAATGTAACCGCTCACGGGGTTAGCATCTTCCGTTAACTTTTCACTAACGGGTTTTCCTGCTCAGAACTCTCGGTTATAAATATGAGAACTATTCAGGTATGAAATTCAAGTTACACACACTTCTGCAATACATCTTCTTTTTCATAATCCATACTTATTCTCACACCGGAGTCGGGTCAAGGAGAGAACCCTTTTCTCCCCTTGGCGAGGCTAACGATGCTTCTTTTTTGCAGAGTTCACCGGAGAAGGAGACCAATTGTAATCGAATCAAACGAGAGGAAACCCACCTTTTTATGCGGATTCAAACCCCCTAGATATTCCGATCCCGGTCGTTTATCTAGTGTTTCTTCAGGTTCACAATGGTGTAAAACTAAAATGGGATAGACTGGGCTAGGATTCGAGTTACAGGAACAAGGGCCAAACCACCACCCAAGAATGGAATCGTCGAGCGAAAACACTTGACAACCCGGAAGCAGCTTTTCTTGCCACCAGACCTTTCTCCATCAGTTAGGAATATGATGTCGTCACTAAACACATTCCTTAAATTGTAGCCATTTTTTTAGTGTTTATTTTTTGGTGTCTAATCCGCATATATATCACCCTTGCTCTTGATTTTCTTCATTGTATATCTCTTAAATGTCAACATATACACGTGTGATTTAGTTTACGAAGATTTTTCAACGCCGAGAACCTCGATCAGTGAGTAAAAAAAGGCGTAAGGTTCACAATGGTGTAAAACTAAAATGGGATGTACCGGGCTAGGATTCGAGTTACAGGAACAAGTGCCAAACCAACCACCCAAGAATGGAATCATCGAGCGAAAACACTTAACAACCTCCTGGAAGCAGCTTTTCTTGCCATCAGAACTTTCTCCATCAATTAGGAATCCGATGTCGTCACTAAACACATTCCTTAAATTGTAGCCATTTTTTGATCACCATTGTTCTTGATTTTCTTGACTGTATATCTCTTAAATGTCAACATATACACGTGTGATTTAGTTTACGAAGATTTTTCAATGCCGAGAACCTCGATCAGAGAGTAAAAAAGGCATAAGGTTCACAATGGTGTAAAACTAAAATACCGGGCTAGGATTCGAGTTACAGGAACAAGGGCCAAACCAACCACCCAAGAATGGAATTGTCGAGCGAAAACACTTGACAACCTCCTAGAAGCAGCTTTTCTTGCCACAAGACCTTTCTCCAACAATTAGGGATCCGATGTCGTCCCTAAACAAATTCCTTAATTTGTAGGTATTTTTTGAGTGTTTATTTTCTGGTGTCTAATCTGCATATATATCACCATTGCTCTTGATTTTCTTAACTGTATATATATCTTAAATGTCAACATATACACGTGTGATTTAGTTTCCGAAGATTTTTCAATGCTGAGAACCTCGATCAGAGAGTAAAAAAGGCGTAAGGTTCACAATAGTGTAAAACTAAAATGGGATATACCGGGCTAGGATTCGAGTTACAGGAACCAAGGCCAAACCAACCACCCAAGAAAGGAATCGTCGAGCGAAAACACTTGACAACCTCCTGGAAGCAGCTTTTCTTTCCACTAGACCTTTCTCCATCAATTAGGAATCTGATGCCGTCACTAAACACAATCCTAAAATTTTAGCCATTTTTTGATTATTTATTTTTTGGTGTCTAACCCGCATATATATCACCACACCTTTTGATTTTCTTGACTGTATATCTCTTAAATGTCAACATATACACGTGTGATTTAGTTTACGAAGATTTTTCAATGCTGAGAACCTCGATTAGAGAGTAAAAAAGGTGTAAGGTTCACAATGGTGTAAAACTAAAATGTGATGTACCGTGCTAGGATTTTAGTTACAGGGACAAGGGCAACCTCCTGGAAGCAGCTTTTCTTGCCACCAGACATTTCTCCATCAATTCGGAATCTGATGCCGTCACTAAACACATTCCTTAAATAATAGTCATTTTTTGAGTGTTTATTTTTTGGTGTCTAATCCGCATATATATCACCATTGCTCTTGATTTTCTTGACTGTATATTTCTTAAATGTCAACATATACATGTGTGATTTAGTTTACGAAAAATTTTCAATGCCTAAAACCTCGATCAGAGAGTAAAAAAGGCGTAAGGTTCACAATGTTGTAAAACTAAAATGGGATATACCGGGCTAGGATTCGAGTTACAGGAACAAGGGCCAAACCAACCACCCAAGAATGGTATCGTCGGGCGAAAACACTTGACAACCTCCCGGAAGCAGCTTTTCTTGCCACCAGACCTTTCTCCATCAATTAGGAATCTGATGCCATCACTAAACACATTCCATAAATTGTAGCGATTTTTTGAGTGTTCATTTTTTGGTGTCTAATCCGCAGATATATCACCTTTGCTCTTGATTTTCTTGACTGTATATCTCTTAAATGTCAACATATACACGTGTGATTTAGTTTACGAAGATTTTTCAACGTCGAGAACCTCGATCAGAGAGTAAAAAAGTCATAAGGTTCACAATGGTGTAAAACTAAAATGGGATATACCGGGCTAGGATTCGAGTTACAGGAACAAGGGCCAAACCGACCACCCAAGAATGGAATCGTCGAGCGAAAACACTTGACTCCCTCCTGTAAGCAGATTTTCTTGCCAGCAGAACTTTCTCCATCAATTAGGAATCATATGCCGCCACTAAACACATTCCTTAAATTGTAGCCATTTTTTAAGTGTTTATTTTTTGGTGTCTAATCCGCATATATATCATCATTGCTCTTGATTTTCTTGACTGTATATCTCTTAAATGTCAACATATACATGAGTGATTTAGTTTACGAATATTTTTCAATGCCGAGAACCTCGATCAGTGAGAAAAAAGGTGTAAGGTTCACAATGGTGTAAAACTAAAATGGGATATACCGGGCTAGGATTCGAGTTACAGGAACAAGGGCCAAACTGTCACACCCCCAAAATCCACACGCGGAGTACCACCGCTTGGAAGCGTGACATGACCAGGATCAAGCCACCAATCATATTGAACATAAGTATATAGTAAAAGTCATTCATCAATACGATAGGTGTTTTCAAACCAAACATAAAACAAGTGTGTAGCGGAAGCAATAATGTAAAACCCAACATAAGTTTAAGTACAAAATGTCATAATGTTTAACAACACATTCACGATCCATGTCCACAACGACCGTGCCTCCCGTGCAAGCTCCAAAAGTACCTAAGGTCCTGCAAGGCATGTAACAGAGAGTCAACAACTAGTTGAGCGAGTTCACAGTTGGATATTTAGTTATAATGTTCGTATCATAAACCGTAAGTTCGTTTAGTAATCATGTATCGTATGTAATGGTATCGCGGCCCTCTAGGCATGTTTGCGAAGTTTAGTGGGGGTTTCCCATATGTTCTCTAGACTAGGTATATTTGTATCGCGGCCCTCCAGGCATGTTTGCGAAGATTAAAGTATAGTTCGCGGCCATTCCAGGCATGTTTGCGAAGATTGTTCTAGTATCGCGGCCGATCCCGGCATGTGTGCGAAGAAAAGTATATGTATCACTAGTCTAGTAGTATCTACCATTGACCTTCCTCTCCCGAGGCCAATGGTATGTAATTCCGATAACTCTTAAGCATAAATAATCAATCAACCCATTCCCAACCCCGGGAATCCCATGCCTTGGTAGAAGTGTGAACTCACCTTGTTTTGCTCGGTATGCTAAGTTAAGTGCTCACAATTAATCAGTCAAGTCCTATAGTGCACGTATAGTCAATCAGTTCACATTGTTTGTAAAGTTTCACATGGAACTAGTGTCACAGTAATATCATGGAGTGTTTGACAGTTCATATCATGCAACATAAGCAGTTAATTGCATCCATACATTTAACAGAGTTGGCATCTAGCAGAACTAGCAAGTTAACTGAGTGAATAAAGTTAACAGATTTCATGGAATAACATAATTAATCCACTTCATTGGAATAATAAATAAACAGAGTAAGTCAGTTAACCCAGTTAACAACTTAACAGAATTGTCATCTAACAGAGTTACTCAAACAATGAAGTTATCAAAATACATATTTAACAAAGTTAAATAAACTAACTGAGTTATTCCAATGGTTAGTTAAGTTAAATAACATAATTAATAACATTAATAATAACAGTTAACATGTTGCCAAAAACACATAAGTGCCGAAAACACCCTATGGCCGAAAACCCTTTAGAGCCGAAAACACTTAGGTGGGCTTGAACAGTTATTTAAATCACTTTGGTTGGGCCGAAAACTGAATGGGCCGAAATCACTAGCTAGCCGAAAACCCTTTATGTTCGAAATCCCCTTATGGCCGAAATCCCTTATATGGGACGAAAACACTATTGGGCCGAAAACTCTTTATGTTCCGAAAACCCTCATTGGGCCGAGATCTTATCTGGGCCGAAATCACAAAGTGATTTCGTCCACTTTAAATGTGGTGGGTGATTTCGTCCAGAACATCATCTTCACCAACACTCACTGTAACTTAAACCCAGCAACTAAAAACTCATCTAATCGTTACATGATTAATCATTTACAAGTCCTTAATCAATCATTGATATGTAATAAAATTTGCCAACATCATGCGATACCAGGATCCCCATTTAAGCAGTTTATCATTCATTAACATAGACCCACTGATGATCAAAACATCAAATATACAGACAGTTCATAGATAATAATTATCTAGCAAGCACACAATGATAGATCACATAATCACATATATAAATAATGATTAAACATCCAAAATCATACAATAAGCATCTTAAACAACTGAACATGAAGATCACTAACCGTAAATTAAACAGAGGTTTTGGCTTCAAATGAGGAGTTCTCTTTGTTGGGTTTCAGTGGTAGAGAGAGAAACAAAGTGATAAGGTTTGTGATAAGGTTTGGTAAGTGAGAAACTTCTCCGAGAAGATTGTTTATAAAATGATTATATAAAATATCTCAATACTGGGCCAAGGCCCATCTCTGTTTTCGTTGGTCATCAGTGGACGAATACACATAAGGTGTTTTCACCACTAGGGTGATTTCATTGATGTGTGAGTGAGGGTGTTTTCATGTTAGCAGGGGTGTTAGGCCCAACTTCCATAATAAACTATACAATCCCATGTAGCACAAATTACACTATCATCATATACTCAAATATAATATGCACCCCAAATATCAAATATCATTCGCAATACTATTTAACGTTTTACAAATGTAAGCGTTGTGAAATAAACAAGTCGAGTAACAAACAACATAAAAAAAAATTAACGTGCACTAAATGCGAAGATGGAAATCTTGGAAACTCGAGTTGTCACATAAACCAACCACCCAAGAATGGAATCGTTGAGCGAAAACAATTGACAACCTCCTGGAACCAGCTTTTCTTGCCACCAGACATTTCTCCATCAATTAGGAATCTGATGTCGTCACCAAACACATTCCTTAAATTGTAGCCATTTTTTGAGTGGTTATTTTTTGGTGTCTAATCCGCATATATATCACCATTGCTCTTGATTTTCTTGACTGTATATCTCTTTAATGTCAACATGTACACGTGTGATTTAGTTTACGAAGATTTTTCAATGCCGAGAACCACGATCAGTGAGTAAAAAAAGTGTGAGGTTCAAAATGGTGTAAAACTAAAATGGGATATACCGGGCTAGGATTCGAGTAACAGGAACAAGGGCCAAACCAACCACCCAAGAATGGAATCGTTGAGCGAAAACACTTGACAACCTCCAGGAAGCAGCTTTTCTTGCCACAAGACTTTTCTCCAATAATTAGGAATCTGAAGCCGTCACTAAATACATTCCTTAAATTGTAGCCATTTTTTGAGTGTTTATTTTTTAGTGTCTAATCCGCATATATATCACCATTGCTCCTGATTTTCTTGACTGTATATCTCTTAAATGTCAACATATACACGTGTGATTTAGTTTACGAAGAGTTTTCAATGCCGAGAACCTAGATCAGAGAGTAAAAAAGGCATAAGGTTCACAATGGTGTTAAACTAAATTGGATATACCGGGCTAGGATTCGAGTTACAGGAACAAGGGCCAAACCAACCACCCAAGAATGGAATCGTCGAGCGAAAACACTTGACAACCTCCAGGCAGCAGATTTTCTTGCCACCAGACCTTTCTCCATCAATTAGGAATCTAATGCCGTCACTAAACACATTCCTTAAATTATAGCTATTTTTTTGTGTTTATTTTTTGGTGTCTGATCCGCATATATATCACCATTGCTCTTGATTTTCTTGACTGTATATCTCTTAAATGTCAACATATACACGTGTGATTTAGTTTATGAAGATTTTTCAATGCCGAGAACCTCGATCAGAGAGTAAAAAAGGCGTAAGGTTCACAATGGTGTAAAACTAAAATGGGATATACCGGGCTAGGATTCGAGTTACAGGAACAAAGTCCAAATCAACCATCCAAGAAAGGAATCGTCAAGCGAAAACACTTGACAACCTCCTGGAAGCAGCTTTTCTTGCCACAATACCTTTCTCCATCAATTAGGAATCTGATGCCGTCACCAAACACATTCCTTAAATAGTAGCCATTTTTTGAGTGTTTATTTTTGGTGTCTAATACGCATATATATTATCATTGCTCTTGATTTTCTTGACTGTATATCTCTTAAATGTCTACATATACACGTGTGTGATTTAGTTTATGAAGATTTTTCAATGCCGAGAACTTCGATCAGAGAGTAAAAAAGGCGTAATGTTCACAATGCTGTAAAACTAAAATGGGATATCCTGGGCTAGGATTCGTGTTACTGGAACAAGGGCCAAACCAACCATCCAAGAATGGAATCATCGAGCGAAAAGACTTGTCATGGCCCCCGGCCCGGTCTTACCCGATCCAGAAGCCGCGGAACAGAAATCCGTGGTATTGGTGTTTAATTTGGCAGCGGAAATTTTAACAGGATCGTTTAAACTGAAAACACCTGTTTTTTTAGAATATCGGGACAAACACCGTAATTTACAATAAAGGAAATTTCATTGGCAAATTCCTGGATTACAAAACATGTTTATTTATTTACTGAGCCACATTGTTTAAGCTTGAGTGCTGCACGGTACTTTTCCTTGTTCACAGTAAATCACCTGAAATATGTTTAAAAAGATTTTACCAGCGGGGAAATACTGGCGAGTCATTCAATTTACACGAAATGACACATTGTTAAAATTTACAGCATTAAGGGTTTTTATATTTGCCCCTATCTTATAATTAGCTGGTTCAGCTGTCACTCGACCGAATCTATGACTGCGGACATATCACTAATTAGGCTCGCCCACCTAAAGTGATAAATCGTTAGTAGTAATGTGCACAAAACCCCCCACTTACTGCCAGTAATTAAAGAGTAGCAAATACTTAATCACTGTAAAGTATAACTGGAAAACATTTAGGGTTTTGCAAATAATTTGGTAAAAAGAGAATGACTCACATTGCACGTTTAGTTGGACAGAGTTTTGCCTACGGATTAAGCTTGGTAACCTAGTTAAAATAACAATGCACACGAAACTAGATTAGTAACTTAATACAACATTTACAATAAATTCACGAAATCAAAACCCTCACGACGAATGACAAAGTATAGCCCGAATTCAGGCAGTACTTAAACATCCATCGGATTGATTTCAATCGATCGGACATCATATTGTAGCAGTGATCGAGTTATTACCCTGTTGTCGCAGCAGAGGTTGGGATTATGGGTATATTGAATGAAACAGCGGATATTTGAGTGTACGTTGTGAATTTTTACGTCGAAACAGAACAGCCATGCATGTGCCAAACCCCTGCTTTATATACTGAAAATTGGCCTCCCCCGCGTGTCGCGCCAGGCTCCCTAGCCCCTGGCGCGTGTCGCGACAGCGACCATTTTAGGCTAGGGTAGCCTCGTGTCTAGCATAGACCAGGTGAGTTAGCTTGAATGATTTTTCGTGATTTAACTTCGTTTTGTGAAGATTATTATCAATTAGGGGATACCCCCTTGAGTTTTAGGGGGCCCTGATCCTAGTTTTGATTGTTTTAAAATTTATGGGTCATGCCATACTACTTGGGGGTCTCAATTAGGGTTTCCTAATGTGCACTATTAAAATAAGAAATAATAATTTTGGCAAGGGTTGTTACACCCTCCCCACCTTGTTTAAAATCTCGTCCTCGAGATTTACTGGAACAAATACGGGTACTTCCGCTTCATCTCTGATTCCAGTTCCCAAGTGTACTCAGGTCCTTTTTTCGAGTCCCACTTTACCTTGACCAGCACCAGTCTCTTGTGCTTGAAGAACTTGACCTTTCTGACTTCTATTTGAAGAGGTTTCTCAAAAAATTTCAGCTTTTCATTTACCTCTATATCTTGAAGAGGTACTACCAAGGATTCGTCAGATAAACACTTCTTGAGATTAGATACATGAAACACGTCATGTACCCCCGCTAGCTCTTCTGGTAGTTGTAATTTATAGGCAACTGGTCCTATTCGTTGGGTAATGGTAAATGGTCCTATGTACCTTGGGCTTAACTTTCCTTTCTTATCGAATCGAACTACTCCTTACCAAGGAGAAACTTTTAAAAGTACCTTGTCTCCAACTTGAAATTCCAACGGCTTGCGTCGATTGTCTGCATAACTCTTCTGGCGGTCTCGAGCCGTCTTCAGTCGTTCCTTTATTTGAGTTATCTTGTCGGTAGTTTCTTGCACAATTTCGGGACCTGATAATTGACTTTCTCCTATTTCTGCCCAGCATACTGGAGTTCGGCACTTTCGTCCATACAGTGCTTCGAATGGAGCAGCATTTATGCTGGTGTGGTAACTATTGTTATAGGAGAATTCGATTAAGGGTAGGTGATCATCCCAGTTTCCACCAAAATCTATTACACATGCCCTAGCATGTCTTCTAGGGTTTGAATCGTCCTTTCACTTTGTCCATCTGTTTGGGGATGGTATGCAGTACTCAAGTTTAATCGTGTCCCCATTGCTTCTTGGAAACTTGTCCAAAAATGTGAAGTGAAGCGACTATCCCTATCTGATACAATGGAGAGTGGAACTCCATGTAGTGATACTACCTCATCTACGTACAACTTAGCCAATCTTTCTATGCTAAAGGTTTCCTTCATTGGCAGGAAATGAGCTGATTTGGTTAATCGATCTACGATTACCCAGATCGCATCGTTACCTTTCCTGGTTTTGGGCAACTTGGTAACAAAGTCCATTGTTATTAGTTCCCATTTCCATACATGCATTTCTAACTGTTGAAGTAAACCTGAGGGTTTCTGGTGTTCTGCCTTAACTTGTGAACAAGTTAGACACTTAGAAACGTACCTGGCTATGTCCTTCTTCATTCCTATCCACCAGAAGTTGTTCCTTAAATCTTGGTACATCTTGTTGTTTGTTACCAGGATGCATTGTATACCTAGATTTATGGGCTTCCTCTAAGATCTTATTTCTTAAATTTCCTTGCTTAGGTACCCAAATTCTTTTCTTATGGAATCTCCAAATTCCATTTGTCCCTTGCTCTAATTCCTTAGTCCTTCCTTTCATTCCTTCAGCATCATCCTGGATTGTTGTTTCCTGAACGTTCTTCAGTTGTTCCATTAAATCTAATTGGAGATTTAATCTAAGTGCATGAACTCGCTTTTGCTTCTCATGATATTTACGACTTAGGGCATCTGCGACTACATTGGTCTTTCCTTCGTGATATAAAATATCACAGTTGTAGTCACTTAGAATTTCCATCCATCTTCTTTGCCTCATGTTTAATTCTTTTTGCCCAAATATGTATCTTAAACTTTTATGATCTGTATAGACTTTAAACTTACTTCCGTACAGATAATGTCTCCAAATTTTAAGGGCAAAAATAATTGCTCCTAATTCTAAATCATGAGTCGTAAAATTTTCCTCGTGCTTCTTCAATTGCCTTGATGCATTCGCAATTACCTTTTTGCGTTGCATTAACACACATCCTAATCCCAACTTAGAAGCGTCGCAAAAGACTTCAAAATCTTCGGTTCCGTCTAGTAAGGCTAGAATTGGGGCATTTGTTAATCTTTGCTTTAAAATCCTAAAGGCCTCTTCTTGCTTAGGTCCCCATTCAAACTTAACTGTTTTACAAGTTAGCTTAGTTAATGGAACAGCTATTTTAGAAAAGTCTTTAATGAAGCGCCTATAATATCCAGCTAATCCTAGAAAACTTAACTTCGGTTGCTGATTGTGGGACCTTCCAATTAGTGATTGCTTCTATCTTGGAGGGATCTACGTGAATACCTTCGTGATTCACCATGTGACCTAAAAATTGCACCTCCTGTAGCCAAAATTCACACTTCGAGAATTTGGCGTAAAGCTTTTCCTTTCTTAACAGAGCTAAGAGTGCATATAGGTGTTCACAATGTTCGTTCTGGCTTTTGGAATAAATAAGTATATCATCGATGAAGACAATTACAAATTTATCCAATATGGCTTACAGATTCTATTCATCATGTCCATAAAAGATGCAGGAGCATTCGTTAATCCAAACGGCATGACTGTAAACTCATAGTGTCCATACCTAGTCCTGAAAGTAGTTTTAGGTATGTCTTCTTCCTGTACCTTCAGCTGATGGTATCCGGAGCGCAAGTCTATCTTAGAGAAGTATATAGCTCCCTGAAGTTGATCAAAAAGATCATCAATCCTAGGTAATGGGTATCGATTCTTAATTGTAACCTTATTCAATTCCCGATAATCGATACACAATTCGCATTGAATCATCCTTCTTTTTCACGAACAACACAAGTGCTCCCCAAGGGGAGGAACTAGGTTTTATAAATCCTTTGCTTAGCAATTCATCTAACAGCTTCTTTAGTTCTAACATTTCGGTGGGTGCCAACCGATAAGGTGCCTTAGCTATTGGTACAGTTCCAGGAATTAAATAAATTCTAAACTCTACTTCCCTATCGGGTGGTAGCCCAGGTAGGTCTTCTGGGAATGTAGCCCAGGTAGATCTTCTGGGAATATATCCGGGTATTCTGACACTACTGGGATTTCCTTAGGTTCCTTACTTTTAGTGTTAATGATTACCGATATCATATACACTATTCCTTGTTTTCGTTCGTAACTAGCAACTTTCATTACTGAAATGAACTTCATGGGTTTACGCGGCTTATTTCCTGTAACTAAAATTACTTCTCCTGCTGGCGTATGAATTTCTATGGAATTCTTAACACAGAGGATTCGAGCATGGTTGGCTACCAACCAATCCATTCCTAATACAACATCGAATCCGGCTAAATTCATAGGCAGCAAGTTTGCAGAAAATGTATGTCCTGAAAGTTCTATTTTTCCTTCTTGCAGAATCTTATCTATGCTAACAGAATTTCCATATGCCATTTCTACCGTATAAATCTGCCTAAGTTTGGTTAAGGGTTGTTTAAGAACTTGGCAGAATGAAGTATTTATAAAACTTTGGTTTGCACCAGAGTCAAATAATACTTTTGCGTAAACGTCGTGTACAAGAAACGTACCAGCTATCACATCCGGAATCAGATCTGCTTCCTGAGTTGTCAGCTGAAAGGCTCTTACGTTCTTCTTATTAGTGCCTTCAGCTGGTTTGGCCTTGCTGTCAGCTGGCTTGATCAGTTTAGGACATTCTGGTCTAAAATGTCCAGCTTCTCCGCAATTGTAGCAGATCTTTGATTTCTTCTTACACTCCTCCTCTCGGTGCCCCGGCGCCTTGTAGAAATTGCAATTTTCCTTACATTTTCCAAAATGTTTCTTTTTACAATTTCCGCAAAATGGCGGTATTGAAGGCTGCTGGGTTCCCTTTTTCTTGAAATTACTACTATTATTACCCCCACGAAATCTTTGGGTAATCTTTTGGGCCAATTCCTTTTTCCCGTTTTCCTCTCTTGTGCGCACCAATCCATCTGTCAGAGTGTTGGCCAATTCGACCGCATCATCTATCGTTTGGGGTCTCGCAGCCTTAACTATATCACGAATCTCGCTAATCAGTCCCCAGATGTAGTGAGAAATAAGTACCGGTTCTGGCGAAGCCAGAGTTGGTACGATTCTAGCATACTCGAAGAAATTTCGAAGTATACCCTCGACAGTCAACATCCACCATTCGGTGGTTCAGGAACTTGTTTGTCATTTGTTCCTTCTCATAGGCGGGACAAATTTTTCTTTCCACCAACTCTTTAAATTCCGCCCAACTCATGGCGTAAGCCACATCACTTCCTTTTGGCTGCAGCACCGTGTTCCACCATTCTAATGCCTCTTCCTTGAAAAGGTGGGATGCATACATAACATTGTCTTCCTCTGCGCATTTACTTATTTTGATTACTGCTTAGGTCTTTTCTAACCAACGCAGTGCGGCAGTCGCCCCTTCATTGCCTGCAAATTCAACTGGCTTACAGGCAAGAAATTCCTTATTAGTGCAACCAGGTGTTGCAACTTTCATTTTCTTAAGTATTGGGGCTTGAACCACATTATTATTATTATTGCCGCACCCGTTTACACTGTTACTGAAATTATCTTCGCGAGTGCGTTTGCTGTGGTTGCCTTGTGAAGGTTCAACGGGGTTTTTAACAGCAGCGACGATTGCCGGGATAACATTGGCTATTCCCTGAGCAACGATATTTTCTATATCTTGCCGATTAAGAAAGTGATCCTCATTGTGTTGTTCAGATTGATTAACTTCATTGACCGGTTCATTTATTGCGTTTTCCATCTGTTAATTAACAATACATATAAATTATTGGTACAAAATTGATAACAATTAAACACAGCAAGACAATCACAACACAGTTAAGTCAACACGTATAGCCAAAATTGTCGACCTTGCGACATTCATATTTTTATATAATATTATGCATCCGTACACACCAGGTATTTACATATGTTTTATTTTAGGATTATTATACAATATTATTATTTGTTCCCTACATATTAGTATTTTACAAACACTCCATCACAGTTAGCTGGCTTCTCAGAAACGACGCTCCCTCTCATCGTATTTCCATGTGATGTTTTCCCCTACTTCACGAATCCGATTTCCCACATCCACCAGTTCCTCGCCATATCGGCGTAATTCGGCAACGTTCTCGGCGCTCATCGGTGGGAAAGGTGCAGGTTCAGGATCAAACTAGGGAAAATAAACATTAGGGTTATTCATGAAGTTCTGAAAATGCCAGTCGCTCGTCCACCACTCTACTAACTGCCCTGTAAAAGGTTGTGGGTTGACAATAGGGTCCGGTATAGCAGGTTCCAAATTAATTGGAAGTTCAGATTGGGCTGGGAAATTGAAAAGGGTTTCGTCGGCTGGTTTGATAAGGTCACAGTTTGCCAGTTTCCTATCACGCTCTTCCCAAGGTGGCATTTCCTGGGCTTGACCGGAACTTTCTCCTATTTCCTTTCCTTTTCCTTTATCCTTTGGATCCTCGGTCTTTTTCACCTTCTGGGCAGCTGGCTTCTTCCTTCGTCCACGTTTCCAGTCCAGGATTCTTCTCCTCTTTTTAGGCTTGGGTTTCTCCTGGGGGCTGGGCCTGGAATACTAGTGGCTTCTCGGTATCATCTTGATAGCCGGATTGGGTCCCTGTTGTATCCATATCGGTGGTATGGATTGTAAAGTTTCGGAGTGCCTCCGACAGTTCATTCATGTTGTTTAGCACACATGAAGAAACAAACAAAATTCAAGTTAAAATTTTATTTTGTGTAACTTAAATTTTCACAGAATCACAAAATGGCAACCTGAAAAATTAAGTATTTCTAAATACTTAATTGGCTTAAATCAATGGCTCTGATACCACCTTTTTCTGTCACGGCCCCCGGCCCGGTCTTACCCGGTCCAGAAGCCGCGGAACAGAAATCCGTGGTATTGGTGTTTAATTTGGCAGCGGAAATTTTAACAGGATCGTTTAAACTGAAAACACCTGTTTATTTTATTTAGAATATCGGGACAAACACCGTAATTTACAATAAAGGAAATTTCACTGGCAAATTCCTGGATTACAAAACATGTTTATTTATTTACTGAGCCACATTGTTTAAGCTTGAGTGCTCCACGGCACTTTTCCGTGTTCACAGTAAATCACCTGAAACATGTTTAAAAAGATTTTATCAGCAGGGAAATACTGGCGAGTCATTCAATTTACACGAAATGACACATTGTTACAATTTACAGCATTAAGGGTTTTTATATTTACACATATCTTATAATTAGCTGGTTCAGCTGTCACTCGACCGAATCTATGACTTTGGACATATCACTAATTAGGCTCGCCCACCTAAAGTGATAAATCGTTAGTAGTAATGTGCACAAAACCCCCACTTACTGCCAGTAATTAAAGATTAGCAAAGACTTAATCACTGTAAAGTATAACTGGAAAACATTTAGGGTTTTGCAAATAATTTGGTAAAAAGAGAATGACTCACATCGCACGTTTAGTTGGACAGAGTTTTGCCTACGGATTAAGCTTGGTAACCTAGTTAAAATAACAATGCACACGAAACTAGGTTAGTAACTTAATAAAACATTTACGATAAATTCACGAAATCAAAACCCTCACGACGAATGACAAAGTATAGCCCGAATTGAGGCAGCACTTAAACATCCATCGGATCGGTTTCAATCGATCGGACATTGTATCGTAGCAGTGATCGAGTTATTACCATGTTGTCGCAGCAGAGGTCGGGATTATGGGTATATTGAACGAAACAACGGATATTTGAGTGTACGTTGTGAATTTTTACGTCGAAACAGAACAGCCATGCAAGTGTCAAACCCTGCCTTATATACTGAAAATTGGCCTCCCCCGCGTGTCGCGCCAGGCTCCCTAGCCCCTAGCGCGTGTCGCGACAGCGCCCATTTTAGGCTAGGGTAGCCTCGTGTCTAGCATAGCCCAGGTGAGTCAGCTTGAACGATTTTTTCGTGATTTAACTTCGTTTTGTGAAGATAATTATCAATTAGGGATACCCCCCTTGTGTTTTAGGGGGCCCTGATCCTAGTTTGATCGTTTTAAAATTTATGGGTCATGCCATACTATTTGGGGGTCTCAATTAGGGTTTCCTAATGTGCACTATTAAAATAAGAAATAATAATTTTGGCAAGGGTTGTTACAACACTTGACAACCTCCTGGAAGCAGCTTTTCTTGCCACAATACCTTTCTTCATCAATTAGGAATCTGATGCCGTCACGAAACACATTCCTTAAATTGTAGCCATTTTTTTAGTGTTTATTTTTTGGTGTCTAATACGCATATATATCACTGATGTGCTGAATATGGTCTAATAAAAACTAACCTAATCTAGACACGCTAGTTTTAAATTTATAAACTAAGACTCTCTAAATGCTAGACCACTGACAGGCAAGTGTACCTATCGTACGTAGTAAAGCCTAATGAAGTCCGAGTATCGAACCCACGAGACACTAGCGACGCTAAACTAGACTCTGACTCAACTAATTACTTAATTGATTTAATTTGTGTTTTGAGGGTTTTAATTAACTAATTCTACTAAAGCGAGTAAACGAAGGAACAAAGCAAGAAAAATGGTGAAGTGACGGGAAGCAGACAATGATGAGAAAGAACTACCCATGCTTCGAATCCCTATGACCAACCCATGACCTCTAGTCCTGACCAATGGCTAAAGCTCCGAATCTACCCAGAAAACCTCCCGCTAAGGATGATAAACCAAAATAGAAGATGGAACAGATTGATGAAGTGCTAAATTAGAAACGACTCGAGCTATCGATACCGAATCCCATGACTATCAGATTAAAAACAACTATGGTGCTAAAATCCTCCGGTCATGAAGCTAAACCTGCTAAATAATTGAAAACCTAGGAAACCCTAAACGCGAATAATTAGCCGGATCCGAGCTATCGGTCACCAAAACTACCAAACAACGCCTAGCTAATAACCTAGCAATCCTGACTCGTCCCTAGAGTTGCCAAAAAAGGATGCACACTATACTCAGTTGATTTTAATTAATTTAGTTAAACTTGAATTATTTCTAATCTCAAGCTCTAGACCGAAAACCTAATAGATTAACGAACCTAGAATGATCTAAATAGTTCCAGACCAGACTAACAAGATCACCTAACCAAACAACCAATCACAACCAAGACAAACACACAAATTCATAAACAATCACAAAGCAGGAATATGTAAATCATCCTAATTTAATCATTAGTCAAAACCGAATAGTCAAAACATTAAATCATAGTTCATCTAAGCCTAGGTAGTCTAAGAAGATTAGTCAAGAATCATAGTCCCTAAAAAGAAACAAGTCTCAAATAATAAATAAGTCATAGTATCAAATCTGAAAACACAAAGTCTTAACAAAATTGAATACTAATAAATATCAAACCCGGACTAGAATCTTGATCGCGACTTGAACCCTCGAACCAACTCTTTTCTTACTTTTTTTCTCTTTTGTTTTTCTTGTTCGAATCCTTCACTGCCTCTACAGCCGCCTCCAACTAATCTGCCGTATACCTTCTGTTCGTCCCCTAATGATACTATTTATTGGCAGCCTTCCTTTTTTCGTTGATCTTTTTCTTGTTGTCGCTCAACACAAAACAAATGGGCTTGGTCCATGCGTCACAAGAAAGTCAAGTTGACTGGGTCATGTGCTCCACCAAATAACAGCCCAATGTCACGTGCGTCTGATCTTCTTTTAATTGTTGTTGCTGCCGTCAATGTTAATATATCTTTCAATATTCTTTTTTATTTCTTTTTTTTTTTTTTATAAATTGTTTATGTTATAATAAGTGCACTTTACATCAATATCGCAGGTAAGCGAGCAACAAGCTGCGCCGCTACCCCTTTCTGAATAGCAAACCCTAGCCTATTAAAGACAAACCCCTGCCCCCCTGTTGATGAGCAACTGTTATGGACAACCTTTTGGACCCTAGTCAACAAACGGATAGCTTCTGGAGCTAGGGAGCCAAATGTGTCGAAGGCGAAGGGGACAAATGCATGTTGGTTATCAGCACATGCTTTAGCGTGTTTATCCACCTTTTTTGATTCTGCTCTCCTTATAGCTTGTCCTGCTACAAACCTGTTTTTCCCTTAAACCAGCTAAGGGAGAGACTCCTGTGAGATCCACACAAGCATGTTTCCCTCCCGCCCAGCCAAAGACGAGCAGATCCGCTGGTCTCAGTGTAGATCTCCCTTCCATGGGGTCTGTAAGGAAATTCACAGGGGCCTCCTTCTTCGCAGAAATCCCCGCTCTCCTCAAGATGTCCCCCAAAACATCCCTCACCCAGTCATGCCGATATTTGAAACCAGGGAGCTCCTTACAATGAACAGCATGCTCCCCGTATTTATCCATGCAGGCTTTACGGCAGATTGGGCAGGTTTCGTCTTCTGGATACATAGGGATCATCAGCCGGTATTTGAGGATAGCCCTATACTCAACAGCCGACATGCATTGCCCCAGCCCCTCGATCGGGATAACAGTCAAAAAGTCTTGCGCATGGGGGCCTTTCAAGCACTCAATCACCGCCTTCTGGCGGGGAGACAGCCGTCCAATGTTGCTCTTTCCTTCCAAACAGCCGTCCACCTCTCTATTTATTTTCTTTTTGTGCTTAATGACCTAGCCCACAAGATTAGTAGAGCCCACTTTTCACCAAGATATACACACGTAACTCATATTTAATTTCCAAACTTCCATAGCTCCATAACCTACATAGGAAGCCTTTTCTATTTTAGTTGCATTTTTAAGCCCACAAAAACCTTTTTTAAATGTGTTCGTTATATAGCCCAACACCACTTAATTAAAACACATTAATGTCTTTTTTTTTTCTTCCAAACATCACGTAAGAATCCTCAATTCATTTAATGAGCACTACTAACACAATTAACTTCTATTAAATTCACACGATTCAATTCATTTCAACTAATTTACTTCATATATTTATTTATCTTTCACATTCTAAATATGAATCAACTACTAGTAATATTCAATCAAAGTTAACTCAAAACTCATTCAAAGTGCATGAAATATTTATTAAATTTATATATAATTTAGACCACATCAATCACCATTGTTCTTGATTTTCTTAAATGTATATCTCTTAAATGTCTACATATACACGTGTGATTTAGTTTACGGATATTTTTCAATGTCGAGAACCTCGATCAGATAGTAAAAAAGGCGAAAGGTTCACAATGGTGTAAAACTAAAATGGGATATACCGTGCTATTATTCGAGTTACAGAAACAAGGGCCAAACCAACCACCCAAGAATGGAATCGTCGAGCGAAAACACTTGACAACCTCCTGAAAGCAGCTTTTTTTGCCACCAGACCTTTCTCCATCAATTAGGAATCTGATGCCGTCACTAAACACATTCCTTAAATTGTAGCCATTTTTGAGTATTTATTTTTTGGTGTCTAATCCGCATATATATCACCATTGCTCGTGATTTTCTTGACTGTATATCTCTTAAATGTCAACATATACACGTGTGATTTAGTTTACGAAGATTTTTCAATGCCGAGAACCTCGATCAGAGAGTAAAAAAGGCGTAAGGTTCACAATGGTGTAAAACTAAAATGTGATATACCGGGCTAGGATTTGAGTTACAGGAACAAGGGCCAAACCAACCACCCAAGAATAGAATCATTGAGCGAAAATAATTGACAACCTCCTGGAAACAGCTTTTCTTGCCACGAGACCTTTCTCCATCAATTAGGAATCTGATATCGTCACTAAACACATTTCTTAAATTGTAACCATTTTTTGCGTGTTTATTTTTTGGTGTCTAATCCGCATATATATCACCATTGCTATTGATTTTCTTGACTGTATATCTCTTAAATATCAACATATACACGTGTGATTTAGTTTACGAAGATTTTTCAATGCCGAGAACCTCGATCAGAGAGTAAAAAGGGCGTAAGGTTCACAATGGTGTAAAACTAAAATGGGATATACAGGGCTAGGATTCGAGTTAGAGGAACAAGGGCCAAACCAACCACCCAAGAATAGAATCGTCGAGCGAAAACACTTGACAACCTCCTGGAAGCGGCTTTTCTTGCCACAAGACATTTCTCCATCAATTAGGAATCTGATGTCGTCACTAAGCACATTCCTTAAATTGTAGCCATTTTTTGAGTGTTTATTTTTTGGTGTCTAATCCGCATATATATCATCATTTCTCTTGATTTTCTTAACTGTATATCTCTTAAATGTCAACATATACACGTGTGATTTAGTTTACGAAAATTTTTCAATGCCGAGAACCTCGATCAGAGAGTAAAAAAGGCATAAGGTTCAGAATGGTGTAAAACTAAAATGGGATATACCGAGCTAGGATTCGAGTTACAGGAACAAGGGCCAAACCAACCACCCAAGAATGGAATCGTCAAGCGGAAACACTTGACAACCTCCTGGAAGCAGTTTTTCTTGCCACAAGACCTTTCTCCATCAATTAGGAATCTGATGCCATCACTAAACACATTCCTTAAATTGTAGCCATTTTTTGAGTGTTTATTTCTTCAATTCTTCTATAAGTTGTCAAAACTCTTGACCACTTAAAAACACAGTACAACCTGCTTTATGCTGAAACAATCAACAACCGAGGCTAATGATCAATAATATACAGACATAGAGAAGAAAGCTGAAATAATATTGGCATTTTAAAGTGTATGAAGAATAAAGATATGAGTTGTTATGTTTTATTTATTATAGCATCAGATTTTTAGCACTCCTTAAGAACCTGTTAATAAGAATTGAAAGATAACAAATAAGAGGATAGGTTCGCTATCTTCGTATACTTGCATCTAAACCCGATGAAACCAAATTACCAGTACCAATACCATAGCGATATTTGGTAATAAAATCTCTTCTCTATTACTTAACTTGAATATTTAACTAATTAGTGCAGTGACTATTAATGGATCAAAATGTAAAATTCCGCACTAATGAAAAACTGACTTTTGTGGAACAAAAAGTGAAATATTCCATAAAGTTGAGTTGAGTTTTGAGAGAGAATAGAGGTTTGTTTTTTTAAAGAAAGAATCATACAAACTCAGGGACTAAATTATCAAGTTTTGGTAATTGTTTAAAACCAAAAAACTTGCCTAGACCTTCTCCGTTTCCTTTGATTGTTCAAACCCGACAATTTATGAATTTTCTGGCAACACCCAAATCATCGAGATCTTCACGCATTTTGATCTCGATTATCATTTGTTCCATCATTCCATAAATTGTTCACATATCATTCAACCAATATAGCATCAATTCAATTTAAAACCGAATACTAACTCTAAAAGTTGAAACATTCCAATTAACATTTGTCGGTCACAATTAGTATATAACAAAACCTCCAAACAACATTGCGAATACTTACCACTCAATAATCACCCTCAATTTTCTCTCTGCCTTCACCAGAATTAACCTGCAATCGTCAGAATCTAGGACTCTCCGACCAACGTTCGTTCTTCGTTAATTACTTAGTAACCCGTAATTCTTTTGCACATTTTCTGTTTGTCCTTGTTCAAGGGTTAAAAGCCCTAAGGTAACTGATAGCAAGCATCACGTATGCATGATTAATTAATGGAAGTAGGACTTAGGTTTTCGATTGAACGATTTGGGAATTAGGACGACAGCCACATTTAATGTATAAGATGAATTCTTTAAATATAAGATTCTAAATTTTACAAGTTACAATAATGGCCCCTGTTATCAAATATAATTAATTAAAAAATAGACTCTCTAGTTATTAAAGGACATTTTAGTAAGACTTAATAAAAAATTTAACATGGTTTGACCTTAGTACTCAACATTGTGACAAATTAAAACGTTAATACCTGATTTTGCAATAAAAAACTATTAGTACCCGATATTGAAATTTGACAAAAACCGCAAGGACCAACGATGTAATTTTTTATATTTTTAATGTTTGTAATGGTGTATATGAAATTGCTCCTTTTAAAAAATATATACAAATAAAGATATACTCTATTAAAATTCTATATCTACTTAGGGTTTAAATTTATATCACAGTATGAATCTTACACGGAATTTATGGGTTTAGGTGTACTTTAAACGAGTATGGGTTAGTTTCTGGTCGACCAATGATTGTGTTTAGCTATATGAGTTGAGTGCAAGTCAACCTGACGGGTTCACATATTGATCCATTTAACACATTTTTTTTAACTTTTGAAGTCGTTACATAGATGATGCTTTATGTATGACCATATTGCAGTTTTAGTCAATAGCTTTTACTAATTACACCTGTAGTCTAAGAGTTTGCTAAAACATGTGATCAAAAGAACGTGAATTATGGGCAAAAGTGATAAAATCAATACACGACAGTAAAAGATGTTATAAAATTATTCCGATTAACAATAATTATACAGGTATGTGGAAAGATATTGTGGCTGCAGGTAAAGAGCTTGGAGGCATAGGAATTTCGATATCAGAAGAGATCGTGGCAGAAGTGGGATCAGGGAGTACAGTGAAGTTCTGGCTAGATAATTGGTGTGGAGGCAAGATATTTAAAGAAAGCTACCCAGCGCTTTTCAAGATTGCTACGAACAGACAAGCGAAAGTGGCAGATTGTGTTATTAAGTTAGAGAACGAAAACCAGTGGAGATTAGGATGGGAAAGACCACCAAATACCGAAGTGGAATGGGCTCAATGGACCAGCATGCTGCAACAACTAAACAACGTTAAACTCAAACCTGGAGAGGATCGGTGGAAGTGGAAAACGGACGATAAAGGTGAGTTCTCGGTTGCAGCTGTCAGGAAACAGATAATAAACACAAGATGGAGTCGGAACAGAGGAGCAATGGAAGCATTGGAACAAGTGGTTACCACCGAGAGTTAATTACTTTACGTGGAGAGCAACAATCGGAAGAATACCAGTCAAAGATGAATTAATTAGGAGAAGGATACCGGTTAACAGCCAACTATGTTCAAGATGCGAGATACAACATAAATCGGTAGACCACCTTATTTGCGGCTGCGCATCATCAAATGCAGTTTGGAAAAATATATTCTTCTGGTTGAAGCTACCAACGCTACTGAATTCCTAGGCTGCAGAGAGGCTCTAGAATACGTCAATGGTTTAGCAGGATCGAACGAATGGAAGAAAATCATTAGCGTAGTGTTTCAGACGACTGTGGAATATTTGGAAGGCTCGGAACGAAAAGGAGTTTGAATGCAACTTACGAACCAGCAATGATATAGTAGAAACGATAATGGCGGACAGCTTCATTTGGCTAAAAAGTAGATCAAAATTCCAGGATATTGTATGGGAACGATGGACAGATTTCAATATTCGAGATATAGTGAGATAGTGTAATAGCGGTGGGTGTTGTACGTTTTATTTTGCTTGTTTTTTCTGTTTTGTACTTTGGGATTTTACAGCATATGCTGGCTCTGTTCTATTAATCATAGAATCTTACCGTTAAAAAAAAAAAACATGAATTGACTGAGGTGATGATTTTTTTTTCTGTTGTTTTTAGCAAACCCTTAAGTGTGTAATTAATGAAACCCAGGGATCAAAACACCAACATCACAATGCCTTAGGGACCAGCTGTATAATTATTTCTAAACCATTTTAGTTGCTTACGTTATAACTTAGATTATTTGCGTTAAAACTTAGAATTAAAAGAGAAGTGATTATTAAGATTTATGGTTTAAACGTAATTGTTTATACATTGTAGTTTTTATGTTGTAAATTTATAATTTTAAAGTATTAACGAGTAATATTACACAATTATACCAAAGCCTTCTAGGTTTCCTATTAAAGTCACTTAATGTTTCTTTTTTCATTTAACGTCACTCAACTTTTATTAGGTTTTCAGTATTTTATATATATATATAGGGTAAAGATCAAATAGGAAGTTAATTTTCACTAGTAAGGATAGGAAGCCATAGGATTATGACATGTGGCAAATTTTAAAATAAAGAGAAAGGGTATTTTAGTCAATCCAACTCCTTCTTCTTCCTTTTTCAAAACCCAGTAAATTCAAAAACCCATCATTTTCAAAACCCACCATCTTCAACTATTTCTTCACTTTCTATCTCAATAATCACTACATTATAGTGCGATTTTCATCACAAATCAATGATTCAGAACCCGATCAACGTGTTCTTCAGCTTTTTTTTGAAGAAAACCCAGTTTAATTTCATAAAAAAATCTCGTTTTTTCCGGTGATTTTGGAGATAATCAGTCGATTCGTTCGATTCAAGCGTTGATAAGTGTTTCAATCATTCAAAATTCATCAATTGTTGAAGAAACCACTTCGATCCATGTAAGAAATTCTTTAATTTCATTTTTACGATCTGGGTTTTTGATTTACTTATTGCGTTTTACGATCATGGCGGGGGTCCGGGGGCGGCAGCCCCCGGTAGCGGGGTCCCAGGGGCGGCAGCCCCTGGCGGTGTCCAAGGGGCAGAGCCCCTGGCTGGGGTTGAGCTGTAATAAAAATGCATCAGAAAAATTAATTTTCCAGAAATTGGCTCATTTCGAAGACAATAATTCGTAGACAATTCAGACAGTTCACAGTCCCAGACAGTTCCCAGACAGTTTTATATGTCCATTGCGTTTTAGAAATAAGAGTGTTTTCACAGTCCCAGACAGTTCCCAGACAGTTTCAGTCCTTTCTGGCTATTGCGTTTTAGAAAAAAACATATTTTTAAGTGTTTTTAGTCATTGCGTTTTAGGTAAAACACATTTTTGAAGTGTTTTTAGTCATTGCGTTTTAGGTAACACACATTTTTAGGTGTTTTCGGTCCATTGCGTTTTAGAATGAGTCATTTTTAAGTCCTTTCTGGCTATTGCGTTTTAGAAAAAACATATTTTTAAGTGTTTTTAGTCATTGCGTTTTAGGTAAAACACATTTTTAGGGTTTTTTTTTCATTGCGTTTTACGTAACTGGGGGTTTTTCTATTGCGTTTTACGCAACTGGGTTTTGAATTTTTTTTTTTGAAAATATAGCAATAGTATACTCGTTTTAAAGATAAAAAAACGCTCGTTTTTTTGGTGCAATTTTTATAAAAAAATAATGTCGTATGAAAGAGTTATTAACGTTTAAAAAATGGGGGGGAATTGGAGGAGAGAGAAACTATTGGCTTACTTGACTAGAATGCCCCTGAAAAAAGTCACGCCCCTCTTTTCTTACTTTCAATCTCCCTGATTTAATCTTAGCCCTTGATTAACTTAATGGATGGTCAAGATCACTTCCTATCCTTCCTAGCCAAATTAACTTCCTATTGTATCTCCACCCTATATATATATATAGGGAGAAGATCATGCGAGAACCACCTCTTATTGCGAGAACCGCGAGAACCAATGTGAACACAACAAAAAAAATGCCTAAAAATAGCTAAAAATCACACAATTTTTTTTTTTAATATTTTTTATATAAAAATCGCTACTTTTCGAAGCAAAAAAAAAAAATTAAAATTTTTTTTGCCACTAAAAGTAGCGATTTGAGCATAAAAAATATTAAAAAAAAAAATTTTATATTTTTTTTTTATTTTTAAAGATTTTTTTAGGTTGTTTGGGGGTTTAGTTTTTAGCATTTTAGCTTAGGGGGGGGGGGGGGTTTAGGTTTTTAGGGGGTGGGGGAGGGGGGTTTAGGTTTTTTTTGGGGGGGGGGGGGGGTGGGGGGGTTTAGGTTTTTTTTTTTTTGGGGGGGGGGTTGGGGGTTAGGTTTTTTTAGGTTTTTTTTAGCTGTTTTAGGTTGTGTTCACATTGGTTCTCGCGGTTCTCGCAATAAATGGAGTTCTCGCATGAGCCCCTCCCTATATCTATATCTATATCTATATCTATATCTATATCTATATCTATATCTATATCTATATCTATACTACTTTATAATACATATTAGAAGGACTTCTTAAAGTCCATAAAAATTTCCTGAAAACATCCCTAAAGCATGCTGTACAACCCTCTAAAGCACAATATAATTTACAATTCCAATTATGCCCTTCACTAAAAAAAACACACGGGATACAACATCAGATGCATAATGTACAGCACTTAAAGCATAAAGAAACACAAAAAATTTACCCTTCAACTGGTTCATTTTCAGCCATCCATTTCCCTCACTTTTTCACACGGATCGTGATCTAAGGGCTGATATTCACTTCACACATATCAACCATTCTATTCCCTCTCAAACACCCATTATCTTCTTTTATTTTCATTTGCAGATGGAAGAACCGAGAAGAGAGAGAGAGAGAGAGAGAGAGAGAGAGAGAGAGAAAGAGAGAGAGAAAGAGAGAGAAGGTAGAGGTGGAAAATGGAACTAGGGTTCCGGCGACGACAAGATACAACGAGGTTGAACGGTGGCGGTAATAACTCAAAGTGCTCAGATCTGGAATCCTAGGGTTCGGCTCTTTATCTTTATGCATCAATTTCGCTTGTATCTGCTTTAATTTTGAACGTATGATAGTGTAAAGCTGTTTGCTTTTAGGGTTTTGCGTTTGGTTGATTTGGGTATGCTAGGGTTTGTGTTTCTTGGTTGTGGAGTTTTATATTTGGATAAAAATGTTTGCTTTTTTGTATTAAGATCTGCTGTCTCATATGTTATTATTGATTATTTTTGTAGTTGTGAAATGATGGTGATGATTTAATTAGGGTTTGTTAATCTTGAAATCACTTTTTACAGCCTATTTTTCAAGCAGGAAATGGAGCTTTCTTTGATTGGGCTCCAGAATGCTGGCAAAACTTCTCTTGTTAATGTTGTTGTTGTAAGTATATTAATGCATTTCATTCGCATCTGAATCCGGTTTCTTGAAAGTTATCGGTAACACAGGTTATAACTGTTTTTCTTTTTGTGTTATTTTGTTTGTAGACGAGTGGATATAGCCAGGACATGATCCCGACTGTGAGTTTTCTTCAAGTTTTACATTATTATTGGTCTTTACAAAGTTTTTAATTATATTAGTGCATCTTATAAAAGAAAAAATGTCGTTTAGGTGGGATTCAATATGCGCAAGGTAACTAAAGGAAATGTGACAATAAAGCTGTGGGATCTTGGAGGTCAACCCCGGTTTCGCAGTATGTGGGAGAGGTATTGCCGTGCAGTTTCTGCTATCGTGTAAGTTACTTTCACTAAAACACTTTTTTGAGAACATTTGACTTATGATTTGTTAAAAGTAATTAATTTTGTTGATTTCGTTTTGGATGTGTGCGGTTACGTTGTGGATGCTGCAGATCATGATAACCTGAGCATTTCAAAGGGTGAACTCCATGATCTTTTAAGCAAACCAGCATTGAGTGGTATTCCTTTGCTGGTTTTGGGCAACAAAATTGATAAGGCTGGTGCCCTTTCTAAGCAAGCTTTGACAGATCAAATGTAAGGCCTTTTTTTAAGTTTTATCATTCCATATCCTCATCCCTACAATTTAACTAAAAATCACCATTCCTTAAATTTATCTCACTTTTTAAAAACTCCCACATCCCATTCTCTATCCCTAAATATATAAGGGTTCACTTTAGTTTTTCCCAAATATAGGGATTCCATTTTGTTTTCTCCTCAAAATATGAGGATAGGGTATGGGATGGAATGGAATGGTGTTTTTTGTGATTTCACTAAATTCTAAGGATGGGGTTGGGAATGCTCAACATACCTCAATTACAAATAACCCTAAATTTAATATTTTGACATATGATTATTAAATCACTCAAGCATATGTAAAAAAATGGTTTTTAGAGCCACAGGTTACAAATTTATTATATAATTTTTTCTCTTTTCAGGTGTTTTAATTGAAATTTAATTCTAATTGCAGGTAGTTGGATTGGATTTATTGGATGATGATAGCAAGCCAAAAAGGCATATTCAATCCCGCCTTGATACTTTGTGTGTTTTTGTTAAGCAAATCTCTATACCCTAAATAAGGTAAGTGTACGGATTAATCAATTTTTTTTAATCATTCACACCTGTGTTGATATCTTTGAATTTATTTCAACTTCTTAATCTTAGAGCATGACAACCATCTCCGTCCTCCTTGTGGGGTGGTATTTCTAAATACAAAGTCCTTCACTATTGTTTGTCATAGGTTGTTAGCTTAACTTGTAAGTTGGTGATTTACCAATACAGGCAGGTGACATTGACCATCTAGCTGTCATTTCTTACAACTCATAATATTGCACATGGATTGATCTCAGAAAATCTCCTGTACTACAATATCTATACTACCTTGCCCAGGTAATTGATAATCTCCCCTGTCCTGATTGGTGCTTATTGCTTAGTGCTAGATGTAACAGAATGAGCGGATAAAGTAACAGGTCATAATCGGATATCTTTTGCTTTATATTTTACCATTTTTTCTGTTCATTTAGTGTCAAAAACGTTATATTGCTTCCATAACAATATAATAATAATAATATAAGTTCCATGCTTTTGAGACCGGATCGCTACCAGTTAAACCAGCCGGTTTTCGTCGACTTGCGGTTGAACCACCGAACCGCTGTCATTGGTCACCAGTAGTGGTAACTTAGTGACCTAAAGAAGTAGTTAGGTGAGCCAAAAAGCTTAGCAATTAAAGATCTTTCTTTTCTTGATGTTCAATTGTTTTAGTTAAGTTTCTCAATATACATGTTTTCAATGGATTAGTTTCATCCGTTAAATTTTATATTTAGATTAGTTTCTCAATAGAAATCCAAGTAAACACTACTTGCATCTTATGTTTGTGAGTTACTAAACGACATCTACTACTGGGACGTATTTGTATGAGAGCTAATATTACAATCTGTATCCATAATGTTATGTTTGTTTTCATTTAAAAAAGTTAAAATTTTGTGTTCTTAGTTTATACTGAACTCTGGACTAATTTGATTCATAATTTTGGTTCAATACATGCAATTTGCAATGATTAATCATTTAACTTATACTTTAATGACACATGCAGGTTTCAAACGCTAACAAATGGGCTATCAAGCAATCAGTTGTTTCATGAGGCGCAAGGTTTACTCATAGCTGCTATAATTCCCATGGCATTTTTTACTCTCTATTTTTTATCTGATGATTCCGTTGGGTTTTTACCCGCTTTGTGTATATTTCTAAGTACTGCATTATGATAAACTAATAAGATTATGTTTTATAAAACATAAGGTATTTAAAATTGATTTCAGAAAAAAAAAAAAAACCGTTTTAAATACGACGACTGTTTTTGACACACTAACTTTTATTTTGATTTTCCATTCAATAATTCTTAAATGTACATTTTGGTTTAGGGAACTATTAGAGTATACAGAGGTGGTTCTTAAATATACGACGACTCTTTTTCACCATGAACAAAGATTCTTCTCCACCATAGTCTTGAGACGTATCATCCTCAAATCGAAAATTGTAGAACTTGATACACACAATCAAGCCGTTAAACGACCATAAATGATGGGTCAAACTCAAACAAAGTCAAAATTTGTAGAACTTGAGAACATGGTCCATACAGTTGATGTATGGAATGATACACACAATCAAGCCGTTAAACGACCATAAAGGATGGGTCAAACTCAAACAAAGTCAAAATTTGTAGAACTTGAGAACATGGTCCATACAGTTGATGTATGGAATGGTACTCACTCAACTTCTTTTTTTACCAAATGGGTCAACAACCGAGCTAATTTTATTCTCTAATGGGTTGGTCTTTAAAATTTAAGCTAAATCGGAAATAAGGCCTTTCATGTATGAGTCGAATGTAGCCCAAAAGCTATTTCGGAATGTATAAAACCTCCTAAACCATTTGATTAAAGAAATTATAATATATTATAATTATATAAATTTTTATTCGAACGTCAACAAAGTACACATATGTTTATAACACCGAGTAAGAAAAGGGAAAACAAGCACATAAAGGCAAATTACATGTCTACAATATAAAAACAACTCATTTCTCTCCAGATAAAGCTTGCATATGATAAAAGGTGGCTTAATTGTTATTAAAGATTATTTTTACAAATACAAAAGTAGTGCCACCAAACTCATCTCTTTGGTGTGAACGTGATTAATTGGTGGGTGCACAAACGTCATTAAATCCCCATGACCGGTTTTAAAGTACGTTAACCGAAAATTTAGATTTTAGTTATGACCCAACCTAACTGAACCTTCTCATGCACACCCTTTGAATTACTAACAAGTGTTGTGTTTTCCGTTGATTCACGAATTTGGTTTTGGTTATGGCACAAAACGAACCACTTGTAGGAATACCATTTTTCTTTTCAAATAATTTTTCATCTCAAACAAACTTTCCCAAACCTATTCATCATGTTTAGCACTCGGAATTTTGAAAATTAGCTCTTCAACATCAGTTGTCGAAAATCTTTTTGAATTTTTCAAAATTTTATGCTAAAACACACTTTAAAATCTTTTTGGAATTTTGATTATAACGAAATGTAGTAAAGAAATATTTACAGACAATATTTTTGTGAGTTTGTGTAAGAGGATCATATCAGTTTTTGAGACAAATCACCAACACCGTTAAGCTTTAAACATTTTAAGTTCTAAACGATTCACTTAGATTGTCAGTATACTGATCCACTTAAATTTTCACACAAATTTCAACTGTTTCGAGATACGAGATTAATGTTTTAGAGACTTAAACTTATTTGCGTGTCCCATCTCAGAATATACTCTCGTATCCAAATCCCAATATTCAGTCTTACAGGTGAGTATACCTAGATGATATCTGTAAAGGGTTAAATGCGAGGGCCATGAGAGCTCAGGCTATTGCTTCTGCAAAATCAGAGAGATGATGGCTTCAACTTTTGGTGTGTTCCCTTTAGAGAATCTTTTCTTCAACAGCACATGATTAGCACTTTGCAATGTTTCATCATTTTTATGCTGAGGGGGTTGCTATATTTCAAGCAAGCGAAAAGTATTATACGGGGACTAGGCCACTGCTTCCGCAAAATCAGAAGTCCCGGGATAATACCCCAGATATCACTAAGCATAAAGACCTAGTATCTCAGAAAGAGGGACCTTTCAAACAAGATTTCGGGGGTTACCCATATATCCGAGAGATGTTCCCTACGAGATAAGTAAGTTTTAAATTTAGGTTTATATCTCGACACAATTTACTAAGCGTGTAAAAACCTACTGGCATATCATCAGTGAGACCGTTTATCACTTTTTTACTTTCCAATTCTTTAGCATGCCGTGAATGTCCACTGATGTACTATCATTTCCTCTTTTTCTCAACAAAACTCAATTTTAATTTTTCAATGTTTTTGACTTTTCAAATTTTCAAATATTTTTGGATTTTCCGAAATTTCTTACCCCCCTAAAATTCAAAATCATTTAAAAGAAATTTGAAAACAAACTGTACAAAATAAAGTGACAACCGTTGTGAATTACTTCAAATCGCCATCCACTTGGCATAAACAATCAGAACTCCCCCTTGCAACAAACTATTTTCCCATTATGATTTCAAAACACTTAAGTTTGTTTTAATCAAAAATGGGTTTTCCGGAAAATAAGTTTTGTTGAAATGCACAAACCATTTATAGGTTAGGGGTTCAATTCATCACCTTGTTCTTTCATATTCAATCTTTTGAAAAATATAACAGTTTTAAGTTCAATCAACAAATACCACTTGTAGGAAATCAAGTACAACTTAATGTCCCTGATTCACCACTTGTAGATTTTCACAAACACACAAAATTCAAGAAATATGCCGATTCCTGCTCCACTATTACCAACTAGGGAGCTCCGGCAAGTCCAGAGTTTAATCATAATAGGTTCTATCCCAGTTACCAACCTGGGATGACCCATCTTTACCTGGTTTCTTCGTTTTCTTCTCATAGAATTCCTTTACCCCTTTGACCTTCCTTTCAACCATTTTTCCAAAAATATTTTGAACTTTGGGGCTAAAAGCCTTTTCAACATCAAATTCTTTCTTTTCAGAAAATAACTGATTCGAAATCTCAACTTTACCAACTTTTTGTTTAAAATTTCCAGCCCTCAATGGTGGAAAATTTGCATCATCCATTGGCGGAACCGAATTTTCACTCTTTTTCTCAAACTGTGGCTCTTCTGACTTTGTGGAATCAGATTCATTGCCAGAAAATAGCTCATCTGATTTTGACGAATCAGAATCATTGCTAGAACTATCATCAGATTTCTTAACAACCCATTTTTGGTTGTCAAGATTTGCTTTTCTTTTGTAAAATCCTTTTGAACATTCACCAATCTCAAACTTAGAATTTTTGAAAACTTTAAATTGTTTGATTGGTGATTCATTCTCAACCATCTTTTCTTTCAGTTTTAGAGAAATTCCTTGTTTTGATTGGATTGCCTTTGGACAATTCCTGGCAATATGACCAAATGTTTTGCATTGAAAACAGGTTCTCGTTTCCTTTTTCTGAGCAACTTCCTTCTTCATTTCTTTTTGCTTCATAGCAAGGAATTCTTTGTTTGTCTGCTTTCTGAACAGGTGCTCTTTTTCTTCTTCAGTTGATGTTCCTGAAACAAAAACAGTTTTTGGTTTATAAGTTTTCTCATTTTTATAATTTTTCGGTGGAATAAAACCAAGTCCTTTTCTTTTGAAATTACCGTTATGGTTTGGTTTCTTTTGAAAACCAGAACCAGAACTGTAACCCTTTTTCTTATTTAACCTCTGTTTATCTCTTGAGGTGTACTTTTTAGGTTTTACAGAAAGATTTACATCTTTTATTTCAGAAATATTAATTTCTGTTAGTTTGAAAACCTTTTTGATCATTTCAGTTTTAACACCTCTTATTGGAAATTCATCATCAGAATATAATTTGTCAGAATCATTCAAAGTATATGCAACTTTGAATATTTCATCATCCAAATTAGATTTTGATAACATAAATTCTTTATTGTAAACCCGTTTGACCTTTTTGACGGTTTGACTTGACGTTTCAGACTTTGACTCTGAGTTTGACTCCGACTTTCACCCCTTAGTTTCATCGTTATCCAACACCTGATCGACCACTTTCTTTATTAATTCGGACTCATGATCAGTATCAGACGATGTGAAAGTAACATCGATGTTGTCTCACAAATTTTCTGAAGACTCAGACTCCCACTGTAAATTGGTTGCCTTTTTTACTCTTTCTGAATTTGGATTTCGTGGAGAATATCCATTTTCAAGCGGGGGTGGACACTTGTTGTAACTGCATCTTGTTTCTTACCAGAAATCTTCACTTCAGTATCCTTCTTCTTTTCAGAATTCTTTTCTTCAGATACTTCCTCTTCGTCAAACGCCTTCATGCCTTCAACGGTTGGATAAATCCTGTCAATAACATAAGAAGTACATGAGTAACTTTTTAACAACCTGTTTACTCTCTCTGTTTCAATCCTCTGAGTTTCCAGTTTTTGTTCCAGAACAACACACTTTTCAATATAATTGTTGACAATTTTCTGCTTTGTCATGAAAGCTCCTTGAAGTGTTTTCATAGTTGTTGCCTGTTCACTGCTTGATTGATTGTACTGATTCATTGCTTTGTTTTGAACATCATAGGATTCTTTCAATCTGTTCATGTTATGAATCAAAGTACTGGTTTGCTTTTTCACTGCTTCACAGTTTTCACATTTCACAGGAATCTTTTGTGCATCAGCTTCTACTTCAACTTTAAAAACTGGAATGTCTTTTACTTTCTTCCTTATCACACGAACTTCTTCATCATCACTGCTAACTGGTTTTTTTAACTTTCTTCTTTTTCACTCGAACTTTTTCATCATCACTGTCACTCTCTTCTAACATTCTTAAATGCTCTTTCATTCTTTTTGCATAATAATCATCATTATCACTATCTTCCTCAACTCGAGCAACAAATGCTTTATGATTTGACTTCTTGTTAGGATCATAATCATCCCAACTGAAATTTTCCCAAGTGAAACCTTCTGGAAGTCTTTCATCATCTTGATTTATCATTTTGTTCATCAAATATGCTTTCTTTGATGATTCCTCTTCAATCACCTTCCTAGCATGTGCAGTTTGTGTCTGTTGTTGATGTGGTTGTTGAGCAACTTGATGATAAATCGATTTTCAATAGTAATCATTGTTGTTGAATGGATTTTGAGCTCTACTTGCTTCGCGCTTTGTGCACTCTCGCTTGAAATGCCCTTTTTCCCTGCAACGAAAACAAGTAACTTTAGATTTATCAAAACCTAAAGTAGAAACATTTGCATCACGGAAATCATCTCTTCCCGTGATCTGTTTGAATTTTTCAGCTCTTCTCAACACACTAGCCAAACACCACTTAATATCTATTAACTCCATCTCTTCAGCATCGATCTGATCGTAATCCTCTTTAGTCAACATTGGATTTCCGATCCTTCTTGCAACTAAACTTTCATATGATTCTAACACAGTTACCAACAAAGACATGTGACTTTTTGCAACCTCTTCCGAGAAATTCTGACCATTCTCAAGGTTTAATGCAATGTTGCATTGTAACATCTTTCCATTCTTAGTTGCTGAAAAGTTTGGATCAAATGATGGATATGAAGAATATCCCGTTTTGCTGTTTGATCCTTGAGATGACTCTCCAGATGAACTTTTTGCATTGAAAGCAGTTTCGATCTTTGGTGAAAGATTGGTTTTGTCACTGATACCTCCTTTGTAATATAGGCCAATGTCTTGTTCACCATCAAAATCTTTCATTCTAGAGATCTTTCGTTGTTCCATCTCTTGAGCTTCAAGTTGTTCAATAAACTTGCTCAGTGTTAGATTGCTAAACCCTTTCTTGTTCCTTAACATCATAAGATATGTGCCCCAAACTTCATGTGGCAACGCATCAGCCAATTTTTCAATCAACTCTTCATTATCCTTTGTGATGCTCAACCTTTTCATGTTAACAATCAAATTGCAATATCTTTCTATGATCTGCTTGGTGCTTTCATTTTTTAAACCACGAAATAGATCGAACTCTTTTTTCAAAAGCGATTTTTTGTTTTTAATCATCTCTTGGCTCCCTAGAAACTTTGATTTTAATGCTTTCCAAATTGAATACGCACTCCCATTGTGTTGCAGTAAAACTAAGATATCTTCTTTAACAGCTTGATGTAATAGACTAATCATCATCTTTTCATTTTTGTATTTCTTTATATCATCAACACTTAGATCTTTGATAGCAATCTCCTCTTCATCATCATTCAATGGTCTGATATATTTCGTTTCAACACATTCCCAAGCATCCAAATAATTTGCTTGAACCCAGTTTTCGAAACGCTCATCCCATCCTTTATATTCCTCAATATTCATGAGCTTTGGTGGTTTTTGCATGGTGCCCGTTTCATTTTCCATGTTCAAGTTCTGAGTAAGAGTAGTAGGAGTACTCGGTGCAGTAGCAAATGCGTTATAAAATTCTTCTTCCATGATTTGGTAACAGAGTTCACAAACTTTGAGTTTCAAACGAAATACCAATCTCAAGCGAAATAACCTCTTCACACGGAATACCCTGTTCAAGCGAAATACCCTTGAAGACAATTTCAAACGAAAACAGTTCACACGAAATACCTTTTTCACACGAAATGACTGATTTCGTGCGAAATAACCAAACGAAATACCAGTTTGATGCGAAATAAGCTGATTTCGTGCGAAATAACTGGTTTCGTACGAAATACCAGAACTTTCAAACGGAATGAGAAAGCTATTTCGTACGAAATAGATGAAACTGATGCTATTCCGTGCGAAATACTGCTGATGTCATCAACTCGGCCATGTTTTTGTCAAATTGATCAGGTTTTAGTCCAATTTTAAGTCCAATTCTTTCAAGGCTTTGTTAAAACGCAGGTTCGCATATAATGTGAGAAATTCAAGTCATTTTAACCGTGAAAACAAGTGTAATTTTGAAAAAAGGTGTAGAAATCAGATTTTTGAGCTGAATCGGTAAGAACTCTTCCTCCTGAGCTCTGATACCACTTGTAGGATCGTTTTCTGACCCAAATGAGTCGTTCAGAAGAGTTTTTGTTCAATACGAAAGGCGGAAACAGACGTATCGAGTTGATTCAGCTTGCAATTCACTTTAAAATGTCTTTTGATTGATATAACAACGTTTTACAGCGAGTAGACACTTCGGCAGCAGTTCGGTACTGAAACCGGAAAGTTACAAATGACAAGACACATCAGGTATTTATAGGCCAGGCTATTTCGTACGAAAGTGTTCGTGCGAAATCAATTTCACACGAAATGGCTATTTCATGCGAAATACCCAGTTGATTTCGTGCGAAATAGCTGTTTGCTATTTCATGTGAAATACCCCTAAAACCTAATTTCTCGTACTTCGTGCTCTGATCTATCTAATACAATACAAGTCTCGATACAAGACGAAGTCGACAGACGTATGCACCAACAGAAATGTAATATTTTCGCTTGGAGATCGGAGTTGAATAGAATTCCGACGGGGGTGGCTTTGAGAGATAGAAATATTCCTGTCGAGGATATTTCGTGCCCTCTTTGTAATTTTGGAGACGAAACGGTTGATCACTTATTCACGTCATGTTACGTAGAGGCCATGGTGTGGCAGTTTGTGTGCTCATGGTGTAAGGTTCCCAACTTCGTGTTTTTTTCGATGCATGATCTCTTTGAACAACACTTGCTGGCTTCCTCGGAATTCAAGAAGGAGGCTTTGCACGGTATAATTATCATTGGTTGTTGGTGTATTTGGAAGGCTAGGAACGAGCTTAGGTTCGAGAACAAAGCGGTTAAGTTGGTGAATATTTTCAACGAGGTTAAGGCTTTTAGTTTTTTTGTGGTTCTCTAATAGATCGAAGTATAAAGAGGTAGATTGGTATAGTTGGTGTAAATTTGACACGATGTAGTTTTCTTTTTCTTGTTGTGTTGGTTGCCGGCCTGGTTTTTGGCCGGTTGTTTTAATGAAGTATACCTTTTGAAAAAAAAAAACACAATTTTTAGGTTGGTGTCTTGTTTACAAAAAAATATTAATTCGTGTTGGTGTTGATTCATGAGCCTGTGAATACAATCCACGTTTGCCGCCCTAGATTGCCTGGTCCCTAAATCATGCAATATAATTTCACAATTCAAAATTGTCAAACCGACCCATGTCCCTTCTGCGTACTTCTTCTAGCTTCCATACAATAATAATTGACTTCAAATGCTTTGACTCATCGAATGATGATCTCATTTTGGCCCTCAATCTCTCCTACTAGGATCAATTGTAATTTTCATAACTTATTTGGTTATCAGATTTTTTTTTTTCAAAAATGATATCGTTACTAAATGCAAGTTAAAAGTATATCGTCACTAAATGCATCAAGATAAACCTTTAATTATATAAGTGATGCTTATTGCTATTACAAAAATGATCCGATATAATATATTTGGTAATTAACAATAAATATAATTCACTGTCGCTAAATAAGATGCCATTAACTAATATATTAGATTATAAAGGTATATTTATAAGTTTAATAAATAATGTGAGTGTATGGTTAATTAATAGCCATACGAAACCTAAGAATTATTCACGAAGGAAGCAACACGTGTGTTATGCTCATGCATGAGTTATCGGGTAAGAAGAGTATTTGCGTTTTTTTTTTTTTTTTAATGGCTAATTTCTTTAATCCTTGTTGTCTGTGTGACTTGAACCCAATACCTCCCCTTCCTAACGTAGGTGTTTTTAAAGGATTTGTCTTTACCAATGGACCATCACCCTATTAGTATTTGCGTTCTTATAACTACACATGGTTAAAAAAACAAAAGCAAAAAATCATAAAATGCACATCTCCGGTTGATTCAAGGCTATAATCACCATTTTCACCAAAATTTACAATTCTTACGATCTTACAAGACAATTCCAATTGTTATGAAAACCTAATGAGTTGATTTGTTGTGTCGTCTTAATCTCTTTAAGAGAGTAACTTTAAGGGATTGCAGGTTGTGAGTTGTATAATTGGTAATTTTAATATAATCTTAGTTCTATAAAATGATTAGAAAAGAACATGCTTTTTTTAAAAGGAAAGTTTTATAGCACCACTTTAAGGCCCTATTTGGTGAATCAGAGCCTTTGACCGAATAAGTGGCTCCACTCCTCTGAATGGTTCAGCGACTCCTCAAATCTGAATGGTTAAGAGCTTAAAATCCCCATTCAGATGTCGAACCAAACATCAAAACCTTTGACCGAATCAGAGCTAACTTCTGATTGATTCCATTCAGATGTCATTCAAATGCAAACAAACAGGGCTTAAGTTCATCTTAATTAATAAAAACATAAGAAATTGGTTTTTAAAACAAATACTTTAAAAAAATGATTTAATTTATTATAGAATACATGACGATTGATTAAAAAGTTAATGATTGTTTTTGGTTTCATCACTAAAAAAATAAATAAATAACAAGGCTTACAGGTTGCGAATAAAAATAACCATATATGATATGACAATTCGTGTTAGTTTTCTCACAAAGTAAAATCATAAAATTTAATGTCTAAATATAATTAATAATACAAATTCATGCTATGAAATATCCAGAAAAGGCAAGATCTGTAAAATCAAAGAGATAGAGGCTGGGTGTAGAACCACCATTAAGAAAGACAACTTTCACAAGCCAGAATTGTTGCCAGGTATCTTCTTTGTACATCATAATCGGGTAGGGGTGGTTAAGTTAAGTTATGTAGAGTAGGGACGAAAAAAAAAAAAAAACTCGAGCCTGACAAATATACCGGAAACCTAAAGCATACAGGATGGGTATACACACCTGATATCCAACGGGTATGAGATTATATATTTAAAACTAAGCTTAGTGCATAACGGGCCTAAACATTGGTAGCAGGATCAAGTGATAGCATATAGCTATTTTTTAATGTTATATGGTATGTGATATTATTTTTAAGGTGTAATATACAAAGAGTTGTGTTGATTTATCACACACACTTGAAAAATGACGCTAATAAAAAAAACTATCTCTCTCATTAAATTAACAATAACATATAATAAAAAGAAGCTATTTATGTAATGAGAGAGAAAAAAAAAAGAGGTGACACAACTAAAAGTATGAACGTCTTAACAACATGATCTAAAAGAAATTTAATATTTAATCATATCAATCTTTCACACAAGCAATACACGACTAGGAAGGACCACACCAAGTTGTTCACGAGATATAGCCTAATCTTCATATGGTTGTTACGTGTCAGCCTTACTTCTGGCCCCACCAATGTTTCGTCAAGCGTCGCATGTGGCATGTGCATATCCTAATACTGCCAAAATACCACTTTTTGATGTTGCAATTTACATTGGAGCCCTCAGATGCTGTTGAAATTACATTCTCATAATGATCAACACTATGCGTACCGGTAACTATGACAAAAGTCTTACCGATCGAATATACCCACATCCCTTACTATTCCTATACCCGCTGTGTTAAGCTCGTATGAAACGGTCGTCTGAGGTACTTTTATGTCAAATCATACTCCCTTCTGAATTCTAAATGTCGTTTCATTGACCGTTTAATGACTTGGGGGTGGGGGGGGGGGGGGAGGGGTTGTGTGAAATCATAAAGCGAGGGCGTTGGTATACATGGCCCAAGTCATAACTTTCGGATTTAAAGAGAGTTCAATAATAACAATTACTAGGTTTGAAGGGGTATGGTCCCAAAAAGCCGCGCAGAACCATACTCCTTATACATTAATCTGACTAATCTATAGACGCCGCGCGGATAACTTGGTCAAAGCCTAAGCCGCGCGCGAGGTCCAAACAAGATTTCAGGTCAGATTCCACACTTAGCATCCTGAATGAAAGCCCTCAACCCCTAAACCTTGCGCCGGCTGGTTGGACACATGCCAATGGCCGCGCGAGGGTAGCGGCGCAGGTTCATTCCAGGAAGCATGAAAGGTACGAGTGGCAGAAGAGCAAGCCAATTAGCGTCCAACAGGCTATATTCTATCGTGCTCCACGATTAGCAATCGTGCAGGAGACAAAAGGTACACAAGGACGCCTATGTGGCACCAATCAGGGGACGGCGATAACTGCCCCATGATCTCCACTCACCTACTGATGTCAGAGAGACAACAACGACGACAGCCCGGACATGTGGCTCCAATCAAGGTGCGCCAGCACCGGAGATCTTCTAGAAGACATTAACGGTTGTCACCAAAGGGACAAAACGGCTATTCCTTGTTGTCGTCTTCAGGCCCAAGGCCCACCAGCCCATCTTCTTCTACACTACTCCGGCTATAAATAGGGTCCTTCATACACAGGTTAAACCATTCTGTTCTCTACTCTCTCACTCTGAACACACGCTTATTTCCTCAAAACAAATACTTATTCTCACGCCGGAGAGTGGTTAAGAGGGAAACCCCCATATTCCCCTCTTAACGAGCTTAACGGGGTGTTGATTGTTTTGCAGGAAGGATCACAGCTAAGCTCAAGAAGGATTAAGAAGATTAACCCTTATGTTTGAAACATAAACCCAACTAATAAACCATAAAAATAGTTCCGTGTTTCTTCATTGGCGCCCATCGATTTTTACAATCACTTCATCTTCTTTTTTCTGTTCTCTCGATCATGGCTGGTCAGGGAATACCGGATTTCGGTTTCGGTACACGCTCTCAAGTGGGAGCGGGGGAGGGCAACTCGCACGTCCAACTCCATCCTACTGACGAGTTAGCCGAGGGCGAAGCAACAAACACTGGGGGACCTCGCGCGAGTATCACTCGCATCACTGAAACGGCTACCCCAATGAGTAATACCGCTGGTCCATCAAACTCAGCTCCACCTCCAAACATATCGGCGTTACTAGGACTACCAGAAGGCGAAACCTTAGCCTCCTTGTATGCTAAACAGATTGCTACTATAAATGCTGCTTACCGGTTGTTAAATGCACAGCAAGCAATATTGCAAGCGGAACCATCTCTGGTGATACCCCCTGGGCCAACACCGGGGGCGCGCTAGACACCTCCCCAGCAAAACGTACAAGGGCAGTTCAGCATACCTCCTCCTCAAAGAAGACCAAGCGTGCACGAGACGCGCGACACATATGAGGAGACAGGCAGTTACTATAACCATCCGTCTAACGCGCAACACAGGCGTCCGTTGCACAGCCGGCTGGGGCCGCGCAACATAAACAATGAGTGGGACGACACAGATGCGGATGATCCTACTTGGCAAGAAGACGGAGGGTCTTTAGTTTTCAACCGCTTGCAAAGAAATCATGAGTCTTACAGACCAAGGCCGCGCGCCGTCTACAATGAAGCAGCAGAGCACGATTTTAGTCTGGTTTACAGGCCAGCAGAAGCTGCCGAGCACTCGAAGTTTATCCGGAGTATCGCTCTAGCCCCGCTAGAAAAAGCAAAGCTGCCACAAACTGTGGGAAAGTTCAACGGTCTTACTGACCCTGATGATCATGTGCGAGTGTTCACAAGTGTTGGTGTTTTAGGACAATGGACCGTTAAACAACAACACGGGAACTTCTTCACTACGTTCCGGCCACTTATCGCTCATGGGCAAAAATCCTGTTTGGTGTTGCAAGTAGGTGCATGTACCAGTCAGCCGTTTTTGGAATGGGAAGTTCTTCCTTCTCGATATTATCCGACTCCCAAAAGATCATCGCGATCGGCATGACTTCTTCTCTAATATAGAAGAACTTCATCTTCCCGTCATGGAAGCTCTTTGGGGGGTTTATCAATATCTTCTTCGCAGCACCACGGTTACCAAACGAATAAAAACCAATATTCCTAATCAACTGGTAAAAGGCTCTGAACTTTTCAACAGAGGGTTCCAGTCCCTGAGACCTACATAAAAATCCGAAATGCCTGACCCTAACCATTCCCATCAGACTCATCTAAGATATGTGGAAACCATAAAAATGCAGGATCGATGCCATGAAGGTGGTGGCCGGCAAGCGGAAGTTGCCATCGAGAAAGAAGTCAGCAAATAACGTTATGTAACCGGGTGGAGCGTCGGCGGCCGTCTGGCCTTGCTGGGGATAACGTGCATCCCATTCAATCGGAAACTGAAAATCCCAGACTATTTGCTCGAATAATCCTTGGTCCCATTTGAGAACCGGGACAAGACCTTCCTCAACCTGAACTGCTTCTTCAGCCATGTATATTAGATGGGTGAATAAAAGGAAGGATGAAGATCTACTAGATTTCTGGAAAAACTTGAAGATACCTCAAGAAATCTTTGAAGATTTAAAGGCGATTTGAAGATCAGAGAGAGAAAGAAAATTCGAAAGAATGGATATGAGGTTCTCTCTATCGTCGAATACATATACCCATCGCATTTAATGCGATGGGTAAACGTGCTGAGATCACCGCGCTGTTAGACCCTAATTCGTACATGACAAAAGTCGCAGCGGAAGAACACGTGCCATAAAATTTCTTTCATTACAAATAACTTGTCTTACTTGAAAGTTCGTTTTAGTATGAATCTTTTACAAAAATAAGGTAAAGGTCATGTTTACTAAAGTACATACTCAAATAAGTCCCCGTACAATCTACTTTGTGACTCGATCTTTGATCTCTAATCCTCGTGATAACCGCCTGTGAATTGTACAACCTGCACTCACCACATACATACATTACATTAGTATAAAATACATAATTAGGATTCAATCTCGTACACTTCCCATTCCATTATTTATCTTATCTAACTTTCAGCATTTCATCTGCGTATCCATATCCTGGTGAGGCTTCGTTAATGTACCTGCATGACGTATCATTCTCAAGGCGCTCCATTAATAACGTATTACACAACATATCCAATTCACGCATACATACATCCTTACATGCATACATATACTTCTACAAACGTACATGCCTTCTTATATTTCTACATGCAAACATATACTTCTACAAACGTACATGCCTTCTTATATATCTACATGCATGCATACACTCATATGTAACTTAGTATATACCAAATACCCATCTACATATACATATATGTTACTACATTTCTACATACGTACATATACACATACGCATCTTCGCATATACATCATTACATCAATACATACTTACATACATTACTACCTACTCGTATACAAACTTACATACTTCCATTCACATATATATATATATTCATACCTACACACGTGTATACCTTCATACTTAATTACCTAGAGCTCATACTCATACATATTAACTTGATTACATGCATACACCAATGCCTACATATAAACATACATGCATACATAACTACACGCTTACATACATTCAATAAATTAATGTAGCTATACATATACATGCTCTCACTCACATGTACATATACTACGCAATTACCTAATTACAATCATACATAGATATCATCTCATACAAGGTTAAGGAGCCTTTCGGGAGTGTTACGGGTCAACCGGGAATGCATGACGCGAAAACAGAGACAACAACAGAACAAGCCGTCGGCGACGGGCTAAGGACCCGTCGGCGACGGGCTCGGGAAAATACCCGTCTCGTACATCAGCCCGTAGGCAGAAAGATAGGCCGTCGGCCATTTTAAGCAAACCGAAGCCCGTCGGCGACGGGGTAGGGACCCGTCGGCGACGGCCTCTCTAATCCTTCTTTTTCTGCAGAATCGTTTCGTCGTCCGAACGCACTAAAACTCGCGTAACTTTCGAACCGCTTACCCGTTTAACCTCCCGTTTCTTCCTACATGCTTGTAAATTCGTATTCTATCATATGAACTTAAAATCCCTCATCCGGATTAAGGAAATTCTTGTCTTACGCTCTGTCGACTTATTATCACATTCTAATTATTTGACCCGTTATGGGTATTTGCGCATTAATTGGTTTATGACATACCAAGATCATACTCCTCGCTTCCATACTTGTTTAAAACATTATACTCATCAAACAACTTGTTACTAAACTACTTTTAAGATCGTTCGCCCAAAATACCCATCAAGGGCATTTTGGTCAACTTTAACTCAATCGTTTATGACGAAGGACTTCAACACACATTTGACCTCAAACATCATGTTTAATTAATTTAAACAGTATATTACTTAATCGTACCAAGAAGTGATTACGGGAATCACTTACCTTGTGCATCCGTGTTCGTAACCTCTTCCTTGCCTCATCTTGACCCGTTAGCCTTCCACGCTTGGTCCGTGCTAGTGTGGTTCCTATTCTTTCATGTCGTCATGCCATGATTATGTTAGTATTCATGCTCATTCATATTAACACACATTTTTCCAACTTTTATCTATTTGACTTTCACTAACACGCATACGACATGACTTGTCAACCACATAGTTCAATATCTCCGAAATACCATTTCGTTATCACACATAACGCACAATTGGTCTACACTTATTCCATGATCTCTTGATTCTTACATTTGTGTCATAATGCCTAACCATGTTATAAATTCTCGGTTGACTTTCAGAAAGTCAACTTTCTAGCATATAACTTCCAACTTATGGTCACGCATTCATGTTGATATAGTGAACCATATCAATGACACGATATTCATTTCATACATAATGTTGTATGACACTAACAACTACATGATCACCTAGTCACATACACAATATACCATTTATATTTCATAATCATGGTGTAGGACACACACACATACCTAAGCACATGATCGACTAACTACATACATGCATACGTATCGTCAATTCAACACATACTAACATATTCATCATTCTTTAGTTGACAACTTTATTCAAAGCTAGTAATTCGACATAATCTCAACCTCTTCACATGTTCATCCGGTGTTTAGCATACAATTTCACATACTAGCTTATACGAGGCATTTCATCAAACACTTGGTGTGCGTACACAATTTAATGCACAATGTACAACTAATTCATGCATAATCTTCCAAGTTCATACATAGTTCATCAATATAACAAACAACACATTCCTTTCAATTCATCCAACGAGATTCCATCATATTCAATATGGCACCTCAACATTTGAACAAGAATTGAACATGATGAAATACCCATGTCATCTTCATCACTCAACTTAGTGGGTTTCCATCTTTAAACATCAATTAATCAAAATTATGCCTAGCACATGATTCCTAAGATGATGCTAACACATATACATGCTTAATCTCATACTAATTCGTGGGTTGATCATAACCCACTTCATATCAAAATCACCAAATCATAAATTACAACTTACCAAGTGATTTATAGGGCTAGATGATCATGAATTCATGTTCATGCATTAGATCCGAGCTGAATTCCCCTTTCAATTTGATGATTATAGTGAAACTAGGGTTTGAACCCCTTTTTCTCCTTCCTGATGTCGACACACACACACACACTATGTGTGTGTGGGGTGTTTTGATTTTTATTTTATAAATTCATGTTTCCCACTTAACGGTTTTGGTCCCTCTAGTTTGCTCCCTTGCTTGCTTTGCGAAACATTTTACCACATTCAATCTTTTAATAATTTTAACCATACATTTAAGTAGGTTAAATAGCCTAGTTATTTATTTCTTGATGTATCATATCATAACATTTTAACGAATATAAATATTCGGGTTTTGGGGTGTTACAAGTCTACTCCCCTTAAAAGAGGTTTCGTCCCCGAAACCTTGCTCATATCTACGGGACCATAATCCTTTACTTACCGGTTACTACCATCCCTCCTAAATAACATGCTTCTAAAATATATATCTTAGACCTCAACTTCTTGCCTCATGATAGTTTCTTAGTGATGATCATCACTACATGTTTATTCATTCATTCCATAATCACGTCTACATGCTTAACTCCATAGTTAACATCTTTCTACATTACTATTCCTCTCATTTCGCGCATTTACTTAATTTACATAGGTATACGTATCATGCACATTCATCATACAAGAGTTTAACTAATACTCGTATATTTTATTCAAAACATTAAAAATTCACTTCTTAATGACATAGTTTTCATTCCTATGTCAACTATTAGAACCAAGCTTTCCATATTACGCCATGCCCATTCCAACATTTTTGGTTTCATCCGTTTATATACTTTCATTTCTTTCACGCATTCGATTATCCACTTAATTGGGTAATAGCATATACTCTCATAATGAGATTCAAGCATACCACTTACGACCCGGTAACATCGGGTTAAATTGCTTTCAACATAAATCTTCCGTTCTATTCGTATAACGGATTGAACTTCATACATTCGTTATTGCATTCACGACCACTCGTTCTAAACGGATGGTACCTTATCCTCACTTGACTTGTTCAACTTGAACCGGTCGACGTGCATAGCTTGTTACAGCTTTCGCTTATCATAACCAAATCCACAAGGAATTTGCATCATTCATATCTTTCATTCCTTGAATCCGTCTCGCGGATTCAAACATTGCATATACGCTTTTCATCCCTTGAATCCGTCGCACGGATTCAAGCATTGCATTCATACTTTAACTTCTTTCATGTTTCGAATCCGTCTCGCGGATTCTAGCATAGCATTTCATATTTCGAATCCGTCTCGCGGATTCTAGCATAGCATTTCATATTTCGAATCCGTCTCGCGGATTCTAGCATAGCATTTCATATTTCGAATCCGTCTCGCGGATTCTAGCATAGCATTTCATGTTTCGAATCCGTCTCGCGGATTCTAGCATAGCATTTCATATTTCGAATCCGTCTCGCGGATTCTAGCATAGCATTTCATGTTTCGAATCCGTCTCGCGGATTCTAGCATAGCATTTCATATTTCGAATCCGTCTCGCGGATTCTAGCATAGCATTTCATGTTTCGAATCCGTCTCGCGGATTCTAGCATAGCATTTCATGTTTCGAATCCGTCTCGCGGATTCTAGCATAGCATTTCATGTTTCGAATCCGTCTCGCGGATTCTAGCATAGCATTTCATATTTCGAATCCGTCTCGCGGATTCTAGCATAGCATTTCATGTTTCGAATCCGTCTCGCGGATTCTAGCATAGCATTTCATGTTTCGAATCCGTCTCGCGGATTCTAGCATAGCATTTCATGTTTCGAATCCGTCTCGCGGATTCTAGCATAGCATTTCATGTTTCGAATCCGTCTCGCGGATTCTAGCATAGCATTTCATGTTTCGAATCCGTCTCGCGGATTCTAGCATAGCATTTCATATTTCGAATCCGTCTCGCGGATTCTAGCATAGCATTTCATGTTTCGAATCCGTCTCGCGGATTCTAGCATAGCATTTCATATTTCGAATCCGTCTCGCGGATTCTAGCATAGCATTTCATGTTTCGAATCCGTCTCGCGGATTCTAGCATAGCATTTCATATTTCGAATCCGTCTCGCGGATTCTAGCATAGCATTTCATACTCTCATTCTTGAGAGTCTTACATTTCTCTTCACCCTCACGTCCACCTACTACTTAATTCTAATGGACATACCTGTATCAATTATCACGGTCCCACGAACGTCATATGCTTCACGTGTACTGGCCAGGTACACAATCCACATACTAGTTTCGTGTCTTCGTGTAATTGTCACCTTATGTCCGAAGAATTTGGTTTCGGCACGTGTATCATTTTTCAAAACATGTTTACTATACCATCATGGTCCTTCATTTAGCATTTTTCTTCCCTTAATGCATTTTACCATTTCATATACCGACATATTAAATTTACGTACCTGGGTTCAACTTTATCTTATTTCATGCCTTGGTGTCGGTACTTGACCGCATTCGCGGATCATCCTCTTCAAACACTTATACTTACCTTGTATATACAAAACCGTCAGTTTCTTTATACGTATACATAAGTACATACTTACATTCTCTTTTACCTTTGGATCTTGACCGAGTCTTGGATTGTACGGGTTTCTTGTCATAAGAGCACACAGGTTCGAGTTCAAGTACCTATCCTCTTGTACTTGATTCTCTCAAACCAGGGCTCTGATACCAACTTGTTAGACCCTAATTCGTACATGACAAAAGTCGCAGCGGAAGAACACGTGCCATAAAATTTCTTTCATTACAAATAACTTGTCTTACTTGAAAGTTCGTTTTAGTATGAATCTTTTACAAAAATAAGGTAAAAATCATGTTTACTAAAGTACATACTCAAATAAGTCCCCGTACAATCTACTTTGTGACTCGATCTTTGATCTCTAATCCTCGTGATAACCGCCTGTGAATTGTACAACCTGCACTCACCACATACATACATTACATTAGTATAAAATACATAATTAGGATTCAATCTCGTACACTTCCCATTCCATTATTTATCTTATCTAACTTTCAGCATTTCATCTGCGTATCCATATCCTGGTGAGGCTTCGTTAATGTACCTGCATGACGTATCATTCTCAAGGCGCACCATTAATAACGTATTACACAACATATCCAATTCACGCATACATACATCCTTACATGCATACATATACTTCTACAAACGTACATGCCTTCTTATATTTCTACATGCAAACATATACTTCTACAAACGTACATGCCTTTTTATATATCTACATGCATGCATACACTCATATGTAACTTAGTATATACCAAATACCCATCTACATATACATATATGTTACTACATTTCTACATACGTACATATACACATACGCATCTTCGCATATACATCATTACATCAATACATACTTACATACATTACTACCTACTCGTATACAAACTTACATACTTCCATTCACACATATATATATTCATACCTACACACGTGTATACCTTCATACTTAATTACCTAGAGCTCATACTCATACATATTAACTTGATTACATGCATACACCAATGCCTACATATAAACATACATGCATACATAACTACACGCTTACATACATTCAATAAATTAATGTAGCTATACATATACATGCTCTCACTCACATGTACATATACTACGCAATTACCTAATTACAATCATACATAGATATCATCTCATACAAGGTTAAGGAGCCTTTCGGGAGTGTTACGGGTCAACCGGGAATGCATGACGCGAAAACAGAGACAACAACAGAACAAGCCGTCGGCGACGGGCTCGGGAAAATACCCGTCTCGTACATCAGCCCGTAGGCAGAAAGATAGGCCGTCGGTCATTTTAAGCAAACCGAAGCCCGTCGGCGACGGGGTAGGGACCCGTCGGCGACGGCCTCTCTAATCCTTCTTTTTCTGCAGAATCGTTTCGTCGTCCGAACGCACTAAAACTCGCGTAACTTTCGAACCGCTTACCCGTTTAACCTCCCGTTTCTTCCTACATGCTTGTAAATTCGTATTCTATCATATGAACTTAAAATCCCTCATCCGGATTAAGGAAATTCTTGTCTTACGCTCTGTCGACTTATTATCACATTCTAATTATTTGACCCGTTATGGGTATTTGCGCATTAATTGGTTTATGACATACCAAGATCATACTCCTCGCTTCCATACTTGTTTAAAACATTATACTCATCAAACAACTTGTTACTAAACTACTTTTAAGATCGTTCGCCCAAAATACCCATCAAGGGCATTTTGGTCAACTTTAACTCAATCGTTTATGACGAAGGACTTCAACACACATTTGACCTCAAACATCATGTTTAATTAATTTAAACAGTATATTACTTAATCGTACCAAGAAGTGATTACGGGAATCACTTACCTTGTGCATCCGTGTTCGTAACCTCTTCCTTGCCTCATCTTGACCCGTTAGCCTTCCACGCTTGGTCCGTGCTAGTGTGGTTCCTATTCTTTCATGTCGTCATGCCATGATTATGTTAGTATTCATGCTCATTCATATTAACACACATTTTTCCAACTTTTATCTATTTGACTTTCACTAACACGCATACGACATGACTTGTCAACCACATAGTTCAATATCTCCGAAATACCATTTCGTTATCACACATAACGCACAATTGGTCTACACTTATTCCATGATCTCTTGATTTTTACATTTGTGTCATAATGCCTAACCATGTTATAAATTCTCGGTTGACTTTCAGAAAGTCAACTTTCTAGCATATAACTTCCAACTTATGGTCACGCATTCATGTTGATATAGTGAACCATATCAATGACACGATATTCATTTCATACATAATGTTGTATGACACTAACAACTACATGATCACCTAGTCACATACACAATATACCATTTATATTTCATAATCATGGTGTAGGACACACACACATACCTAAGCACATGATCGACTAACTACATACATGCATACGTATCGTCAATTCAACACATACTAACATATTCATCATTCTTTAGTTGACAACTTTATTCAAAGCTAGTAATTCGACATAATCTCAACCTCTTCACATGTTCATCCGGTGTTTAGCATACAATTTCACATACTAGCTTATACGAGGCATTTCATCAAACACTTGGTGTGCGTACACAATTTAATGCACAATGTACAACTAATTCATGCATAATCTTCCAAGTTCATACATAGTTCATCAATATAACAAACAACACATTCCTTTCCATTCATCCAACGAGATTCCATCATATTCAATATGGCACCTCAACATTTGAACAAGAATTGAACATGATGAAATACCCATGTCATGTTCATCACTCAACTTAGTGGGTTTCCATCTTTAAACATCAATTAATCAAAATTATGCCTAGCACATGATTCCTAAGATGATGCTAACACATATACATGCTTAATCTCATACTAATTCGTGGGTTGATCATAACCCACTTCATATCAAAATCACCAAATCATAAATTACAACTTACCAAGTGATTTATAGGGCTAGATGATCATGAATTCATGTTCATGCATTAGATCCGAGCTGAATTCCCCTTTCAATTTGATGATTATAGTGAAACTAGGGTTTGAACCCCTTTTTCTCCTTCCTGATGTCGACACACACACACACACACACTATGTGTGTGTGGGGTGTTTTGATTTTTATTTTATAAATTCATGTTTCCCACTTAACGGTTTTGGTCCCTCTAGTTTGCTCCCTTGCTTGCTTTGCGAAACATTTTACCACATTCAATCTTTTAATAATTTTAACCATACATTTAAGTAGGTTAAATAGCCTAGTTATTTATTTCTTGATGTATCATATCATAACATTTTAACGAATATAAATATTCGGGTTTTAGGGTGTTACACGCGCGCGTAACCAAACAGCGACTGATGTGTTCAAATATTAACATATAAATTTCATCAAATGAGGCATAAAACTAACCCCTTTTTAGTACTAATGTTGGAAAAAGTGTGCTTTTGTCTTCCTTTTGTATTTTCAGGATTAAATGAGCTCAAATTAACAAAAGAAGCAAAAAGACATCAAAATCTGACATAAATACAAGAAAAGGAACAAGATGTGACATGCCCGACCCCACGACAGCATCTTCCCAAGCAAAACAAGAAGACAGAAGACTGAACACGCCCCGTGCTCAGCCAGCACGGGGGCGTGCCCAAGTGTCAGCAGAAAAGACAAAGTGGTAGAAGCTTCTATTGCCCACCACGGGGCCGTGCTCAGCGTACACGGGGCCGTGGTCAACTATAAGATTCGCACAATCCAGCAAATCTGCATAGTACAAAGATTCTTCTGCACCACGGGGTCGTGCTCAGCGGACACGGGGGAGTGGTCAACTAATAAGACAAAGCTGCATTTAATGAAGAAAGAGAAGGATGTGAACACAGGGCCATGCCCACTGGACACGGGGCCGTGCCCGAGCTTCTGTTCAGCCTATAAATAGATGTGCTTGGCTCAAGCTCAAACCATCCCTTGGCACACCACCTCTCTCACACTTCACCCACCACCCACCACCACCATAACACCATCATCCACCACCATCATCCATTGTCCATCGTAGAGTGTGTGAGTCGTCTCGGGATCCAAGTTTGATCGTAAGAGTTCTTGACAACCAAGGCCATGTTTGCCTAAGTCTCTTACATCACTTGGTGAAGACAAAGTGTCTAGTGTAATACTTTTTATTTCTAATCTTTTGCACTTTTTATTTGGTTTCGTATTAATGACTTTAATAACTAGTTGCTTATGTTGAAGGTGATCTTTCTTTATCGTTTGTCCGTGGTGTCTTGAAATTATTTTACTGTCTATATAAAATAAAAGATTTTCACCATTCATATCTCCACGGTCTATATGGAGGTATGTTGGCTACCTGGTCGGGGGTTAAGGGAACGGTTTGATAAAGGTCTTGCCATTGTTCAGCGTTTAGAGGTCCTGCAATGGACCTGGGTCAAATTTAGTAGGACCTCCTTCAATATTTCACGGTATTGGATGGCGGGGGTCCAAACTCTTTGATCCCCTCATAAGTTAACTACTATTAATACTATAACCCGGCTATTTAGGATTGTATCCCTGCTGACTCAGACTACTTAGTCGAGGGTAACGTCACCTCCAAAAGAGGGGGCCTACCATAATATTGCATTAATAACTTAATTCATTATCTTCCAATAATCCACCCTTTTAGGATTGTATCCTTGCTGACTCAAACTACTGGGGTGAGGGTAACGTCACCTTCAAAAGAGGGGCCTACTACAATAACTAAGATAATCTCTTAATCATGTGCAAAAGTGCGGAAATAATCAAAGGTTACACTAGATACGAGTCGGAACCAAGTGATTCATCTTGTCTATCTGTTTTTCTTTTTATTTTTATTTTCAGCATTTTAGTTAGTTTTTATTTTTCTCAGTTTAAAACCTTTTTTCTAAACTTTTTATTTTGATTAGACGTTGAGGATAAACCGGTACTAAAAGCTCTTGTGTCCTTGGACGACCTCGGTATCTTACCAACACTATACTACGCTCACGATGGGTGCACTTGCCCATATGTGTGTTTAGTGTTAGTGAAATATCGTGTTTTATAAATTTAAAACTTGGCTAAAATAAGTGTTAAAGGGGCTTAAAATATACACCTAATATATATAACACTTCACACGCATCAAGTTTTTGGCGCCGTTGCCGGGGACACAAGGATTTTAAGAAAGTTAGGAATCAGCGGCCTAATCGTTTTTCTTATTTTTCATTTTTTAGGATTTTTTTTAGATTTTTCAGCTTCTGCAGAACTCAGCACGGGCCGTGCCCGCTGAACACGCCCCGTGCCCAATCATTGGAACTGGCAATCATGTTTTAAGTCAGACAGTAAGCTGAACACGGGGCCGTGCCCACTCAACACACCCCCGTGCCCAAGTTTCAGTTACTGAAAACAGAACCGTAAGGTCCCGACGGTTGGTAATTTCTGACACAACCATGAGTGATACTGATACTTTTTACTTTCGGCACTCTTATGGTACTATGTGGTGTCAATTATGTGGTGGTAACCATAAAGAATTAGAATGCTTTTTTCTAAATTATAAACCCCACTATATAGACCCATCATTTCCTAGTATCTTTAAGAGGGGCGAAAGTAAAAATAATCCCTATCGCTCCCTCGAATGCGCCCAACCAGATATTCTAGGAGAAATGCTTCTCGATGAATTATTTCAATTAGAAGATCTCATTTTTAATTGGTTAAAAGAACTTAGGGAAGATTTCAATAATCTTTTCCAAGACAATAACCAAGAAGAGGGGTTGGAACCGCATTCAAACAACTTCATTGTTTCCAATGATACTTCTAACTCTAGTAAGGACTTGAGCGATAGTCGTCCCTGTGTCGATTGTGCCGTGAAGGACTCCCCATCAACTTCGTTTGATGCATACATAGACCTGAGCGATTCGACATACACCTTCTTTAACGAGAGCCCGGGAAAGGGTTGGACTTGTCCACCTACATATAGCATAGGAATCACCCTCACCGACAACCTCTTGCGTTCTCGTCTTAATCTAGATCAATTAAGGTATCTTAGGCACTTTGGGGTTGTTCCATCTAGTAAGGAACCACCCGATCCGGAAAAGTTCCTTAAAAATAGACGAACTTCATAAAACAGCCTTCCGACACGGGGCCGTGCCCAGGTCAACACGCCCCCGTGTCCACCTAAAGATTCCCTTCTGACTTTTGTCAGAATACGGACAAAACGTGTCAGGATCTTGCCTGCACACGGGGCCGTGTCCAGCCGACACGGGGCCGTGTCCAGCATGCTGTCGTTTTCTATAAATGCAGCCAAGAACCCTGCACATTTGGACCATCCAGGGACATAGATTTGGAGGGATTTTCTGACTTACCATCCTAGGTGTGTTCTAAAAGAAGGTTCCTACAAGCATCTTGTCCTTTCCTCTTTTATCTATTGCCTTCTTCTTCATCTTTCTTGCACCAAGAACTCCATTAAAGCTTAATTTCAAGCTTTATTGTGATGTTTATTGAATTTCTATTCAAGGAATCTTGTTAAAAATAAGTTACACAACATTGTTTTAAGTTATTTTTGCTCAAAAATGCTTCATAAGATAAGAAAATAATTTGAAACCCCAAGATTCCTTGTTCTAGAAATCTGCAGAAAGTTGAACACGGGGCCGTGTTCATTGAGCACGGGGCCGTGCCCGTGGTACTGTTTCATTAAAACGAACTGTTTTGGTTTGTTTTCGTAGAATGTCTAACCAAAACAGCGGAACCTCTTCTGCGCACTCAAGGAACAGCCGACGGGAAAGGAGGCCATCGATTGAAGCAACTCTCGTAAGATACGTAATGGCGCTACGTGAAGCACTTCACGAAATGACTTCAGTGGAGGAGGTCCTCATTGACCGTATAAACTATCTCTCGGTGGGGTTGGAAAACAGTTTCCGGGAAATAAACCTCTTGCACCAGAGGTTAAATATTCTGGTAACAACTCCTATGGAACCAATCCTCCCTCAAGAGGATTGGAACCTCGCACTTGGAATTCAAAATCCTACCGGTTGGGACGACATTCCGGTGGAACCTCTTCTCGAAGAACTTCAAGAAATTCCGGTGGAAGTTACACCTCCTCAAACCGATGCTCATGAGCCCGCTTTTCTTCTCCCTAGGGAGATCGAAGAGTGGCTCGCCGATGTATGAGGAACCCGCACCCTTAGGGAGAAGTTTTCAAGCCACTTTTAACCGAGAAATCTATCTTTTCGGAAATTTTGCTAAGTAGAATAAATAGTAGGCTAGAAACTTCTTGGATCTCTTGTGTTTCTTTGACCTAACTAGCTAGTATTTTAATTTTTAGGACTATTATGTAATTCTCTCTATGATTAATGAATGATGGTTTTAGTTAAAATTGGTGTTTTGGATGGTGTGGAAAGGAATAAAACACACTTGAGATGGCAAAGGATGCAAGGGAAACTTGAACCAGCACTCCATACAGGAAAACAGAACCGTCCGACAAATTTCTTCGTTTACAGTAAGCTCGGCACGGGCCGTGTCCACCCAACATGGCCCCGTGCTGCACAGTCTGCGGAAAAAGACCCAGTTCAGGTAACTGGACACGGGTCGTGTTCACCCAACACGCCCCCGTGTCCAGACTTCTGTTTCTCTTGTTTAATTTTGTTACTGGCACTTGAACACGGGGCCGTGCCCGGATCACACGGGGCCGTGCCCGGATCACACGGGGCCGTGTTCAGCGCCCAGTAACACAAAATTTTTGCTTTTCACACCTTTTTACACATTCAATCAACCTAAAAACTTATTTTTGGGACACATTGAGGACAATGTGTAATTTAAGTGTGGGGGGGATGCTAAAACCTTGAAACTTGCAAGTCCTAAATACAAGCCTTACACAAAACTCTATTGGAACCGCTAATCACCCCAAATTTTTTCAAAAATTTTCATTTTTTTTACTTGTCTAGGTTTAATTCGGGAAATTCAAGTTCTTAAAAAGGTTATATTTTTACGAATTTACAACCGATAGCGTCGTGATAAAAAGAACCAACATAAGAAAATTATGAAAAGGCATGACAAGCTTAGTTAAAATTTAATTATATATACTTGATCACATAAAAACCCATTCCCACAAAAGTGAGTTTTGAGCCTTTATTGAGCAAACACTTACATATCATTTGACTAAATGCTCATTTTCGTTTCTTGTGTGAATAGCCGCTTGGTTCTTACGACTCTAGAACTTGCCATGACGATACATTCTCGGTCCTTACCAACTTAAACCCAAGTAAGTAAATGATGGAGGCATTAGGACTAACCCTTTTTATTTCTACACCATTATTTTTCTTTTTTTTTACCACCTACCCAAAATCCCCCTAGTTAGCTCCTTTGAGCCTAAACCTTTTCATTTCATAACCCAAACCAAACACCCTTTTTACCCACTAAAACCTTTTTCATTTTTACCCCTTTGTTTTAGTAACAAGTTCGGTTCTTTAAATGACTTCAAAAAAAAAAAAAAAAAAAACCCTTTGTTGTTGATGATGAAGCAAAAGAAAATAAACAAACAAGTTCATCAAAAATAACTTTGTTTGAATAAATGGCTTCATCAAAATAAAAGTTACAAAAATAGGAAGTCATATGAAAACCGACACTTGTTACGCTTTTCGCCCTTTTTACTAACCACTAACCACCAACCCAACCACCTACCCTTAACCCACAAAGTCCTCTTGATATTTACAAAGGTATATAAGTTAAAAAGGAGGAGGATTGATTGCTTGGCAAGCCTATGGTAGGAGTAAGTTCCATGCCGCTCTCGAGTGATCCACAAAAATACATTTTCGGCCGAGTGTTGAGTGATCCCCGTGAGGTATGTGAACTTGTATATAAATAGAATTTTACAAAGGCATTTTATGCCCTAATAAGTAATTTATCTTATGAAAAGTTTTAAATAAATCATGACGAATAGGATTGTAAATAAATAAAAATTAAATTAAATAAAGAATCTTGGAAATCCCGACACTCTACGACAAGCCCAAAAACCTTCTTCTCTACCCATTCCATTTGGGTGTGTAATAGCCACAAACTAAAGAGTTTTGCTTGAGGACAAGCAAAGATTCAAGTGTGGGGGTATTTGATGTGTTCAAATATTAACATATAAATTTCATCAAATGAGGCATAAAACTAACCCCTTTTTAGTACTAATGTTGGAAAAAGTGTGCTTTTGTCTTCCTTTTGTATTTTCAGGATTAAATGAGCTCAAATTAACAAAAGAAGTAAAAAGACATCAAAATCTGACATAAATACAAGAAAAGGAACAAGATGTGACATGCCCGACCCCACGACAGCATCTTCCCAAGCAAAACAAGAAGACAGAAGACTGAACACGCCCCGTGCTCAGCCAGCACGGGGGCGTGCCCAAGTGTCAGCAGAAAAGACAAAGTGGTAGAAGCTTCTATTGCCCACCACGGGGCCGTGCTCAGCGGACACCGGGCCGTGGTCAACTATAAGATTCGCACAATCCAGCAAATCTGCATAGTACAAAGATTCTTCTGCACCACGGGGTCGTGCTCAGCGGACACGGGGGCGTGGTCAACTAATAAGACAAAGCTGCATTTAATGAAGAAAGAGAAGGATGTGGACACGGGGCCGTGCCCAAGCTTCTGTTCAGCCTATAAATAGATGTGCTTGGCTCAAGCTCAAACCATCCCTTGGCACACCACCTCTCTCACACTTCACCCACCACCCACCACCACCATAACACCATCATCCACCACCATCATCCATTGTGCATCGTAGAGTGTGTGAGTCGTCTCGGGATCCAAGATTGATCTTAAGAGTTCTTGACAACCAAGGCCATGTTTGCCTAAGTCTCTTACATCACTTGGTGAAGACAAAGTGTCTAGTGTAATACTTTTTATTTCTAATCTTTTGCACTTTTTATTTGGTTTCGTATTAATGACTTTAATAACTAGTTGCTTATGTTGAAGGTGATCTTTCTTTATCGTTTGTCCGTGGTGTCTTGAAATTATTTTACTGTCTATATAAAATAAAATATTTTCACCATTCATATCTCCACGGTCTATATGGAGGTATGTTGGCTACCTGGTCGGGGGTTAAGGGAACGGTTTGATAAAGGTCTTGCCATTGTTCAGCGTTTAGAGGTCCTGCAATGGACCTGGGTCAAATTTAGTAGGACCTCCTTCAATACTTCACGGTATTGGATGGCGGGGGTCCAAACTCTTTGATCCCCTCATAAGTTAACTACTATTAATACTATAACCCGGCTATTTAGGACTGTATCCCTGCTGACTTAGACTACTTAGTCGAGGGTAACGTCACCTCCAAAAGAGGGGCCTACCATAATATTGCATTAATAACTTAATTCATTATCTTCCAATAATCCACCCTTTTAGGATTGTATCCTTGCTGACTCAAACTACTGGGGTGAGGGTAACGTCACCTTCAAAAGAGGGGCCTACTACAATAACTAAGATAATCTCTTAATCATGTGCAAAAGTGCGGAAATAATCAAAGGTTACACTAGATACGAGTCGGAACCAAGTGATTCATCTTGTCTATCTGTTTTTCTTTTTATTTTTATTTTCAGCATTTTAGTTAGTTTTTATTTTTCTTAGTTTAAAACCTTTTTTCTAAACTTTTTATTTTGATTAGACGTTGAGGATAAACCGGTACTAAAAGCTCTTGTGTCCTTGGACGACCTCGGTATCTTACCAACACTATACTACGCTCACGATGGGTGCACTTGCCCATATGTGTGTTTAGTGTTAGTGAAATATCGTGTTTTATAAATTTAAAACTTGGCTAAAATAAGTGTTAAAGGGGCTTAAAATATACACCTAATATATATAACACTTCACACGCATCAGCGACCGCTACGTAAGGCGAGATTCTCGGAATGACAGTTACCACGCGCACGTGGGCCTCACTCTCCTGACAAAAGACGAACCGTCGGTGACACCATGATGATCGCCGTCAGCAGTCAACTCAAGGGTCGCCATCAACGACATTTGCACTAATCTGTCAGAATTCTAAATTCGAGGAATTTCCCGCCTAAACTCACAACAAAACTTCATACTGAAGTTAGCAAGGGTTGCGCCGCAAACAGCACCAGTCAATGATCATGCGCGCCAACCTCTGTTGGGATTGAACCCTACCAAAGGAACAGATAATTAAAGCCAAAACTGGATCAGAGCAGTGGATCCAGAATAAGCAGATGTTATATATACAAGTCTCTCCCCTTGAAAGTGGTTTCAACATCTGCTGACCTCCTATCTTCTGATCGTACAAACTGCTGATCAAGTAAAATACTGATGAAAGATTAAAGCTCTGCTGTTCAATCTACTGCCTTGAGTCAAGCTCTGCTGATCCGGACAAGTACTGCTGGGTTCACATCAGTGGAAGGATGCAGCAGTTGTTTAGATGTCTTAATGTAATGAAATGTAATAACAGTAGTTAGCATAGCAGAGGTTGTATAGATCAGAGGTTAGAGTTTGTTAGGAGGTTAGATGTCACTTTCATGGTGACGTCAGCTTAGATGCTTCAGTGGTTTGCTCGTGCCTATAAATAGAACAGTGCTCTGTACTGTTCTATTAGCTCTTTGCAAAATCTTCTTCCTGCACGAACAAACACTGTGAGCTCAGGCTGAGGGGGAGTTTGTATTCATACATTGCATTGTAATCGTTATTAAAATAAATTCAATCTTTTGGTTCTTTGTGGAAAATGTTTGATTAAAGCAATACTCTCGTTTGATTGTGTGCAAAGTTTGTTTCCATCTTAATTCCGCTGCACAACTCATCCATCTTCATCTTAACTCAAACGTAAAACACAATCAAAACCAAACTCATATCCTAACAATTGGTATCAGAGCTTGGACAGTCAAATTTGATTTAACAATCATTTTGACGTAAATAGTTCAGCTCATAAAAGTTGATACTGATAGTTTGTTCGTTTGTGTTGAAAAACAGAGCAAGGTTTAATCACCATCAAAGTTGATTAATCAGTGCCTGTAAACAACCAGGATGACGTCACAATCACAAGATGATAAGTATAACATTGGCTCGTTTTTTAAACCACCCATGCTTAAACGTAATGAATACAACATCTGGGAGAGAAGGATGGGTCACATCCTTGCTCAACAGAACACTGGATGTTGGAGGTCTGTTGTTTTTGGTTCCCATGTTCCTATGGTGCCAAGTGCTGAGGATGCAAAGAAGTTCGTTCCTAAACCAACTGAAAACTATACTGAAACTGATTTTCAAAAGTTCGAACTCGATGCCAAAGCATTTAGCATCATAGCATCTACGTTACCGAATGAGATCTATGCTGGACTGTTACACTGTAACAGTGCCAAAGAACTATGGGATGCACTGAAGGAACAGTTTGGGGGAACAGAAGAAGTCATTGAAAACAATAGGGAAATTCTGAATCAGCAGTATGAAACATTTTGTCACATCAAGGGTGAATCACTGACTCAGCAATTTGAGCGATTCAGTTGTCTCATTAGTGAACTAAGGCTTGTTAAAGTAACATTTCCAAATTCAACTCAACATAGCAGGTTCCTTAGGTCACTACCAGAAAAATGGGATACCATAGCTTTTGTCACTCGAAACTCTGCCGAGTTCAAGGATCTGACCTGACCCAACTTCATGGTAGACTCCTGACCTATGAAACGGAGTTGAACCAGAAAAGAAAGTTGCAAGAGTCTGGCAAAGTTGCTGATGATTATTCATTCGGTAGCACAGCTCTTTTTGGTCAGGAAGAATCTGGTAGCAGTGGTGAGGATCAGGGTTATGATCACTTCATTGATATAACTGCTGGTGGAAATTTTAACAACCCTGATCCTCACTCTGCAAATTATGCTTTTACTGCAAATTGTGAAAACCAGATGTCAGATAATTTGTGTTTTGAACTCAATGATTTGCAACACTTTGATCCCACTGACTTAGAAGAGATGGACATTTTGCATCAATTGGCTTTGCTTAGTGTAAGAACAAGCAAATTCTACAAAAGAACAGGGAGAAAATTCCCAGGGTTACATGGGAATTTAAGGGTGGGATTGGATAAATCAAAAATTAAGTGCTACAAGTGCAATAGGCTAGTGCACTTTGCTAGGGAATGCAGAAGTCAAAACACTTGTCCAATAATCACTCATCCCAGCTCAAACCCTAGACCACAAAATCAAAGCACTGTGCACTATACCCAATATACCCCTGCAGCCCATGTTAACACTGCTCACTATGCTGCTACCCCTGTGCCTGTGCATTATGTCCAAACCACTATTCCACAAATTCAGTATGTTCAAACCCCTGTCCCTCAGGCACAAGTGCAACCTGTTGCACCTCAAACAGCTGCTCCAGCAGTGGTACAACCAGATCAGCAAAGCTTCTTCACTCAAGGCTTTGTTGACTGGAGCAGCATGCCTGATGAGCTTGGTGATGAAAATTTTGCACTCTATGCTTTTAATGAACCTTCTAATGATGAATTTTGTTTGATGGCAATAGAGTCAATACCAGAGGGGGTAGAAACTGAAGGTGAACAACTAAGTGCTGAAACAGTGGATGAGGTGACTGAAGCAGTGGTTACTGCAGTTGCTGGGAGAAAATTCAGAAACCCTGATTGAACCACTGACAGACCCCTGGTCCAAAGAAGACAAGGAAGAAGAGGAAGAAAAGAGAGCATGTGAGAAAGAAGTAAGAGCTGATGATGAAGATAATCATCAATGTGATTGTGCCATGATGGCTGCTGCCAAGGGAGCTTCTGCATGCTTAGATAGCCTTTGGTATATAGATAGTGGAGGCTCCAGGCACATGACAGGATGTAAAGCCCTACTCAAAGATTTCAAAATCCATAGAGGGGGTGATATATCCTTTGGGAATAATAGTAAAGGGAAAGTTCTGGGGTCTGGTACAGTACAGTCTGGAAATGTAAAATTTGAAAATGTCAATCTGATAGACAATCTGAAATTCAACCTCCTGAGTGTTTCACAAATGAGTGATAAGGGGTATGGGTCATTCTTCACAAAGGAGTGTTGTAGGATTGTTGGACCAGAAATTGTTGAAAAGATTGAAGCAATAATAAAAACTGGAAAAACAAAACTTGTTGCTCAAAGAAGTGGCAATGTTTATGTTGTTGATATGTCAAAAGAGTGTCCCAGAGCTGATGCCTGTCTGTTCTCAGCTGCCTCTAACAAAGAGACAGAACTTTGGCACAGGAGACTGGGCACACAAATCTCAAGACAATCACTGAAATTTCAAAAAATGGTCTTGTAAGAGGCTTGCCACAAAAATTGTTTTCATGTCCTGAGCATTGTGTTTCCTGTTTAAAAGGAAAACAACATAAAAGCTCCTTTAAGTCCATTGAAGAGTCCAAAACAACCCAGTGTTTGCAAATGCTGCACATGGATTTGTTTGGCCCAGTTCAAGTCATGAGTCTAAAAAAGAAGAGATATTGTTTGGTTATTATTGATGACTTCTCTAGGTTTACATGGACTTTCTTTTTACACTCAAAAGATGAGACTGCAGGCATTTTGCAAGACTTTGTGACACAGGTTGAAAAGCAATTTGACCTTCCAGTAAAAGTCTTCAGGAGTGACAATGGCACAAAATTCAAAAATAAGGAGTTGGATGCCTTCTGTGTGAAGAAAGGGATTGTAAGGCAGTACAGCATCCCTAGAACACCAGAGCAAAATGGGGTAGTTGAGAGAAAGAATAGGACACTGATTGAAGCTGCTAGGACCATGCTTGCTGCCTCAGGTTTGCCTTTGACTTTTTGGGCAGAGGCAGTAAACACTGCTTGCTATGTCCAAAACCGAGTTTTAATAAACCCCAGGCACAAAAAGACTGCCTATGAAATTCTGTATAAAATCAAACCACTGATCTCATACTTCAAGGTATTTGGATGCCCATGTTTTATTTTGAATTTAAAAGATTCCATCTCAAAATTTGCAGCCAAAGTTGATTGTGGTTATCATCTGGGATACTCAACCACTGCCAAGGCCTACAAAGTGTTTAATACATGGACCAAAGCAGTGGAGGAGACCTTGAATGTAAAGTTCAATGAACTTTCATCAATGAAAATCCCAGCAAATCCTGCAGATTTGTTTGATCTTGATAAATTCACTTTTAAAAATACTGCTGTCAAGACTAACAGTGCAGGTCCATCAGAGGATTCAACACCAGACTATGGGTATGAAATCATCATCCCTCAAAAGTCTGTCAAATTGGGAAGAGCAGCAGATGTTCAAAACAGCTGTCAAAGCTCAACCACTGCTACATCAACAGTTGTTGACCAAAGTAGCCCATTAACCACTGCTTCCACATCATCAAACACTGCTGACAAAAGTCCCCAAACAGTGGATAAAAGTCAGCATGTGTCCACACCATTACCTCCTATTCCACCACCTTTTGAAGCCACTGCTGGATCATCAAAGTCACCAGCAGTGGTTAGCTCAGATGATACACATTTGTAGCCTTCACCAACAAATGCCATCATACCATCCCAAGGAGATTTAATCTTCTTGAGATCTCATCCACCTGATCAAATCATTGGCAACATCAATGAAGGGGTGCTCACAAGAAGCCAAACCCAAAACATTTGTCTTTTTGCTGGTTTTCTATCACTGCATCAGCCAGTCAAGTACCAAGAGGCACTAAAAGACAACAACTGGGTAGAAGCCATGCAAGAGGAGCTCCAACAGTTTAAAAGACAACAAGTATGGGAGCTTGTACCACTGCCAAAAGATGTAAGCCCCATCGGCACAAAGTGGGTCTTCAAAAACAAAACTGATGAAAGGGGCATTGTTGTCAAGAATAAAGCCAGGCTTGTGGTTCAAGGTTACAGACAGGAAGAGGGGATTGATTATGATGAAACATTCGCCCCTGTAGCAAGATTGGAAGCTATAAGATTGTTCCTGGCCTTTGCTGTCAACCACAACATGAAGGTGTTTCAAATGGATATCAAAAGTGCTTTCCTCTATGGAACAATTCAAGAAGAGGTGTATGGCTGTCAACCTCCAGGTTTTGAGGATCCATTTTATCCAGATCATGTCTACAGGCTAAACAAAGCCTTGTATGGCCTGAAACAAGCACTTAGAGCCTGGTATGAAACTCTTTCCACCTTTCTACTCTCAAATGGTTTCAAAAGAGGTACCATTGATAAAACACTGTTTCTAAAATGGAGAGGAAAGGATTTAATGATTGTCCAAATTTTTGTGGATGACATTATTTTTGGAAGCACATGTAATAAAATGTGTGAAGAGTTTAGGGAACTCATGACAGCTGAGTTTGATATGAGTGCAATGGGTGAGCTGCAATGCTTTCTTGGTCTTCAAGTTCAGCAAATGCAAAATGGAACTTTCATTCATCAAAGCAAATATGCTAAAGAACTGTTAAATAAATTTGATATGAATGATTGTAAACCATGCAGCACACCCTTGGCAACAAATAAGCTTGTCATGTCTGATGAAAAGGATGAGCTGATTGACCAAACACTTTATGGAAGCATGGTTGGGTCTTTATTGTACCTAACTGCATCTAGACCAGACATCATGTTTGCAACATGTGTCTGTGCAAGAAGTCAGAAAATCAAACCTCATTGCTGTAAAAAGGATCTTCAGATACATAAAAGGTGCTCCCACACTTGGTATCTGGTATCCAGCTAATGGGAATATCAAGCTTTCAGGCTTTTCAGACAGTGACTTTGCTGGATGTAACACCACAAGGAAGTCTGTAACACCTCGAAAATTCGTGTTCAATGAAATAACGACACGTGTCATGTAAGAAAAAAGTGAAATAAAACCGGATATAATTAAAGATGTATGACAGGATTTAAAAGTGTCGTAATGTAATTCTACACCTCTGAACGACCTCCTTATGAATTCCAATGACTAATAAACATCTGGTATATATTCAAATCCGGTGATTTCTAGCAATAACCGATTCATAATTGCAAGGGTGGACTCCTACGAAGAAATGCACGGTAAACCTTCATTAACGGCACTTTCATATGGATTCAAGGAAACATGGCAAAGTAGTAGGGTACATAACTGTTCAAGACCCATAATAAGAGGCCCCATACTGATAAATCATGTCCCAAATTCGAATCACACAAGTTGCCCCTTCAAAGCCCGAAAGAACAAGAGTTTTTGCTTCTGATCAAGGTCTTACGGACCGTAAGACAACCCCTTACGGTCCGTAAGGGTGGCCCAACGACTGAAAATTTGGCTGTCGTCTGTTTTAAGCTTGTAACCGACTTAAAATCGATTTTTCACATCTTTGGACGACCCCTACATTACTTTTAGACCCTAGGAACACTTGTTGTTGATCTGGATCACCCCATAGACTTAGTTGTCACCATCTTTGTAAATCAAGAACACTATAAAAGGCCACAAAGTTGCAACCATTTGATCACTCATTCCTTCTGCATTTCTGGAGCTTCCTGGAGCTTAAGAGCAGACCCTAAGCCTTCCTAATCGTGCATAGGACTTCAGTAAGTATGCTTAACCTTTCTTAGTTGAGTTTTTACTTAGTTTTAGCTTAAAAGTCAAACCGTCGTAATTACCGTTTGACTTAGCGATTAATCATTGATGGTCCAGTGATTAGTCGAATTGAAGGTAGTTATAAGTTGGTAATTATGTGGGCATTAAACCCTTAAAAGGGCACCCTCTGATTCCCACTCTATCTAGACCATTTGTCGGGTCAAAGTTAATTAGAAAAAGTCAACAGGATGCTTAATTTCAAATTAATGCATAATTAGCAATGTAGAACCCATACAACCTGTTTGATCATTAATATAACTTAGTAATTAATGTAAGAACATGTCTAAACATGTTCAACCTGACAATTTTCAGTAGAGACCCGGTTCGGAACCGAAAGTCGCATAATTTGACTTTTGCTTTGACTTTCAGTTCTGACCCGTTTAAGCATGTTTTAGAAATGCCTTAGAGCTTTAATTGGACTAGGTTACATGCTAGTATAACCCTCTGTGATTATACACCTTGGTTCATTAGTTATCCAATTAATATGCATGATTCCGTTAATTGCTCATATGTTGACCATTATGCCCTTTTCACCATAAAACGTGACTTTTGAAAATGTAAAAGAGTAGAAACCTTAGTTACTGATATATAAACTTGTACCCAAAATTTGACATCAGTTTGAGGTGTAGATTTAGAGTTATGCTCATTAGCGTAATTAGAAAGCTTTTTAGTGATTTAACGGCGTAATTAGCATATAGCCTATTTAAACCCACTTTTTGATATCAAACTTTTTACTCACTGATGTAATATATTATTTTGGGATTTTTGAAGATTTTTAATTAATTTTAGACTGAGCATAACTTAGAGTTATAAGCTTGAGTCGGTAATTGTCGGTTTTGCCATTTTGGGCTATAAAATGAGTTCTACATATCTTTTTGACCTCAAACCTTTTGCTACTGATTTTATATGATAAATAAATTATTTTAAACCTTCTGGAATAATAAAAATATCAGCTTTCTATATAGAACCCGGAAACGGCTTCTAATCGCCTTTTTAAGCGTTTTTAACGCATAATATGTACTAAGACTATTTTAAACATACAAGGGTTGATACCTACTGATATTTTAGGTAAATTATAATATTTTAACAGTAAGCAAAAGTGGTTTAACTCAGACTTCAGTTTTGAGCTTTTCGGCTTATGTGAAATTACCAAAATGCCCCTACGGCGCATAGTTTGGTTATAATTGATAAATTTCACATATATGCAATACCCTACTGTTATAACATAGTAAATTAAGTATTTTTGCTGATTATATCAGACCTGTAACTCAGGTTAATACTTAAACTCTTTTATAACCTTATAATTGACCAAAATACCCCTACGGGGCATAGTTTGAGTTTAAATTCGGTTCGGGCATAATAAAATATGTCTTACTAATGTCATAAAATATATGAAGCATATTAACTTAGGAAACCTGTATATGGCTCTTATGGTTAACCGTTACGCCTCTTGCGCGTTCGGTTCGGTTTATGTAACTAGTTTGCATAAACTAGCCGAAACGGGTCAAACCTTATCGTTTTTACCTCAAAATCCAGAATGTGTTTAGATTACCCATATAAGACAAGTTTTCAAACTTGTCGGGTCTAAATCACATTCTATCCCGGTCTTCGCTTAATCACGCGTTCGAACCGTATCATTCCTTGAAACTATTCGGTCTAAGCTTAAGCTTAACTAAAGACCGTTAGGATTCTAATAGGTTATTATAAACCTTTGTTCCAGAATAGGAGAACCGGTAAAAGCTACCCGCATTTGCTAATTGTGAATTATACTTGCAAAGGTAAATACTTTTAACTTATTTTCCCTATACGGGCTTGGGGTACGGTATATAAAATACTGCTTGGTCGGGCATTAAATCTTCCATCGTATGGTGGTTAATTGATATTGATCGGCCCGTTTAAATTGTTTTGTTTGCTTAAAGCGTTTGGGAGGTTAATGACCATGTCCCGGATATCCTTGGCATCATTTTACGAAATGGCCACGACCTAAGCGCGGGGTGTAGGCGTACACCCGTCAGTGCCAAAATAAATAATGTGGTGTGTCTATTGATCTTTAACCCGGCACGATCCGGGCTACTGAACGCATAAGGAACATGTAATTCTTTTACGAGATTATATATTTAAATAATTATCCCAAGTTATAAAATGTTTGTGCCATGTGCATCCAAATCAATTTTTAATCATTTTAAAAATGAGTCGGTTAATTGTATTTACCAGTGTAAACTGGCGTATTTTCCCAAAAAGATTAAGTGCAGGTACTACTCGTAATAGGCTGGATTTCTCCTTAGCATCAAAAGAGTCTCGCAAGCTTAAGATGCCTAAAGTCTGTTGAACTACTGTTTCCTATTTTTATTTTTATCCTCCTGTGGATTAATTTCAGCTATTTGTGATACTGATATTACAATATTACATTCGGTTGAAATATATCTTTCATTTGCTTCCGCTGTGCGTATTAAATATTGTGTTGTTTGATTGTAATGTTGCCAACCACGTCACAATACTCCCCCACCGGGCCCACCGGTAAAACGTGGAAATATCGGGGTGTGACAAAGTCCACCTCAGGAGGGTGCCAGTTTCTAGGTGATTGCTTAGTCTCTTGGCAAAGCAAAAAAGCAAGCAGCTGTTTCAACATCCACTGCTGAAGCTGAATACATTGCTGCTGCAAGCTGTACAGCCCAACTCCTCTGGCTTCAAAATCAGTTGCTGGATTTTGGTATCACTGCCTTAAAGACACCACTCATGTTGGATAGCCAGGCAGCAGAAAATATCATCAAAAATCCAGTTTCCCATTCAACCACCAAGCACATCGACATCAGACATCACTTTGTGAGGGATTGCTATGAAAAATGTTTGATTTCTCTACATCATGTTCCAACTAAAGACCAGCTGGCAGATGTGCTCACAAAAGCATTAGATAAATCCACCTTTGAAAGCTTAGTCTCTAGGATTGGCATGCTAAACATGGAATAACAAGCAAAATCTTGTTTTTCTATGAATAAAAGCATTAAAATGTTTTCAGAAAATAAAAAATCCATCCTTAAAAGTAGCTAAAAATGAAGTTTTCATTAAAATCCTTAAAAGTCTGCCATAACCACTGATTGTTCAAAAGTCTGCTCTACTTCAAAGTCTGTCAACTGCTGAAAGTCTACCCCTGTTCTCTCATTTTCTTGATAAGCACTGATACTCAAAATTAGTGTTTTATCCACTGATGTGCTATCCACTGATAGTGAAAATCATCCACTGCTTCCATTTGTTACCGTTGTAACCACTGCCTTTCATCAGTAATTTTCATAAAAGTACTGTCCTTCATTTCATTAGGGGTTGGCATGTGGGCCATACATTGTGGTCAGTCCTTTTGTAACCGCTGCCACGTCAGCATTCGCTTTTTCTCCATAAAACCCCTTTCAAAACCCCAAACAGGGGTTTACTGTCGAATTGAATTCATAAAAATTCTCTTCTCAAAGCAGTTTTTCTTCAAATTCCTTCACTTCCTTCTTCGATCATCATCTCTAAAATGACAAAATCGAAATCATCTGCAAAACCCACTTCCAAATCATCTTCAAAAGAGGCATCTCAAAAGGCAAAACCCACTGAAATTCCACACAAACCGTCTCACAATCTTCTGGGTCTTCTCACAAAACCCGACACCACTAACATCTTCGACTCCATCATTAATATCATATCTGCATCAAAGTATAAAACTTTGTTAACAGCAGATGCACCAATTTACTTGGCGACCCAAAGAGATTTCTGGAAAAATGTAACCTTTGACAAACAAGGTGAGACTGTCATAGCCATTAACTCTTCTCTAAAAGGGAAAGCTGTCAAAATTACACCATAATCCATCTCGGAAGTCTTTCAACTCGAGGATCAGCAAGGTAAAACTTCCTTTCCTAAAAACGAGTTAAAAATTGACTTTATTGAAAGAGGGTATGCAGATACAATGATGAAGAAGGATACCTTACAAAAAGGTTACTTCCCTCCTGCAACAAGGTTTTTATTCCATACCCTCCTAATGTGTGTTTCAAACAAAACCACTTCTTTCAATGAAATACCATTAAAAATTCAAAATCTCGGGTATGCTATTCTTCAAGAAGAAAATTTTAATTATTCTCAGGTAATTTTTAATGATCTGGTTAAAAATGTTGAAACAAAAGCATTCTTACTATTTCCAAGATTGTTAAGTTATTATTTTGAAAAGAAGCTTGGTAAGAATGATGCTGCTGCAATAAAACAAAGTGACTCGTTTCAAATAAACAGCTTAACTGCTGAAACTTTTACAAGAATGTCAACACCTTGCAAAACACAAGCAGAGGTGCCTGAGCAGAATTTAGCAGCTACCACTGCTCCTCAGGTATCTGCTGCTGAGCCCACTGCTCAAGGTGATCAAAGTAGCAAAACAACTGCTTTGAAACCCACACCTTTAATCACCAAAAAGCCAAACAAAAAGAAAACTCAAAACCCCCCAAACCTATAAAAAAGGCAACTCTGGAGGATGAGATACCAGAGCAACTGCCAGTGACAAAACAAAAGTCACAAGAAACCACTGCTGCTTCTTCCTCACAGCAGTTGGTACAAATATCTCAACCCATAACTGAAACTCCTCCTGCTTCTTCTCAAAAAGAACAGGTTGTACACATAGGGACTCCACAATATGATGCTCTGGAATCACTTGCTTCCATCATCCACATACCAATGCCCGGGGCAAATTCTCTTTCTACACCAAACCTCACATCCACAATTCCCCCACCAACTAAACTTTTGTTGGATGCAATTGATTTGAACCAGGCATAAACCAGTCTTTCTCAATCACCTATCAATGAGAACATGCCTCAACAAATGACTAGGTCTGATGCATCAATCTTTGCTAACCCACCAACACAACCTGAGGAGGTTACACCCCTTGAGTTACAAGTAACTCTTGGTGGTAATCCAAGTGAAGCAGCCACTACAAGTGCTAAACCCACTGGTTTGCATTTGGACAATGGTTACATTAATAAGACTTCCTTGGAGGCAATTCCTTCCATAGCACCTGTGACATCCACCAGTGGATTTGTTTTGACCACTGGCAACATCAAAAGGCTGTCAAGTGTTGAAGGAAGAAGACCCCAGTACCAAGAAAAAGGGGCATCAGTGGTTAATGTTTGGAGTACACTCCCTACCTCAACCACTGATACAACCACTGCTAGTGGGAAATCAGATGATCCCATTAAATTGGTTGATGGTTTAAAATATCTGGATTTGACGGAACGAGTTGACAAACTGGATACAACTGTTGCAGATATCAAAGACATGCTACAACAGTTGTTGAAAGTACAAAAGATGCAATCCACTGTTGTTCCACCTCAAGCACCTGCTCCACCACAAGCACCTGCTGCAAATGAGCTCTGGAATCTATTTCAACCTTTTCTCCAACAACAAAAACAAATGGCTGATGAACAACATGCAATACATGTACAAGAGCTGAGAAACACAATGGAGTCTAGGTTCAAGAACACACAAGCAGACATCAAGGCTCTCAAGGCCCACATATTGAACACCACTGGCACTGCTCCTCCAACTGTTCTCTTCATTGATCAATTACCCCCGGATAATGCCAAAAAGGGGGAGAAAATTAAAGAATGGAAGAAAAAGGGAGTAGATGATGGTCTCTACATAGAACCAGAAATGGAGAATATGACCAAGCAGATATCTTTGCTAGATGGTAGCAAAAAGGTTGATGTTACCCAAAATGCACTTGATGAAGCTATAGCAAGTGTAAAAAGGGACAGAGAGGCAAAGGATATGTCAAGGTGGAATAAGGAGAAAAGAGCTTACATGGAGCTGAATGCGCAGGGTTGTTCTGGGCTAAAGGATGTTCAAAATCCTGAGCTAAAAAGAAATCCCACTAGAAAAGTGAGGGAACCCAAGTCCACACCATCCAGACTCACAAAGCATACTCCAAAACCACCATCCAAAAGCCCCCAACATCAAACCTCCACCCAAACAGTTGTTGTAACTCCTGCTGTATCAACATCGGCTGGTACTTCAGTTGTTTCAACATCTGTCATCACTTCAACACACACCACTTCAACACACACCACAATCACTGCCTTAACATTACCACCAAAAACAATCTCACCACCATCTCCTCCTGCCAAAAAGCAGAAGACAACAGATGTTACAACATCTGTTGTAATGACAACAGTGGTTGAAACACCAGTTGTTTCAACAGCTGTTAGTCAATCACAAATCACTGCCACTCAAATCACCACCACTGATCCACCCAAAACATCATCTGCCTCTCCTACAATAAAAAGGAGAAGGATTTTCATACCAGATGATGATTCACCATCACCACCACCAACATCTTCAAAATCTCTATCACTTGTTACAATACCAAAGCCGGTTCCTCTCTCATCAGCTCCAGTACAACAATCAATCCCTGTCATTACTCCTGCAAGTGTCCAATTTCCTCTAGAACTTGAAGCAGTTAGAGAAGAGATCAAATCCTTCTACTATGAGGATGACCCTGCTAAAAGGAAGTTGCCATCAGTTAAAGGATATCCAAGGCCAAACAATATTGAAGAATATTTGAAAGTCAAAGCTAAACAAGCAGAGGATATCTCAAAAAGAAATGCACAAGGAAAATCTGATAGAGAAATTCAGCAGAATTACCAATTCTTGCTCACACAAGTCAGATCCCTAGAGCAATTTGCAAAAAAATGTATGTCAACAGATCTCAGAGAGAGCAGATGAAACTTTGAGAAAAGACTACATTGAAAGCATCATGGCAACCAAGAAGTACAAGGGAGAAAAGTATATGTACAAGGAGTGGACCATTCCTGAGCTTGAAAAAGAAGCAGCCAGGATTCAAGAAATGATAAATAAGAAGGTCAAACACACTCCTCCAGATTGGTCAAAACACAAAAAGAATATGCCTGACAAAACACTAGAGCTGAAGAGAATGAAAGAGGAATTGGTTGCTGCTGATTATGGGTCCAAAAATCAAGTGATGAGATGGAAAGAAGATAAAGTCAGGGCTAGCTACAAAAGTTTGGAGAAATTAAGAAAGAAAGATCCAAATGCTCCACAAAAGCCTGACTATCCTGAAGCAGAGGTTTCAAAAAGACCATCAAAGCTGCAAATCAGGAGAGCCACTGCTCCAGCTGGTGCAGCCATCTTTAAAAGAAGGCCACAAAAACTGTTGGATACTGAAACAGTAGGAGAATTAATGGCAGGAGATGAGCTTGTAAAAGAAGGCATTAAGCAGATGATAGCTGATACTCTTGGCCTGAATCAACCTGCAAGTACTGCTCAGACAGTCATGAATAGGCCTGCATCACCAAACACCTCTTCCAATAAAAATCTCCCAAGAAACCCACCAGGCTCAAAAGTACTAAAGTGGGAAACTGACAAACAGACCCATGTACTGACTATGTTCAGGTCTAGTGGAGAAGTGAAGAAAATATCAAGGGAACAAGCACTTGACCTAAGTCTTGAAGATATGCAGGATCTCCTTGATCTTCCACTTAGTAGGGATGAAGACGACACAGATGCCCTAGACTTTGAGTTACAACTTAAAGGTCAGATAAGGGAGCTGTTGATGAGGCAATAAAGTTCCACAATAATGAAGGGTTTTGGCATTATCTGTTCCAGGGGGAGATTGTTGGGATTGAACCCTACCAAAGGAACAGATAATTAAAGCCAAAACTAGATCAGAGCAGTGGATCCAGAATAAGCAGATGTTATGTATACAAGTCTCTCTCCTTGAAAGCGGTTTCAACATCTGCTGACCTCCTATCTACTGATCGTACAAACTGCTGATCAAGTAAAAGACTGATGAAAGATTAAAGCTCTGTTGTTCAATCTACTGCCTTGAGTCAAGCTCTGCTGATCCGGACAAGTACTGCTGGGTTCACATCAATGGAAGGATGCAGCAGTTGTTTAGATGTCTTAATGTAATGAAATGTAATAACAGTAGTTAGCATAGCAGAAGTTGTATAGATCAGAGGTTAGAGTTTGTTAGGAGGTTAGATGTCACTTTCATGGTGACGTCAGCTTAGATGCTTCAGTGGTTTGCTCGTGCCTATAAATAGAACAGTGCTCTATACTGTTCTATTAGCTCTTTGCAAAATCTTCTTCCTGCACGGACAAACACTGTGAGCTCAGGCTGAGGGAGAGTTTGTATTCATACATTGCATTGTAATCGTTATTGAAATAAATTCAATCTTTCGGTTCTTTGTGTAAAATGTTTGATTAAAGCAATACTCTCGTTTGATTGTGTACAAAGTTTGTTTCCATCTTAATTCCGCTGCACAACTCATCCATCTTCATCTTAACTCCGGCTATAATAGGGTCCTTCATACACAGATTAAACCATTCCGTTCTCTACTCTCTCACTCTGAACACACACTTATTTCCTCAAAACAAATACTTATTCTCACGCCGGAGAGTGGTTAAGAGGGAAACCCCCATATTCCCTTCTTAACGAGCTTAATGGGGTGTTGATTGTTTTGCAGGAAGGATCACAGCCAAGCTCAGGAAGGATTAAGAAGATTAACCCTTATGGTTGAAACATAAACCCAACTAATAAACCATAAAATTAGTTCCGTGTTTCTTCAAGGTTTCACCCAGAGGTTATGATTAACAGTAAGTGATTATGATTAGACTATAAGCGCGATATAACATAATAGAATTGGATGAAACTTTTTTTCTTCAAAAAGACCTTTAACATAATAAATCTTCTAGTTTGATGCCTTCCCAATCTCCATTTATGTAACCATTTTGTTGTAAAAATGCTATATGTTTAAAACTGGAAAGTTAGGCCATGTGTCTTCATATCTAGGTGACGTATTTGAAACCTTTTATCCTGTACATTATTTTTTGTAACAAAAGTTTAAGATCATTTATTTTGAGTTAAAATGTATTTGGATATATATATATATATATATATATATAGGGTGGGGTTCTAGAGTGAACACTATTGTATTTGCGAACTGAGTGAACAAATCCTGGCCATTGATCTACACACGTGTATGGCCAGGATCTCATGATCAAATCGTAAAATACACTAGTGTATTTCAACATCAAATCCTGGTCATTGATCTACACACGTGTATGGTCAGGATTAGTTCACTCAGTTCGCAAGCTACACTAGTGTTCACTCTTGAACCTAATCCTATATATATATATTGTTATTGAGTGTATTAGACAATGTTCGCCCGGGCGGTCTAAAAAATCGTATCAACAAACACGAACACGATTAACAAACACGAACACGAGATATTGGGGGACAAACACGCGACTCTTTCTATTCAATAAAATGAACTTACGAACTTACAAGGAAAAAGGGACAAATAAAAACAATAACCTAGACCCCTATTTAAAATACTACTAAACTTGCTCTCCAATATATTAAACCTTTTCTAAACCTATTACAAAACCAATTACCTAAAATAAATCAAACTTCAATAAACATATTAAATAAACCCTCAACTTAACTAATTATTCAAGATTAACCTTCATTCACCAACTTAATCTTGAATTGTTTTTCTTCTTACTTTTGTTCCTCCTTTTCAACTGCCTATATCATACTTGTTTCACTGGTTCTTCAAACTTTGCATTCGTTCCTTCAGTACTTAACTTCGAATCCACATTGCTACTTTCTTTCTTAACTTGCCTCTTCTCATTAACTCGTTATTGACCAATACTTTCATGAACTCCAAACAAGTACTTTGGAATCATTCCATACCGAATTTCCCTCACTTTCATAATCGGTTTCACGTTATGACTTTCTTTCTTTTCATCTTCAAAGTTGTTAGAATTACAACATACTTGAAGCTTGATGTTATACATTCTATTTAAATTTCTCTGAACCTTCATCAACAACCTTCCTTTCTGATCATACAGCCTTAATATCGCATTAGCTATTTCAATTTTCAACTGTCTTCATCGAACTATCCCAAACTAAGAAGATTGGTCTTCAACTTAGCATGTAGAAAAACATCACAAAACAGTTTCCTTTCGCCATTCTTACTTATCATGGTTACATTACCTCTACCTTTGATTTCAATTACGGATCCATCACCAAACTTTACTTGACCTGAAACTTATTCATCCAAGTTAGTGAAAAACTCTTTCTTTCCTGACATGTGATGACTTGCACCATTGTCCAAATACCACGTTCCTTCTTCATTATTTTAAAAAACACAAGGCATAAGCCTTTCTTCATTCAAGCTTACTTTCATTGTCGAACAAACTGCCATGAACAAAGATGGATCAGTATCACGTACATCTTCTGTCTTAGTCAAATTCACTTGTTCTTTCCCTTTGCTTGGTGCTTTACATTCGCTCGAGTAATGCCCAATCTTATCCAGTTGTAGCACCTCAAGTTCTTTCTTCTATCTTGCCATTCTTCAAGCTTCTTTATCTGATCTTCACCATGTTCGTCATTCGTATTCTAACGTTCTATATTCCATCTTGGATTCCCTCTTTCACGTCCGTTGTATCTTCCACGTCCTCTACCACGTCCTCGATAGTTTTCAACTTTCTTTTCATTATGGGTGAACATAAACTGACTTTGGGATGAACTTTCATTCACATTCTTGAACTTGTTTCTATCTTCATATGCCTTCAAACATCCAACCACATCTTCAAACACCATTTTTTCGATATCTGTGAATTGCTCTATTGAAAAAACAATAGGTAAATATTTATCAGGCATAGAGTTCAAGAATTTTCTTACTACGACATCTTCTTCGAGTGTTGCTCCCAAGCTCTTGTACTTTGATTGTACTCCACTCAACTTCGCTGCATATTCATTAATATTTTCTGTCTTAGTCATCTTTAATCCATCTAACTCGCTTCTTAGCATTTGAAGATGAGCTTTCTACACCAAGGTAATGAACTCTTAGTGCTTCCCAAACATCTTTCGGTTATGAATATTTAGCCATCTGAAGCATCACATCTTCAGGTAGGGTCTGGAAGATGACACCTAAGGCCATAAACTTCTTTCTTTCTTCAATTCCCGGTCCTTTTTCCTTATCAATCGCATCTTGCAAACCACTCACTCCCAAAACAACTTTCACCATAACTAACCATGCTGCGTAGTTAGTCGAAGTTAACTCCGGTGCCTGCAAAAGAAAACCACCCATCGATTCTTTCATTGTTCTTAAGCTCCCTTCTTTATCACCTGCCATAATTTGTTTTCGGATTTCTATTATGCGAACAAACAAACCTGAACCAGATCTTCGACTACAATTTTCTTTCTAACTATACCTTTGCAATCAAATCAAGTGTAAAGAACTTTGATATAACTTGACGCAAATTACCTGGTTCACAATCTCGAGCAAATAAGATAATTTGATTTATTATTTTTTCTCTTTTGTCGCACACCCAAAGAACAATTTTTCTTTGGCTGCACACCCAAAGAACAAGGAAAAAAACCTTATATGCTCTTTTAATAAAATATAATATAATATTCGAAGTTTTTGACCAGCGAGTAATTCTACCAAGAATTAATTCCTCCTTGCCTCGAAGTCTGTGCCACACTATTTTGCTTCCAAGGGATTACGTATGAACCTCTTTTGTAGTACCACTTGACAAAACAGATATCCGGCGATTTCTAAACGAACGAAACTTTATGAATCCTATATTAGAGCAATAATCGCTACTCTTTCTATTCAATAAAACGAACTTACGAACTTATAAGGAAAAAGTGACAAGTAAAAACAATAACCTAGACTCCTATTTATAATACTACTAAACTTGCTCTCCAAGATATTAAACCTATTACAAAACCAATTATCTAAAATAAATCAAACTTTAATAAACATATTAAATAAACCATCAACTTGACTAATTATTTATGATTAACCTTCAGACAATGGACATCAAAAGTACCTTTTGATCCTTTAAACCAAAAACATATGATACATTACTTAGGGTGTTGCTATTTGCACTCTCATTTTTTTAATTTTTACTGGTTGCACTCCCTCCCTGAAGTTTGTAAATAAATACAATCAACCCTTGTATTTTTTATTTTTTTTTAAATTTGTATTAAGAAATATCCTTATTTTTTCTAGGGTTTATCTAGTTGCCATAGTTTGAATATTTAGATATATACGTAACAACCCTATGGAAGAAAAAAAACCTGCAACTAATTGAAATAAGGAGACTAAAAAAGAGCTTGAAGAAACATTTTTTTTTCAACTTTGATTTTCATCATAGTTGTTCTTGGATGCCACATATAAGACAAACAAGTATAATATACCTTTTCTTGAAATTGTTGGTGTAACTTCTACTAGCAAGACATTTTCTATAGCTTTTGCGTTTATGCATAAAAAAACAAAGGATGTCTACTTGTGGGTATTAAACAGCTTAAAGTCAATTCTAGATAACTGCATGCAACCAGACAGAGATTTCGCACTCATGAATGCATGCCAACAAATTTTTCCGAATGCTACCCGATTACTTTGTAGATTTCACATTTCTCAAAGCATATTTAGGAATTGCAAGTCACATTTCAAGTCGCAAAGTAAGTGGGAGTCTTTTACAGGAATGTAGAATTCACTAATTGAGTCTCAAACTTTGACATCATACAAGGAAAAATACAAAGAACTTCAATCAATGTTGACTAAACATACAGGTATTAATTTTTATTTTTATTATTTTTCTTGTTGTTGTCGGTGGTGTTTTATTTATTAGTGTCCTCGTCATCATCTTACAGGTGTCTTACATTACCTGGAAAATACTTGGTTGGATAATCACAAAGAACTATTTGTCTCGGTTTGGACTGATGAATGCTTACATTTTAGAAATCAGACAACCAACTGAGTTGAGAGCCAACATGCAAAGATAAAGGTATACTTGAATTCAGCAAATTCTAGCTTAGATAAGTTTGTTGGTTGCATTGATGACATTGTGAATTCACAATATACATCAATTAAAGCAAGTCCAGAAGAGTAAGAATACACTAAAGCATAAACATAATGTACCAGTCTTGAAACTACTAGGTGGTTCTGTTTCTCATAACGCATTGGATACAATAGTGGAAGAGAGCAAGTTAAACTCTTCTAATTGTGGTTGTCAAGTTCGTAAGAGTTGTGGATTACCATGTGCTTGCGTAGTTTCAACGCATGTGAAAGAAGGTTAGTCAATAATACCACAATAACTCGATTTATTTTTAAATATATATTAACTATTTCAATATAACAAAAAAAAATAAGTTGGTTTTTTTTTTGTACACAGAGCGGTGTATTCCATTGGATTCGATTGACATATTTTGGAGGAAACTTGATATATCGCCATTAAAACATGAGGAAACTGGTGACATTACTTGTGATGCTGAATTAATAATGTTTAAAGAACTCTTTGACAAGCAGTCCAAGCCGGGGAAGAAAGTGATGCTAGAAAAGCTAAAAGAAATAACTGATCCTAGTAAAACATCATTTGAAGAACCTATTGTTCGAAAAAATACTCGTGGACGACCAAGCTTAAAGAAACAACAACAAAAAACTCAAGCCAATCCTCAACATTCCTATAAACATAGTCGTTTAACCACGTCAAATGTTGTTGAATACAATTTTATGGACTTGAAATCATCACCTCCGAGAAATAGTTTAGACGCGAACAATTCTGAGCCATATCTGTTGTTAAGAAAAAAACTCGTGGACAACCAAGCTTAAAGAAACAACAACAAAAAAAGGTATTGTGCTTGAATATAATTTTATGGATTTGAAACCATCGCCAAATGTGGTTGAATATAATTTTATGGATTTGAAACCATCGCCTCCAAGACATACTTCCTAAGCAAATGATTCTGAGCCACTAATGAAAGAAATCCGAAGCATCTTTCACCCGTACATTTCATGTATAAAAAATGTCGATCCCGATTGTAATTGTGGGTTTCGATCTGTCGCTGTGGGGTTGGAGATGGATGAAAACTTGTGGAGTTTTATTCGAACTGAACTTGTACAAGAGATGGACATTAACTCAAAAATTTGGAGGCAAATTTTTGTCACAGTTGTCACAGGAGAGTATAACTGTCTACGTCGCAACATAGATTTTCAAGGAAAGGGATTTGCAAGTGATGATTATTGGATGGATATGCCCCACACTGGACTCCTCATTGCTCAAAGATTTGGTGTGATTGTTCACCTTTTAAGCATCGCCGGCAATCAAACTTTCTTCCCGCTATTGACTGCTCCAAACCAAATTTGTAGCCCTCATCAAGTGGTATCGGTTGTTCATGTTCATGGAAACCATTTCATCCATGTTAGATTAGAAGGAGACTATCTGATGCCTCTACCGAACAGTCTTTGGAGTAGCAACCGAAGTGACGCTACAGCAGATTGGGAAGTTATGTACAGTTCTCGTATAAACCGGTATAAGAAGCTAAAAAAATCTTAATCCAGACCGAACTGTACAATATGTTGGTTAAACTTCAGTTGTAATTTGTTTCGGTTAAACTTTATTTGTTTTAGTTAAATCTTAACTTTAATTTGTTTTGGTTAACCTTCATTTGTTTTTTTAATGTGTTACTCATTTGTTTTAGACGAAACGAACTCATCATAGTCTTAATCTTTTTTTTGACGTAATAGCATCAAAGGCGTTGCTTCTCTGGCCATGTTTCCGGCCACCGGAAAGAAAAAAAGGGTCGGAGTTTTGTTTGATGTTATTTTCAAAAAAAAAATAGAAAATACAGTTTTCCACTCTTTTTAAATTTCAGTGAAACAAAAAAAAAAACAATTCATTGTACTAATAAATAATATTTACAAAGGGATTAAACGGAGACAAATAGTAACTTACAATTTGTAAAGTTATTTACTTTATAAAGACAAGTTAAAGAATAAATAATATGATGAATAATTAGTTACAGAACGTTTATAAAGTTATTTAATATTTAAATGAATAACTAGTGTTATTAACTCTCGCGCGTTGCGCGATTTACAATATGTCTAGTCGAACCACCACCACCTTAGACCCTTACTTTCCATCTCTATCATGTCGCAGTTTACTTATCATATTTTTTTGTCGCAGTTTACCTATCATATTTTTTTGTCATAATTTACTTATCCCCTTATAATGCCTTATTCAACATAAATATAAGCAGCATATATTATACTATTTATAAGACTTGACATAATAGGAAAAGGAAAAAGTACTTATATCCAATTTAGATAAAAATGACACGGAAGAAAATTTGATTTTGCTGAAACGTTCATTAAAAATTACAAACCGGCCAACATTTAAAGTTGTAAATACTAAAATTATCTATCAACTACTAACTTACAAATATTTCATACATGATAATCATCCACCTGTATCCAACAAATTGACTAAATAATCATAATTCTCACCTAAAATCTAAACAAAAAACTCAATCCAACCAACAACATATACATTTAGAATTGCGTCACATGTACGAATATAAGCAAACCCAAACACTTAAAGAGAGTGATGGCACCATACCAGAACATGATCTTTGACTCCCACCAAAGATAATGCTTACAATTGTATCAACATCCTACGGTCCAACTCCAATGCATAGCGAATTCGTCACCGCCGGTCATTACCTCCCCACTACGCACCATCACATTCAACTCGTCTCTAAACTTCCCCATACATTTGCACCTTACAACCAAACATGCTAACATTGAATATCAGGTCCGGTTGATAAGATTAAAAAAATAGTGCACAATATAATCATCAAAATACACACATATGCAGCTAGATGTAAAGGCACTTTGCGATGTCTATCATCATGTATTACTCACTTTGTTTGATGATCCGTCTATTGAAAAAAATCTTCCTTATTGATGTTGACTGCCTGAAGTCAACGTGCAAAATTTATCAAATTAGCATCATCAATAGGGTATGTTCATAAAATAGAATATCAAAGTTGACATTTAATGGTCAAAATGAAAACGGAAAACGGAATAAAAACTCCATTTTCTACAAACAGACTCGTGGCTGGTAAATGGCAATCTAACACACTTTTGAGTACCTACGAAAGTGCTGTTGGAAATCTTAGCTTCCTCATAATTCAGCTTAAGGTCGATTGCTCACATAATTTCTTTTAATCAATCGTGAAGTACGATTGCTCATAATTCAGCTTAAGGTTAGTTACTCACATAATTTCTTTTAATCAATTGCCATTCAATTAACGTCAAACAGGAACCTCATCTATAGGCCAATTGACATTAAGAATACAGATTAACTTCATCCAGTATTCTATCATAAAACCAGTTTTTTTCCGTTTCGCGCATGCGCCGCTGGTGGGACAAAGCGTACCTGTAGCAAATAATTAAAAGGCTTCCGAGCTTCTCAGACGGCACGTCACAAAACTTCGAGGTGTTCAAATCCATTCATATTCAACCAAATCTGACCGAGGAGCTGCTCAAATCTGGCCAATGGACCGAGTGACTTTTCCATACACAATTTTTTTTTCTTTTCAACATTCTTTCCTAGTCAACCAGTCCCTATTTCAGTGACCAAAAGGACCAAAGTCTAAACCACCATCGCTAACTCAAATTGTAACCTCAAAGCCAACAATGAAGTGAACAGATTCATGAAGGCTCAGAGAATGCAAAAGGACTAAGCCACCATGGCTGCATTAGGGGTTGCAGGTGCTAACCTGCCATCCTCGATAGCTGCCACGCCATGGCGACGTATCGACTTTATTTTGATAACTCATCACAGCCTCCAACCACAACCAAACACAAAATACAAACGTTTTTCATTCGTTTTAACTATTAATAAATATATTAAAGAAGACAATATAGGTATGCCTCAATACGAATGATTTAGGGCTTATCATCAAAAATCCTAAAGGCCCTTTGTCAACACCATCATCGGACCATACCTCAGATTTAGCGTTAAGCATCGCAAACCTGAAAGGCGCTCCGAATTGTCATCTCGGAGCATTTTCCACAACCAAAGCCAACAATTTAACATTTACAATCGCACACCCCGAAGGCCCTCCGTCGACCATTCAGCTCAGCAGAGAACCCGCGAGCGTTACGGGGCGCTAAATTGGGTAGGTATATGCAAACTGAAAACATCACACACCATTTTAAGAGCAGGTAAAGGCTCCACCTTTGCCTTTATACACTTGGTAAAAAAAACTACTGAATATTGTAATATTTGAACAACCACATGAGATACAAACCTCAAAAAGTCAAATCAAATTGGCTTTACACCATCATTTGTCAATGTCAAGTCCAAAATCTCTGTATGCATCAATTTTAAGATCCATTATTAAATCAACTCTTGAAAGAAACTTTTATCATCTACTTTTAACTCTTTCTATTTGACATATCCTATAATCATGTATCAGTACCTAACACAGATTTAAGAACTTAAGTCAGGTAATAAAAATAAGTGAAGGGGGAGATGTTACCTTTTAGTAATAGATTAGATTAATTATGCTGATCCAAGGTCACTCAGGGATAGCAACCTGCTAATTACATAAGATTGATACTGGTTATAGTTTTAATAATCCAAGAAAAACACACAAAAAAAATCAGTTCAATGGTGAATGAAGCAGTAATTTCTTCACCAAACTTACTGATTTCCAGTAATCAATTAAGACAATCTACCCTTGTTGTGAAGAAAAAAATGTAGAAATTGAATTGAGACAAACATTAAAAGGGGGACCTGGAAATGGGGATTCCGTCAATGCATTTGCCCTTGACGTTAGGGTTCTAAATGATACGTGGATAGTAGAGCGGTGGAGATGCAAGGGTTTTCAGAAACAACCATCCTAATACCGGAAACCATCTCTGATTTCCACAACAATAACCACCGTTGTCATTGAGTTAGGGTGGCCGACCGGAAGTCATGGCAGGCAACCTTTGGTTCAACACCTGTGTATTCCATGAAATGCCATCTTTTTGTGTGTTGTTTGGGTGAGAGACAGAGATGGGGAGGTGGAGACTGAGAAAAGGCCGGGAGGTGGCTGCTCACGGTGGCACAAGACGGATCAGCGGTCGTTGCGGCACTCTCTCTCTACCATGTTTTAAGTGCGCTCTCTCTTACTTTCTATCTCTGTAAAAGGAGAGTGTGATAGGCAAAGAAGACAGGGGAAAATGGTGGGGTGACGCGTGTGAGTTCACCGCTCATAAAACCCAATCAAAGTACAACATGATGATAATCACTATTCATTAAGTTCTCTTATTAATAGATATAAATTAGTTACAGAACGTTTATAAAGTTATTTAAATAATAGTTGAATATCTAAAATAAAATTTAAAGGGATTAAAGAAAAACATAAGAAAATACAAGGGTGGAATTTAAAAAATTATAAACATGATATTTTTGGAAAGGAAGGTATAAACAGTAAAAATAGAGGTGCAAATAGCCACACCCATTAGATATGACCTATGAAATAGCATTTGAATGTTTTCCGTTGTATTAATCAAAGTAATTACTTAATTTCTTTAAGTTCTTTACAAAAGAAATACATGATAACAAAAAATATTATTGTGAAACAAATGAAAGATAAATAAAAACTTTTTGATTTATGTATGGTGTGATAATTGTGAATTAGGGTAAATTACACTCTTTGTCCTTTATGTTTTTAGCGGGTTGCAATGGATAACCTTAACTTCAATAATTACAATCACAGTCATTTATTTGGAAAACGCATTACACCTTTCATCCTTTAACACTAACCAAGTTAAAATTTTCAGTTATGTCTATCCATTTAAGGGTTTTCTGGTCATTTCACGTTTTTATTTAAAATGTTCATTAATAAATAAAACCAAAAAATTGACATATATATAATATAACATCATTTTCCCCAAACCCCAAAACTCCATAAACCTCTTATCTCAACCATCTCTCTCTCTATCTCTCTTCAACCAACCTCAACCGCCACCACTAAACATCATGATTCTTCAAATCTTAACAAAATTACCTCCACTCTCACTGCCACCGCCGCCACCAGAACTATAAACCGACCAGCCACAACCACCGTCTCTCCAACAACCATCCTCGGCTTTCTCTCTCAACCTTCCTTCACATTTTTCCAGAAATCCGACCACCGCCACTAGAACCAACCGACCACCGCCACTCCTTTCTCTCTCAACCTTCCTTCACGTTTTTTTTTCTGGCAATGAGCATTACCTAAATCCTTTCGTCGACGGCTAGATCTGAAGTTGCTCGTTCAGATCTGAAGAAGATGCTTCTTTGTATATCACTTTCTCTTGCTCTCTCTACCTCACGGATCTAACCCGATGTTACAGATCTGGGATTTTTAGTGGTGAGTTGGGTTTTATAGTGAATCAACGAGCTCTAAAATTAATAGGCAGTGATTTAAAGGGTGGAAGCCATGGCGAATGAGGAGCCTGCTGTGACAACTGTGCTTTGTAATCGATGTACAATGTAAATCAATATCAATTATCAATAAAACAATGTGTTTTGGTGTTATTATATGTGTTTTGGTGTTATTATGTGTGTATTTGTGTTTGATGATTTTTCGATTTGATTCGAGTCCGATTTCAAGCTTTAAATCGCTTTCTAGAAAGTTATACGCAAACTGGTGCATAAACATAATCAGTTTAATGCGAAAAACACTCCGGAATAGTGTCATAGGCTTAACATACCTTAAATAACCTCTACATAACTTAGAAATAAGTTTTGGATGGTTTGGTGTGTTGAAAACAAGTCTATTCGATCGCAGGGACTATTTGTGTCAAACTGCGAAAGTATGCCGATTTGTTCAGTAACGAACGTTCCAGAACTTGATCATAAGTTAAACATACCCTAAATATCCTTTACATAGCTTAGAAATAGGCTTTGAGGGGTTCGGTATGCTAAAATAAACTTTATTGATCAATAGGGACTAAAAGCGTTAAAAAGTGCATAAGTTTGCATTTTCGCGCATATCTTACGTTCTGAATATACCCGGACATCCAAAAAAATTTTTAATCATTAAAATATCTTATTTTAGTGATTGGAAAGCAAAAATTCCATTCGTCACTTAATTTGGATCGTTTTTGCGTCCGTTACGACTTCCGTCGTAATTACCCGAATAACGCAACCGTACGACCAAACGAACCAACATCCGAGATGTTTTTGAGCATGTTTTGAGTTCCCTATACTTTAACATCATTTTAGAGCCTTGAAATGGGGTTAACGGGGCTTAAACGTGTCAAATATGCATCAAAATGCAAGTTTTTCAAGTGTAGGGACCATTTTTGTCAATTCTGGAAAGTGAGCCCTCGCGGGTGCGACAGACAACAGATCAGAAACATTGAATTTAGTCCTTTTTTGCAATTTTTAGGGTTTTAACCACTGATTTTGGATGCTATGGGTTGGTATTTGATGGTTTTAAGTATTCCCATGGTTTTGAATACCATGTGCCCACTTGTAAGGCCAAGATCGAAGCACGTTTTGGGAGTAACGATCCTAACGGTTCTCCGAAAACTATATAAACCCAACTCCTTTTCATTCTTTCCTCACACTTTGATCTGATTTTACTCTAAGTTGGAGTGTATACCTGAGTAATCTTTAGATCAAAACTTCCTAGCTTGGACCCTTTGTAAGTTTCTTTCATTCTTTTATGCGTTTTCAAGCACGAAAGTCAAACAGTGTTTGACTTTCTGCTTTGACCAGTCTATGGTTAACACAAAGTTCGTTTGAACTTTGCAACGTGAGCGTAATCATGATGGTTTTAGTCCCGTGTGACTATACCTACTGATTAGCACGTTGATTAGGCGTAGTGACGAGTCATAGTTTCGGCCAAAATGCGTATTTATGCGTATTTTGTAACCAAACTATTCTTGGGTATTAAAGCCGTTTGTTTTGATATGAAAACTTGTTTTCTAACTTGGTTAAACATGTTTCAACATGTTTAACTCGTCACTTTTAGTTTAGTGCTTGTGTAGAGTTGTAAGTCAAGCGGTCTAAACCACCGCTTAGACTTTCGAACTCGACCCGTTTGGTCGATCATTAGGATCCGACCAAGCATGTTTAGTGACCATAGTTGTATAGGGAATAACCTTCCGAGGTTATACCTTATGGTCACTTAGTTTAAGTAGTTGTATGATAGGTAGTTTATATGCCTTAGGAAAATGACCAAAATGCCATTTTCATGCATAATTGGATTTTAAGCATATGTAACATAAATTTTTGTCACTTAACTGATTATGCAACATGTTTCGGCATATAATACTTGTCATAGGACTAGTTAGACGTCTCGGATGCGCATTTGCGCGAACGACGCGTTAAAGTAGCGTAAGCTACCTTAATGGGTCGTAACGGGTCGAAAGCACTTAGGTTAGGTTTCGATTTAGGATGTAGGCTTTGTTAAACCACATCACATGAGTCCCAATACTCATTTGGTTTACAAGACTTCATTATATCCGATCTTCCGATTTAGGTGTCGATTATTTATCTAGTGATACGATTTCTAGGTGTTGCTTGATTTCCATGTTTGAGCTTTGTTGAGTTCTTTTGAATGAGGATACTTTGCACTTCATGTGAGTACATAGTTTCCCTATTTTACTATTTTCAATTGTTTTGGGGTGATTCATATGTGTTAAACGATTTCGATATTTTAACGATGGTTTCAAAAACGACTAAAATGGTTTATATTTAACAAATAACGATTTTCGATAATGTGAACAAACTTGTTGGACGTAGTTACATAACGAATGACATTCATTACCATTGATCAAGCCGACCAGTATTAGGTTATGGTACCATAGGATCTGACAAATCCCGTTATCAGACTGCACCCATGGTTATGTGTGGGGGTTTATGTGGGTAACGACTGAATTTGTGATTGTTAACTTACCCTTTGTTGGTTTGTTAATACGAGAAGCGAGATAGTCGAGTTGCGAAGGTTTGGATGTTATTAGCGAGACGACCAAAAGTAGTTTCACAATTAAAACAAGAGTGATTTTGGAACAATTAAATGATTTTGGAACAATTAAACGATTTTGGAACGAGTTAAACGAGTTGATAAACTAGTTAAACGAATTGACAAACGATTGGTTTTTGGTTAGTGTTTAGATAACGGGACGGGTGTAATGTGACGAAAACATAGTAGATACGCCGCTGGTACTTCTTATATATAAGTGTTTTCATCATAGTACATACCGTGGCGTTATTTAGTTCACTTGGGTAAACGATTTTGAAACGATGTCACACAACGATGTTTTCTAAATAATATAAACCATACGAGTTTTATTAACGAGTTTTTACGAGATGTTTTACAATTTGGTTTACTAAAACAAAAGTTTTGGGGTTAAGAATCATGGCTACGAGATTTTATAAACTATAACCCACTTGATTTGAGTTGGTTAATTATGTTGCAATACTATACACTTTTCAAAACAAGGTTTTTAATAAGGTATTGCAACATGTAAACGAGCCATGAATCCGATACTCTCATAAAACCTATGTGCTCGCCAGCATTTCTTTGCTGACTTTATTTTTACATATGTTTCAGGTGTTGTTGCATGATGTTGATTGCTAGGATGCATGTTCACATAGGATCTGGACGAGGCCTTAGTGACATAATAACAATGATAGTCGATGTGTAACTTGTTTGTTTGGTTTTAAGACAATGTAAATATTCTAATGAATCAATAAAACGAAACTTTTGTACCCATGGTTGTGAACAATAATTCTGTTGCAACACTCCCCGATGTTTCCGCCGCAGTTTCGTTGTTTTAACGCGGTCGGGGTGTGACACCTGCGGCTGAGATTGATTGTCGTGGTGTTGTACGACAACAGATATGATGGCGATGAAGATTAACAGAAGTATGAGATAGAGGATTAAAGTTATCATTAATTTTGTTCTTGTTCTTCGTGTGGGAGTGATTTGTATTGCTGGTAGTGAGTTGGGGTACGCATACCTACAGAGAAGTGTGGCTATATATAAATTGGTTGTGATTTGTATTGTTGTTTAAAGTGCATGTCCTGAAATTCAATTGGAAATATGTTTGTTTGTTTGTTTGTTTTTTTGGATCAGCAACGATTCCTCCATTTATTCATAAACAACAAAACCAACACAGCAAGGTACTTTGTTGTTGGTTGTTACAGTTACAAAACAAAAAATAAAAAAAGTGTAAAAAAGGTGCTGCTCATACATTTGGTTTAAAAATTCTTCGGTAATGGGGTTATGCACAGAGGTTTGTTGGTGGTGGTTGTTGTTTGTTTAGAGGGAGGGGGAGAGAGTGTTCAAAGTGTCTGTGTGAGAGAGAGTGTGAAAGAGAAAAATGATATTTATATTTGATTTGATTTTCTTTTATTTATACTATAAATAATTAACCAGAAAGACTAAACTGCCCTTAAGTGAATAAGTTTAACTGAAAAATTTAACCTTATTAATGCTAAAGGACGAAAGATGTACTGAGTTTTCCAAACAAAAGACTGTGACTGTAATTATTTAAGTTAAAGGCTATCCATTGCAACCCGCTACAAACATAAACGACGAAAACTGTAATTTACCCTAAGAATTAATTTTGTCACAAAAGATGCAATTTGCATTTTGTTAATTTATTATGTTGATAATATATAATATGAAGTAAATTCATTTTTTACTTCTAGCATTTGCAATCGGTTGTTTTTTGCGTTACAGACAACAAATGTAGAAACAAGGGGAAAGAGAGGCTGCAAACCTGAAAAGGAAAGAGCGAGGGTGTGATTTATGACCATAATTATCTTTTAGAGACGAAGCCAATTTACATTGGAGGGGAAAGAGAGAGTAAGTTACATACATGTTTCTGAAGGAGGGTGGGGGGTTGCAAACGTTTTGAGGAGAGAGTGAAGGTGCGATTCAAAGATCGTAACTATGGACTGTCCATTGCAGATTTGCAGAAGAAGCCAAATACCGTAATAGAGGCTAAAGTTAAGAGACTATAACGATGGAGTGATGAAATATTGTACGTCTGGAACAAGTCAAGAAAGATTGAGTGATGAAGCAGGTTTGAGGTTTTGATAGATGGAGATGGAATATTGTAAGTCACTACTCGTTAGGTAAAAACTGGGAAGTAAACATGGAGATGAGTTAATAAAAAGTAAAAATCCAAACCCAAAAACTAACCTAGGCCGGTACCAGTACAGAGGTTCAAACCGGTATACCGGCAATACAAATTTGATACCATTTGCCCTATTTACCAGGATGTTTACCAGGATGTTTCGTAGTGTATATACATCCGGCATCAATTATATCGGTATAGCTAGTCGACATTTACCGGTTTTTAAAACATTGGAAATATCGTTCCACAACATAAATCCAAACATCCCGGAACATGAACTTATTTAAAAGGGGTACAAAAGTCATTTTCACTTCAAGCCGTTTTCAAAAAATCCAAATCAAAAAATAATCTTAGAAAAATAATAAAGAAAGAGAGATAGAATTTGCCTATAAATACCCTTTTGAACATCCAAATGATACATTCAATAACCTTACTATCCCTCTAAACTAATAGTTCAATCATGCAAGTAAACACCATCAATCCTTTCGTTTTTTGTTCAACCACCGATTCAGTTCGATCCTCATTATCAAACTTAATCTTAACACGTACAAATAAAACCACCTTAGATTCAATCTTTTTCCAATCATCATCATCAGTAGAACCACCATCAGAGTCTTCAGTATATCTCCAACAAAGAGATCTCATCCTCAAACTCTCAACCACCTTACACAAAAAGAAATTGTATAGAGGAGTGAGGCAAAGACAATGGGGAAAATGGGTAGCAGAGATTAGACTACCACGAAACCGGACAAGAGTGTGGTTAGGGACGTATGAGTCGCAAGAGATGGCGGCCTATGCATACGATCGAGCCGCGTGTAAATTACGCGGGGAATACGCGCGTTTGAATTTTCCTAACGTGAAGGAGTTGATGGCATTGGGGTTGATTGGAGATGAACGTAAGTTGAGTGCTTTGAGGGCCAATGTGGATGCCAAGCTTCAAGCTATTTGTCAGAAGGTTAAGAGGGAGAAAGGTAAGAAGAGGGTGGAGAGAGAGGTGGTTGAAAGTTCGACGGCGGCGTTAGGTGGTGGTGAGGGTTGCAGTGGCAGTGTTTCGGATTTTTCGGGTGAGTTGGTGGCGACAGAGGAGGCGGAGACGAGTTATTGGTCACTGGAGGGGATGCCTTCTTATGATCCGGATTTGATATGGGAAGTACTTCAAGAAAGTTTTTAGTTGTAGCATCCCATGATATAATGTAATGTAGGGTTTAACTCGAAAGCGAGAAAAATGTTTAAAGTGTGAGTATTGTATAATACGCTTGTACGTGATGTTTTGAATGTGATATACAAAACGATTACGTAATGGTTACATTTTTTCTTTCTCACTACGTTGATTATCTTTTTTTTTTTTTTTTTTTTTGAACGGCAAATTTTTGGATCACTGACGGACCACTGGAGTATCATCGTGCCACCAGCGGAACCACCCGATCATATCCATCTCCACTAGGCATAATACCTATACACCAATTCAGGAGGAAACCCAATAAATATGGGAAAACCCCCTTTGTGGGAATCGAACCCAGGACCGATTAGTCCCAAAGTATTATCCCACCCCCAACATGCCACTAGGCTATAAAGCCATGGACACTACGTGTTATGATTGATTATCTCCGATGCATTATGATCTTCTAGTACTTCTCATTTTATTATTGGTTCTAAAAAAGTGTCCATATGATGTTAATATTCATGTATGTCATAAACTATATTTTTTAATAACAAGTTTGATTTCTAGATAACTAACTATTTATATTTATGAGAAATAAAAATTAACACGCGATTTGTTTTTTCATATTTTGTTATTCAATAAATTAATACTTTAAATTTCAACTATTATTAGGTATTAAAATTACACGATTTTAAGTTATTTAGAATCCATCAGTGGCGGACCAGAAATATTTTTCATGGGGTGCGAAGATTTTCAGGGGTCATGGCGTCAATTGCTATATAGTAGATTTTTGGTCCAATTTGGGTCGGATCAAGTCTAGTCGGGTCGGACCGGGGGCAGAAATTCTCACCATGATTCTCATTTAAGTCAATAACTCAATAACATATCTCAATATCTCATCATCACATATTCACTGACATTTTAAGTACTTAGACTATGGGGTGTTGAGAGGCTTGGGTTGGGGGCATTGCTCGACACGTGGCGATGGTGGAATCCACAAGATAATACTAAAAAACTAGGGGTGTGGCATGGCTTAGCTTGGCGTGGCAAGCCATGGGGATTTTTTTTGTATACTATTTAAAATTTCACACAGACAACCAAAACCAGCCATGTCACCCAGCCCCCCAGTCCCTCCCCACGCCAGGCTCAATTCCCAAGCCAAAAGGACAACGCCTAGCCCAACGCCAACCCGGGGTGGAAAACCCGGCGTTAAAGTGCCCCAACGACCTATCTTCAACGCCCACACCCCAAAGCCTTAACATGGATTTTACATAATCATATTCGTGATTCGACATAATTATAACTTATAATTATTCAAATATTTAATGTTCTAAACTTATAATCCATATTAACCACTCAATAATAATAAAAAATATACGATACAATAATAAAGAAATATTGTCATATGTTATAAGTCTGATCGATTTGATATTGTATAGGTGTTTTTTTTTTTTTTACTTTGAATTAGTTGTAAATTGTTTGCTTGATGGTTAAATATAAATAAAGAAAGAAATTTATACTAATGTAGTAGATATTCACATTTTGCAGGAGACTTTTCATCAGCCAATTGTTTTTTGGTTAAACATAAATAAATAAATAAGATTGTACTAGTGTACTACATATTCTAACGCGTTACGGAAGACTTTCATTACCCAATGCAAAATAAAATATAAATTTAAATATATCATCTTCCCCACTTCTTCTTTTCTTTCTCCGGTGGCTCTGCAAAAAGATAATAAATTCCGATGACCCAACTTTTTTTCTCTTGCTTCATATCTTCTTCATCTTGGGTCAAGATTTTCAAGGGGTGCGGGTGAAAATTTCCAAGGGGTGCGGTCGTGATTTCCGGCAAAAAATAACACTAGTTTTTTTTTTTTAAGGGGTGCGCCCGCCCACCCACGGCTTGGGGTGGGTCCGCCCCTGGAATCCATGTTATTGAAACTACTAAATATATATTCAACCCAGAGGGACTTATTAACATCCGATCGTCCTTAAAATTATTTAAGCTTACAACTCAATAGTTTTAGAAGATATGTTCATAATATTAAGACCAAATTAACAATTTTTAATAGGCATCCAGAGAGTTTTACAAACTAGACACAAAAATTGTAAACAAATAAACCAAATGAATGCTTTAAACCATGTGTAGGGGAAGACACAAATAATGCCCCCACCTTTGGGCGTTTTGCGTTATGTGGCAATCCAGTTAGCAATGGGGCATTATGTGCCGTTTTTTTCTAAAATGGGTGTGGTGGAGATGTGGGCATTGTGGGGCATTATGTAGAATTAAATAAAAAAACATAAGGTATTGGCCAAACAAAAAGAAGAATACCTATCATTGGCCAAACATTGAACAACAGGCGTGGAAAAAAGAACGCTCTGAACAATTTTTTTGAAAAAAACTCCCAGGGGCGGGTGTGGGGCGTGGAGGTAGAGGAAAAAACGCCCCAAAACCCCAGTACGGATATCCTTAGAAGAAAAAGAACCAATGCCTTCCCCATGCTGCCCATACTAAACCACAGTTCCTAATTAAATTCTGGTTTGACTTCTTCAATCATAAAGGCTGTCATACTTCAAATCCTTTAAAACATTATAAGTTATAATATTGCCAGTTTCACATTGCAACCTATAATTAATGTTCATATTTCAACCCATATGTGTTCACCCAAAACAAATTTGTGAACATTACCAGCCCAAAGATTTTTTTGATTGCTGAATTTTGCCATTAGACTGTGGGGTATGGGGCTTGGGTTGGGGCGTGGGTTGGCTGAAAACGCCCAAGCCATCACCTTGGGTGGGCTTGGGTTGGGGCGTGGCCCAAGGGGCGGGAGTTTGAAGCCGGGCGTGGGGCGGGTCTATCAGTATGACATGGCGGGTTTTCGTTGGCCAAACCAAACTAGCCGTTGGCCAACGGCTATGTTAAAAAAAATTATTTTTTCACTATAAAACTCACACTTCTATTCCTTTTTTTACCACATTCAACCACAATACACTCCACATCTTCTATAATCATCTCTATTCTCACTTCTATTCTTATTTTTTCACGAAAATGCATCCTCATAATCGTGGTTATGACCCGAACAACCCGTGTGCATTCCAAGAAAATACTAGCCCACCACCCAATCGTCCCATGCCTCATCCATTTTTATTACACTCCTCTATGCCCGATATGGCGGGTTATGCATCGTATATCGGGAATCCGTTTGTTTACTAACTTCCCACACACCGACGATTCTATACCTAGCCCGATTCCACAAACGCCCATCAACCTTTCACCAACCTCCATCAACCTTTCCCAAATCAACCTTTCTAGCTCAGCCCATTGATCACCTAGAGGGTGAAGAGTTGGAACTAATGTTGGAGACGAGAGAAGAGATAAAGAAAAAATATAAGCGTTAGGAATTTTTTTATGTAATTTTCTTTATTTAAAAAACATTAAAAATGTTTAAATTTTTTGTTTTAAAAAATTTTAAACAGCCATTTGAGCTGGTCACGCCTCAAACCCCCGCCCCACCATACCGTCTTCAATGTGGGTCAGCCCAGCAAAGCTCCCCCAAGCCACGTGTCAACCCATGCACCAAACCCCCGCCCCACCATAACCCACGATCTTATAGGAGGTTTCCATATCTTCCTGCAAAAATAGTGAATTGTTACTCTTAGGTACAATTGCAATATACAAATTAATAAAAGTTAGCTAGATGGAAAAAGAATCAACATGTCAAAAGTTCCCAAAGTGCATTTTCTAATGCGTTCTAAATCTTTTTATCGTAATTATATTGTTTGTAATAGTATGTCAAACACAACCCGTTTATAACTATCTGATTTTAAAGGCGGACCAAAAAGATGCCGGGTCAACTCAACCATATCCCAACCCGATTGAGCCCTCCAGTTCGATACAACAACCATACCCAGTATATCCCACAGATAGCAGAGCTATTTGTAGGGTCTGGGGAGGGTGGGATGTAGGTAGACCTTGCCTCTATCCATAAGGACAGAGAGGCTGCTTCCAGAGAGACCCTCGGCTCGAAAGCGAACAGCAAACCAACATACCAAGTCAAAGAATACAGAAATAAGAAGTCGGCCATACTAAGAAAGTGATAAGAGTGGGACAATATAATGTGAAACATGTATAATGGCCTGTAACATCATTTTGGGCGTACACATAATGTAAATCATGTATAATAGCATACAACATCATAGACACAAGAAGGCAATCATCGGAAAAGTCCCTTAAAGAAAAGGAAAAGCCTACGTCCATGAAAAACACCTAAGACCTTTCTACAATACCCTCTAGAAGTCCTTAACCCTAATCCTACGCCTCCACGAAGTCCTATCGTGGACCATGTCCTCAGAAAGATGCAACTCTAGTAAATCATGCCTAATCTGCTCATCCCATGTCAGTTTGGGTCTGCCTCTTCCTCTCCTCCCCTCCACAGTAAGAGTTTCCACTACTCTAACCGGTGCTGTCGCTTCCCTCCGCTTCACATGCCCAAACCATCTCCAGTTCGATACATGTACTAAATCCTATACCTTGCAAGATTTGAGCAATGGCTGGATTGGAAGAATGATTCTTTAAAGTATCTGATGTACCTCCCAGTTGAGGTTGTTTCCCATACTGGCATCAATCCAAAAACAATAAAAATATATTTTTCTAATTTATTAACACGGAAAATAGTATTTAAGAAAAATAGTCGGTTTAGGATAAAATGCGTCAATATTATAATACCGGATGTATCATGCATGAATGACAAACTTCATTCATGTTCCAAAACAGATGAGATCCGTAAAATATATTCAATTTAATTATTCACTTGTATGAAGAGCTTTAAATATGTAAGAAATAATATATTGAAGGAATTATGATATTCTGAGAAGCATACCAATACAAAAATAGCTTTCTGATCAGTGCATTTTAGGTTCATTTTGTTTGGTATTAATTATTTATTAAAATGCATTGATTTTGTTATAAAATATATTATTTTAACTTGTTTTTATATAGTGCAACATGTTTAAAATCAGTGAAATCAAGTTAACACAAGATAATTAGCAGTTGGTGATTGATGAAATAACTTTCAAATAAGTCTACGTATTATTTTTGTCAATTTAAGGTTGATAATATAACAATACTAGTTAGTTAATTTGAAGTGGGAAAATGGCATTTTGGTTTTGCAACGTGATATGTCAGATTGTGGTGAATTTGGTTTTCATTCAACATAGAATGTTTTTAGGGATGGCAAAAAAGCCCAAGCCCGACGGGTATACTCGAAACCCGAAACATACGGGCCGGGTGTACCCGAAGTCCGACGGGTATGGGCCGGGTATGGAATTAAAAATATAAAAATATTCGGGTATGGGATTTAGCGATACCCGGCCCGTTTACCTGAATAATACCCGAAAAACATATTATTTTAAATTTAATTTTCCATTTATATAAACTTTAGTACATACACTTATTCATATTATTTTGCTTTGTTGTTTGTCTTCAAGATTTTAACATATAAACACAAGATTTTATGTTTAGTTATGTTGTTTCTATGGAGATTAAAAATGTGTGTTAGTATTGGAATTTTCTAAACACATTTCAAGTTGTTAGGGAGATTACTTGGGTTCTGATTAGTTCTGCTATTTTTCATGTTTGGTGTTCAATTAATTGCAAATTTTATAAACTGAGATTATGTGTTCCAAAGTAGCAGTACATTAATTAGTTAATTATGCAGATATATGTTTCAAATATACATTTGAATATGATATGTTTGTATGTTATTGGTCATATTTTCCTTTGTTGTACTTTTTAAAGTAGTAAATTATATAAACATTAGAGTAAAAAATGCACATGAGAGTTTCAATTATATTTTTAACAAATTAAAGGGTATACCCGTTACCCGCGGGTATACCCGATACCCGATGGGTAAATACCTGACAAATACCCGACTGGTAACGGGCCGGGTACGGGCCAAAAAATTACAACCGGTTACAGGCTTGGGATTACTAATACCCGGCCATTGCCATTTATGTCTTACACAAAGTGGAGTTTTAGTGGGCCAAAGGAAAAATAAGTTTGAATTTAACGTAACGAGGGTTACTGTTATTATGTGGGCTTCCATTGGGCTAGAAGAGTTAAACAAGTAAAAGAAGTATGATGAAGTCCATTAGAAGAGAGAAGGTGGGAATTTGGGGGATTTAATATGAAACACAACGAGGGTATTGGAGGCATCGCATAATATATATTGAACGTTTGAGGTGTGGGATCGCACAAAAGGATTTTTTGGACGGTTGAGTTTAGGCAGACGGGACGCACGGAAGGGCAACCATCTTTGGGCGGCTGTGCACGGTTCAAGGCATGAGCCTTTAGGTGACTTTCTTCAAGCGTACGGTTCGTAGAGTTTAATACTTTTCTCAGTTTATTCATGTTTGGATTTGGTTTTGACATTGACGACATCGTATAAACAATTTGATGAGTTGGTTTATTTATACTATTTGAACGTGTTTGAGTTCTTGCTTTACAACTTGCTCGGTTGATGACAAGACCTTGTAACTTGTTGGGTGACATAGAGTAGGTTGACTTACATTAGTAAATAGGGTAATTGAAGTGTAAAACATTTGATGACAAAGACCTGTTTTTGGTTACCACTTAAATTAACCGACTTTTCAGCACCATGTCTATGTAGTGTCCAATTAATGATTAAACTGAGTTTGGTATGGACCTAGAATCTGAAACTTGAAGGACGTTACCTTTATCTTTTGTAACTTTCCTCAGATGATTGATTTTTAGATTTTCACATTAAACTCTGTTTTTCTGATTCTTATTAACTGGTAAATCCCGACCACTTGTGTTAATTTTGTGAAACGTTTATTATATTTGAATTATTTGTCGTTTATCACGTGTATTGGCGATTTCTTTGATCGCTAGCGGGTTGGCTAATTGGTGGCTAATTGGTATTATCAAACGGTTTATTAGGTTGTATGGTGAGTCTTAAAAACTATCCCTAATAACTAATCAAAGTCATTAATTTCAAGGCTATGTCTATGTGGTGTTATGAATCTGTAAACGGGTTTTTGTGTTAAACGACAGTCATCACTTTCTAACAAACAATATTACTCTGGAAAGTGTCGGCATGTTGGTAGGATCAAACTCATCACAAAGGTTTGGATCAATGGGAACACAAACACGGCCTGAGAAAAAAGGTTTGACATATAAGTATAAGATACAAATAACAATAAAAAAGTATTCAAATTTTTATATTATACATATGGACATCAAATATTAGTAACCTGTTTGGGGGTGTACACAATGATGGGAAAAAACGCGAAACCCGGTCACAAACGGTAAACACAAATGCGGAAGCAAACTTCGTTTGACCAAGAGTTTTCCCAAACTTGAATGAACCTATGAGGATGCAAACAAATAGGGTATATTGACAACAATCTAAACAACCCGAAAACAATAATAACAAGAACACCAAATTTTAGCGTGGAAAACCTCTCAAGAAAGGAGAGTAAAAACCACGGGACTACTAGAGCCGCTTCAAATCCACTATCACAAATTAGAGCAATACAAAGTCTTTCCTAGGTATACTAGAGGCATACAATAATCATCATACACTTGGAATCAACAAATTCAAGCATATGGAATCAAATACAAAGTCAAAAGAAAGAATATCACCAAATTTTTTCAGCAGCAAACAGAGGCTGTGCAGACACACTTCTAGACGTTATTAAGACAAACTGACCGTTGGATAAGGTCCTCCTGATGTTGTAATGACTGTGTCCAAAAATCAGGGCGATCCAACGGTTCAATCTCCGGGAAAACGACGACCTCTGCAGCTAGGTTTGAAAGTGACGGAAATTGCTTCTTCTTTTGTGTGACTTTTGTGTGTGTTTTTGAGGGTGTTATAAGCTGAAACCCTGCTTCTCCCTTTTATCCATCTTCAAAGAAAACTAAATGGGCCAACATAATTCTTATTGGGCTTCCCTCATGGGCTAAAAAACCCAACAATTATCCCCCTTTTTGGCCTATGAGGAAGAGTTCACCATCCCGGCGATTGAGCACATATCTTCAACTTCTCCCTTGCCAAAGATTTTGTCAACATATCGGAACCATTATCATCGGTATGAAACTTGTCTTCAAGAGCATTTCTAATCCAATGATACTTCACATCAATATGTTTTGTTCTCTTGTGAAACGTAGAATTCTTAGCAAGGTGAATGGCACTTTGATTATCACAAAGAACCACGTAGCGTTGTTGCATAAAGCCAAGCTCATGCATAAACCTTTTCAACCACAACAGTTCTTTGCATGCTTCCGTTGCTGCAATATACTCAGCCTCAGTTGTAGACAAAGCAACATACTTTTGCAGTCTTGACTGCCATGAGACAGCTCCCCCTGCAAAAGTCATCAAATATCTAGAAGTGGATTTCATGTTGTCTTTGTTTCCCGCCAAATCAGAATCCGTATAACCAACAAGCATTGGCTCTTCATTCACAAATGTTATACCCAATTTGGAAGTACCACGTAGATACCTAAGAATCCACTTAACCGCATCCCAATGCTTTTTACCAGGATTTGACAGAAACCGACTAACAACACCTACTGCATGGGCAATATCAGGTCTTGTACACACCATTGCATACATCAAGCTTCCAACCGCTGACGCGTATGGAACTTTATCCATGTCTTTAATCTCCTCCTTCGAAGAAGGGCAATCTTTATCAGTTAGTTAAAAATTGGGAGTAAGAGGTGAACTAACCGATTTGGCTTTATCCATGTTGCACCTGCGAAGCACCTTCTCAATGTATTGCTTTTGTGACATGTGCAACTTCTTTGAAGCTCTATCTCTAGTAATCCAAATACCAATAATTTGTTTTGCTGGCCCCAAGTCTTTCATAGAAAACGACTTGCTCAATTCCTTCTTCAGCTGAACAATTCTCTCTGCATTCTTGCCTACAATAAAGGTCACACCCCAACCGATGGCGGAAACATCGGAGTGAGACGAAATAGATTGCTCGAGACATCATAACACTAATAATTGTGACAAGTATTTAAATAATAAATTTCATTCCATTTCTAAAGAATCAATTACAAGGATTTGAAGCAAATACACAACATGAGTAATGAAATACAATACAATAGGAATACAAAATTTAAAGTGTGTATCTAAGCATCCTACTAGATTCCATGCATCACCAACATCATCGCTAAACCTGCAACATGTTTTAAAAGCATAGTTCAATACAAGGTATTGGCGAGTACACAAGTTTTAGACTCGTGTTATGTGTATAAAAGTGTTTTCAATCCAACATAGCAATTTGGTATACAAGGTCAAACTATCATGCATAACTAAAAGTCAAACCCAAGTGTCCACTAGTATAATAGCATCCCTCGATGTAGCAACATCGAGACCGTAAAGTATGAATAATAGCATCCCTCGATATAACAATGTCGAGACCGTAAAAAAATAAAACTTAACAAAACCCCGTCGGGTGGTGTGCTACTCCTATAGCGCTATAATCGTTAAGCCGGGTTAATAAGTAGTATGAATTCTAGCATGAACTTAAGCATAACAAAGCATGTATAAGGATTTATTGAATAAAGCATGTTTGTGAATCGTGCATTTTTAACAAGTAAAACATGTTGCACCCAAAGTGTATTAAAAGGAAAATGGGTCAAATGTACTCACAAAATTGCTAAGTCTTCCGATTATCCATGTATTGATGAGTTAATGAGATTAGGAGAACGAACGTGTTTGGTGTTGGAATTTATGTGGGGTGTTTAGAATCGGAATTAGAAATTTAAAGTAATAAAAGTATGTATATATGAAAGTAATATCTAAGTTCTAAGAGCTGGTTTATGACAACATATCAAGTGGTTTCATGGGTCCCAAATTGCCCATTGGAATCACGACAAGTACTCTAGAATCTTGGATATGTTAGCTTAGGTTTATGGTGATTAATCATAGCTTGATTAACACCACAAACTCAGCCATGTTTTTATATAATAATAGGTATATTTATATGGTAATAATATTCCTTAAACTATGTCCAATCAAGTATTGTCATGTAATATCATGTATTGTCAAGCATGGAGGTTTAAAGCCTCATTATATGATTCACCACTACACACACCATCATGAAGATGGTGGGTGGGTCATGAATAACAAGAAAGTAAATCTAATCTAACAAGTTATAAAAATGTTCAAATGAAGGAGTGGAACTTAGTTTGGAAAGCCAAGGCTTCCATTTGTTCACACTTCACAAGGCACAAGTTCATCATATGGAAGATGATGACTTGTGCTTGTTTTCATCATTCGATTGTCAATTAAAAACAGAAAATAAGTGAGTGTTTGAACTCATAACTTTGATGGTAATTACCCTAATACAAACCCACAATCATATACTTGATTATGAGCTTGATGGGAACAAGATTCCATCAAGTTATCAACATAAAAATGAATCATACAAAGAAATAAAAACGGGCAGAATGTTTATTGCACTTTGAGCCTAAAAAATGGTGAGGTTTCACCTTAGTTTGCCCTGAGCAAACTTGTGAAAACCTTCCTTGAGGTTATCCAAGTGTTAAGAAGAAAGAAATGAGAGGAAAATTGAAGTAGAAGTGAGCTAAAACTCACTTTTAATGGCTGAAACTTTCTGATTTTGTTGCTAGAACGTAGCTGTGATTAAGTATGTTTTTGAGAGAGTTTAAGGGTTGTAAAAGTGAAAAAGAGGCTGATTATAAGTTGTATTTATAGGGGGAAGATTAGGGTTAAGTTGGTTGGCATTTAATATAAGTAGTTCGGGGTTAGAACAATTGAAAAAAACAATTGATGTTGTCTTGTAATTCATGGCTGGAAGGCTGTTTTGGCAGCCATTTTATTTAGTTTTTGTTATAACATAATAGTCTAGGTGTTGTACATAATAGATCTCCACTAACTATTAATATATCATGTTTTTTTAGGTGTTCAATCAATAAAACATAGACAATTTGGAGTTGATTGGTGAATGGTGGTCTCGGTTGCTGTTTTGGACAGCTTCTTCCTTTTTATTTTATTTTTTTATTTTTTTAATACAAGACATAATAGGCTAGATATTGTTATGTCAAATTAGTTTATCACATGCCTAATCAATTAATCAAAGCAATTTAACAAAAAAAAAAGAACATTATATCAGCCTAAGGCTGTTTCCGATCGGGTGGGGCTGTCCTCCACTTTATATATATATTTTTTTGTTTTGCCATGCACTTTTACATTTCATATGTACTAGTTATAAGACCGCGCTCGTTGCGGCGCGGGTACATTGTAAACATCAAATAGAATAGTCCCGACGTTATGTGATGAGTTAATTAACCTTATGAAAAGGCGTGTTTCAACGCATCCGATTGAATTTAACATAACCTATATAAGCATTATAATTGGATCAAACCATAAAGTAATTATCGCTTGCCTTCCATGTGATTTTCCACGTGCGTTCAAAGAAAATGGAAAACCGTGTTATAGTTAATGGTAAGCATATGAAAATGAATATTCTGGGCATGCTAACTAAACTTAAGTTAACTACATGAAAATGAATATTCAGGGCATGCTAACTAAACTCAAAAACACATCGTATTTGATTTGATATAAAAGTATAATGTTAACTTTTTACAATTGGACGAACGATGAACAAACTTCTCTTCATCATTATAAGCAAACTATTTCCTTTCAAATTAACGCATAAGTAGAAGTAATGGGTGCCAAACGCAAACTATTTGTAAAATGGAGTAGTAGTTTAGAGACTAAATTTGTCATTTCATGAAACTTTGAAAGTACCAAAATTAAAGGGCTAAAATTACAATATCGTAAAAGTAAGAGGAGGGGAAGGCAAAGCCGGTGGGTTTCCACTGACTTTGTCCTTTAAGTGGTAGTAGAATGTATAATTTTATTTTATTAATAACTTATAATATAAAGCTAGTCTATCGTAAATTTGAGCATGAATAATTTATGATACATTAATAACTTGTTAATGTATAATATAATTTTAAGAGCATGTTCGTTTATATTTTACATGTTCTGATAGTTATTATTATATACTTATTGTGATGATACATTAAAGTTATTAGAGTAAACTGCCATTTTGGTCCCTGTGGTTTGGCCAGTTTTGCCACTTTAGTCCAAATCTCAAACTTATTACATCCAGGGCCTTGTGGTTTGCATTTTGTTGTCATTTTAGTCCAAAACTCAAATTTGACCAGATTCCCCAACTTAAACCTGATTTTTTGTCTTTATCCTCAGGGGTATTTTAGTCATTGAGCATTTATTATAACCGATTATTGATTAAAAATAATAAAACTAAATAATCATCCTATAACACATACTGTCATCTTCTCCATCACCACCACTGCCACTTCTCACCACCGCCACCTCCTCCCCCCTCCATTAACACCACTACTGCAGCACCACCATCCCCACCGCACCCCCACTACAACAACCCCCACATGCACCACCTCTTCAGAGCCCTAAAACAGACTCACTTCAAAACTCTAAAAAAACCTCAAACAATTGGATCTCCTTCTCGATTTGCAGACAACAAACTTAATAGATTAATAACAAAAATGGCCCCTGCATTAATCATTCAAAAAACCCTAACCTAATTATGGATCTCCTTCTCGATTTGCCACCGTCGTTGTGTCCAAAACCACACCGTCTCCACCAAACTCTGCACTCTCTCTCTAAATGCCCAATTCTCTCTCACTCTTCTCTCTCTCTCCTTTCTCTGATCTGCAACCAGAATAACACATACACCAAAATAAAAATACCAAACAACAAAAACAAACGAAACCGTAAACTAACCTTATCATCCACCGCAACCTTAAGCTGCAAGGTCCTACTCTTCTGCTTCATCCTATACAACCTCCTCCCCAAAATCACAACCCCCATCATCGCCGCCGCCACCGACAAACTCCACACCGGACTCGCCTTAAACAAACAATACTTCAACAAATCCAACGGAATCTTCCACCACACCCCCCACCCTTCGGAATAATCTTGTTCGATTCCGTGGAGATAGGCGGTGGTTTGATCGGAAGTGGGGTGGTCTAGCAGCTCCCAATCGTCGTCGTGTGTAGGTTGATGATATTATCCATGGAAGATGAAAATGAAACCCTAGAAAGAAAGAAAGAGATTGGGGGAAGTGTGGAAGAAGTTGAGCTCCGGGAGACGGTTGTGGTGCCGGTGGTGAGAAGGGGAGAGGAGGTGGTGGTGGTGGTGTTGTTCATGGGGCAGTGGTGTTTCGAGAGAGGTTAGAGAGAGAGAGAGAGAGAGAAGAGAGAGAAATGGAGTGTTTAGAGAGAGAGGAAGTGCAGACTTTATAATCTTTTATTTTATTTTATTTATTGCATTATATTTATTAAATTTGAGATATAATATTACAAAATACCCAAAATACCCCTGAGGATAAGGACAAAACAGGGGGGGTCAAAAGTGGGAAATCTGGTCAAATTTGAGTTTTGGACTAAAATGGCAACAAAATGCAAACCACGGGGCCCTGGATGTAATAAGTTTGAGATTTGGACTAAAGTGGCAAAACTGGCCAAACCACAGGGACCAAAATGGCAGTTTACTCAAGTTATTATTATTTCTTTTTTCCTTTTTTTAATCACAAAAAGATACAGTGAGTTTTTTACTTTTCTCAATAAAAGATAAAGATTTCAATCAAATTTATAACTTCTTTTCACGTCCGGAATCTTTTCTTCAAGTTATGGACCCCCAAATTAATTTCATTCCCAAAGACATAAAGTCATAAACCCAATACCAACCCATAAAAAGCAAAATACAAAGCTGGACCTCCACGGTGTTTCACGGCCAAGGCGGACGACGACGATGACGAAGCCATCGTTTGCAGGAGGTGGAGGTTCCGGCTCTGGTGGGTCTCGTGTTTACAACTGTAACCTCCGGACATCCCAAATATTAGCTAAACGATGGATGATAACTGCATCTGGTTTACATCGGTTACTACCTAGGTTATTTCCGGCGTTTTAAGGTCACTGCAGTCCCGATCTAGCACTGCATGTGGTTTTATCAACCCGGTCTGTGTCGGCTAGGGTTTCACAGTAGGTTTCCGACCTTTTTTCCGATATTCTAGCTACAATTTTTTTTCTTTTCTGCCCTTTAACGACATTCCCGTCGTATTAGGGATTATGTTAGCCACGCTGAAGTAGGTTTCACAGTGTTGTGGACTCTGATGCCATTCGGCGCGTGAAGAGTGAAGGTGGTTGTGTGGACCTGGAAAATTGTTCGGTGCGTGATCCACATAGCTTGTACTAGTTGCGTATGAATTAAGGTATACATTAATTTTGAAAATAAGAATGTGTGCATGCAAGAATGTAGTATATAGGCATGTTCATGTGTAAGTATGTATGTGACCCACGTAAGCGAATCTCCCAGGTTACGCTTACGTATAGGTACGGATGTATGAATAGGGGTATGAATAAAAGTATGAGCATTAGTATAAGTTTAAGTATGAATATGCATGTGAGTATAAGTGTAAATATAAAACGTATGAGTAGTATGAGTGTAAGTATAAGCGTAAAACGTATTGTTATGAATATGAGTATGAGTATGAGTATTAGTGTAAGTACGAATAATAACGATTGCGTATAAGTATTAATTGAAGCATAACGAATTCAAGCATATAAAAACAATCAAAAGGTTGAGTATGTAAAAGGAATGGTATAAATGAAATTGTCGCGAGATATCGACTAAAACGTGTACGATGATATAGGGATTTTAGTTTGTGCATGTAAAAAGAATATAAGGTATATACTCATTATGCGTGACGTATTTTGTAAAGAACGAAAATGCTACTTTTGTTTTAGAAGAATTCAGGTAAGTCGAAACTGGTCGGTCCCTATGAAGTTCTCTTGCCCGTGTGTTTTGAAGTTGAAACGAAGTATTGAGTGGTGTATGTATAAAAGGCTTTTGTAAATAATAAGTTTGCATCATTTTAAAGGTTCTTGCATTAAAATAAGAAATTGGAATTTTGGAGGTTCTCGTGAAAACGTTGCTTCTTAAAAGAAATTTAGAATAATGAACTTAGTGATCATTGAAAAGAGTTTTAGTAAACGGTCGAATAATATTCGTAATATTTTGTAAGCGTGTGCGAAAAGTTGGTTTGATTTCCGTTTAAAAATAAAAGTCTTTAGTATAATGATATAACGTGAGCGTGTTTTAGTGATTACGTTAAGCATGAAATTTGTGGGCAAGATATTCAGTAGACCGATTAAGTTGATGGGTAGCATTTCGTCAAATTTTTGAAAATCGGGAAACAAAACATTTATGGTATGGCTAAGTATTTCGTGTATGCGCTTTATGTGAAATAGATTATGGGGTAAGATATACGTTTAATAAATCAATGAACTTGAAATTTGCATAAGTAGGGATTTTGACAAATGATAAACGACTTAGATATAAAACTTAATCGTGTTTATATAATAAAGTCTCTTTTGAAGGAAGATTTTGGTAACGATCACCTGGGTAAGGGAATCACCCCTAACTTGACGATTTCGTATCCTAAGTGTGGTTGGTACTCGTCGGGTCAAAATTTAATTTCAACACTTAGACGAGGGTCCACTAGAATTTGAAAGCAGAAATTCTCCATCAAGGTGAGGATATCACTCCTAACTTGGTGGCGAATTTCGTGTAAAAAGAATAGGTGGATTGAGAGTCTTTCACCAAATTGTGGGTTTCACGCCTATTTTTGTGAAGTCGTCTCGTTTGTGTATTACAAGTGGTTTTGAATTTAGTGTAAATGAGTAAAAGACGTATGTTCAAAATAATAATAACAAGTATAAGCACATAAAGCATTTTAAGAAAATAACACGTAAGAGACAATTCAAGAATAACATACAAAGATATTTCATAAAAGTAGCATGTGAAGCAAGTATGGTCGAATTTGGTGCTTAACTATATACTAGGTCAAAAGCATGACAATTTTCCTAATTCCCTATAGTTATGGCTCTAATACCAATCTGTCACACCCCAACCGATGGCGAAAACATCAGAGTGAGACGAAATAGATTGCTCGAGACATCATAACACTAATAATTCTGACAAGTATTTAAATAATAAATTTCATTCCATTTCTAAAGAATCAATTACAAGGATTTGAAGCAAATACACAACATGAGTAATGAAATACAATACAATAGGAATACAAAATTTAAAGTGTGTATCTAAGCATCCTACTAGATTCCATGCATCACCAACATCATCGCTAAACCTGCAACATGTTTTAAAAGCATAGTTCAATACAAGGTATTGGTGAGTACACAAGTTTTAGACTCGTGTTATGTGTATAAAAGTGTTTTCAATCCAACATAGCAATTTGGTATACAAGGTCAAACTATCATGCATAACTAAAAGTCAAACCCAAGTGTCCACTAGTATAATAGCATCCCTCGATGTAGCAACATCGAGACCGTAAAGTATGAATAATAGCATCCCTCGATATAACAATATCGAGACCGTAAAAAAATAAAACTTAACAAAACCCCTTCGGGTGGTGTGCTACTCCTATAGCGCTATAATCGTTAAGCCGGGTTAACAAGTAGTATGAATTCTAGCATGAACTTAAGCATAACAAAGCATGTATAAGGATTTATTGAATAAAGCATGTTTGTGAATCGTGCATTTTTAACAAGTAAAACATGTTGCACCCAAAGTGTATTAAAAGGAAAATGGGTCAAGTGTACTCACAAAATTGCTAAGTCTTCCGATTATCCATGTATTGACGAGTTAATGAGATTAGGAGAACGAACGTGTTTGGTGTTGGAATTTATGTGGGGTGTTTAGAATCGGAATTAGAAATTTAAAGTAATAAAAGTATGTATGTATGAAAGTAATATCTAAGTTCTAAGAGTTGGTTTATGACAACACATCAAGTGGTTTCATGGGTCCGAAATTGCCCATTGGAATCACGACAAGTACTCTAGAATCTTGGATATGTTAGCTTAGGTTTATGGTGATTAATCATAGTTTGATTAACACCACAAACTCAACCATGTTTTTATATAATAATAGGTATATTTATATGGTAATAATATTCCCTAAACTATGTCCAATCAAATTGTCATGTAATATCATGTATTGTCAAACATGGAGGTTTAAAGCCTCATTATATGATTCACCACTACACACACCATCATGAAGATGGTGGGAGGGTCATGAATAACAAGAAAGTAAATCTAATCTAACAAGTTATAAAAATGTTCAAATGAAGGAGTGGAACTTAGTTTGGAAAGCCAAGGCTTCCATTTGTTCACACTTCACAAGGCACAAGTTCATCATATGGAAGATGATGACTTGTGCTTGTTTTCATCATTCGATTGTCAATTAAAAACAGAAAATAAGTGAGTGTTTGAACTCATAACTTTGAAGGTAATCACCCTAATACAAACCCACAATCATAGACTTGATTATGATCTTGATGGGAACAAGATTCCATCAAGTTATCAACATAAAAATGAATCAGACAAATAAATAAAAACGGGCAGAATGTTTATTGCACTTTGAGCCTCAAAAATGGTGAGGTTTCACCTTAGTTTGCCCTGAGCAAACTTGTGAAAACCTTCCTTGAGGTTATGCAAGTGTTAAGAAGAAAGAAATGAGAGGAAAATCGAAGTAGAAGTGAGCTAAAACTCACTTCTAATGGCTGAAACTTTCTGATTTTGTTGCTAGAATGTAGCTGTCAGGGCCGTCTCCGAAAATCCCAAAAAAATTTTTGGCCCTGTTCGAGATAAAAAATTTGGGCCCTATTCGCAAATCTTTATATAACATAAACTCATCAATCATTCAATTATATAACATATTCAAGCATTCATAACACTTTAATCAATCTAATTATCTAAATAACAGTTTAATCAAATATCAATCTAATTATCGAAATCAGGATATGAAAACACTTAGCGACTCGTAAACTCGATAACAATTATAGTTCCAGTTCAATCAGCAGCATAAATGTATAAATATAAAGCATACCCCAAGCAAAAAGAATTATGATTGTAGACCGTTGGTGGAAAATGAAGTGATCACTTATTGTAAAATAATCCAACTTTACATGTAAATTTCCACTTGATGATATAATACAGTATGTAGTAACATAAATCTTCATCTGCATATTTTACCTCTCGCACTTTAATTAACCTTGTAAGATATTCCAAATTCACAGATTATTTAACAATGCTTTATTCTCACGTTCAATTAGGGTAGTAATGGTGCAGGTTTATATTTTGTAATTATAATCTTAGTAAATATGAATGTTTTGGAAGCAATGTTTGTGATAGATTTAATATGAATGTTTTTTGAAATCAATATGTAACTCGGAACAACAGTAACATCAATCAACAAACAAAAATCAAAAGACAACAAACAATTGAACAATACCTCTCCTGAATCGCGATTCGCGAATCTGCGGAATGCGGAATGCGGAATTGCGGATGTCCGGTGGCCTGGTGCAGCGTTTGATGAGTTTGATCAGAAATCCTGCAGCGTTTGATTTGATGACTTTGATCAGATCCCTGGTGGCCTGGTGCAAAGCAAAGAACCACGCGAGTACGCGACTTTTGATTTCCTGCAACCGATTGTATTTTGAGTCAAAGGTTTGGGCCTATAATCAGTTAAGTGATTGGGTTTGTTACTAACTTTGGGGCCTGCACAAAATATGGGCTATATATATAAAGAAAACATAAAAAATTTTGGGCCCTTTAATCATTTGGGCCCTGTTCTCAAGCACACTTGGAACTTGCTTATAACCGGCCCTGGTAGCTGTGATTAAGTATGTTTTTGAGAGAATTTAAGGGTTGTAAAAGTGAAAAGAGGCTGATTATAAGTTGTATTTATAGGGGGAAGATTAGGGTTAAGTTGGTTGACATTTAATATAAGTAGTTCGGGGTTAGAACAATTAAAAAAAACAATTGTTGCTGTCTTGTAATTCACGGCTGGAAGGCTGTTTTGGCAGCCATTTTATTTAGTTTTTGTTATAACATAATAGTCTAGGTGTTGTACATAATAGATCTCCACTAGCTATTAATATATCATGTTTTTTAGGTGTTCAATCAATAAAACAACGACAATTTGGACTTGATTGGTGAATGGTGGTCTCGGTTGCTGTTTTGGACATCGTCTTCCTTTTTATTTTACTTTTTTATTTTTGTAATACAAGACATAATAGGCTAGATATTGTTATGTCAAATTAGTTTATCACATGCCTAATCATTTAATCAAAGTATCTAGTGGGTTTAAAAAAAAGAACATTATATCATCCTAAGGCTGTTTCCGATCGGGTGGGGCTGTCCTCCACTTTATATATATATTTTTTTGTTTTGCCATGCACTTTTACATTTCATATGTAATTTACTATTTTATTATTATTATTAGAATTTAACCATGTATTTAATAGTTAACAAGCACATATAAGTTATGAGTACCAGTATGTCGGGTATCGGTTATGCGTATGCATTCGAGATTGGTAATGCATAACCCAAGTATTGCGACACGTGTAAGCATGTATAAAATAGAATATCATTACGATCGAAGTCTCAGATTTACAATGGTTTGAAATGAAATACGAAATACAAAAGGAACAAGCTTCCAAAAATAGAAATACAAGACACGTTTTCCAATTAAGGAAAGTTACGAAAAAGCGGAGCGTTACAATCAACATGTCATCAACATAGAGTAATAAAATGATAAAATCATCATCACCAAACCTCTGAAAGAAAACACAGTGATCTGAAATAGTCTTTCGGTAGCCTTGCTTCCCCATAACAGACTCAAATTTCTTGTACCACTGTCTTGGTGCTTGCTTCAACCCATAAAGACTTTTCTGAAGCTTACAGACATAGTCTTCTTTACCTTTAACCTGAAAACCTTCAGGTTGCTCCATATAGATCTCTTTATCCAAGTCACCATGAAGGAACGCTGTCTTGACATCCATTTGCTCAACCTCAAGATCAAGACTAGCTGCCAAACCAAAAATAACCCGAATGGAACTCATCTTCATGACTGGAGAGAAAATCTCATCAAAATCAATACCCTTTCTTTGACTAAACCCTTTGACCACCAATCTGGCTTTGTACCTAGGCCGCGAGGTATGTTCTTCAGTCTTCACTTTGTAGACCCACTTGTTCTTCAAAGTTCTTTTGCCCTTGGGCAACTTTACTAACTCAAAGGTATTGTTCTGACACAAGGAATTCATCTCATCTTGCATGGCTTCAACCCATTCCCTTTTGTGTTCATCTTCCATGGCCTCTTCATAACACTCAGGCTCTCCCCCTTCAGTGAGCAAGACATACTCATCAGTGGAATAACGGGTGGAAGGATGACGGTTTCTTATAGACCGTCCGAGTCGGACAAATGTTGGCATACCTGGTACTGGTAACTCTGGATGAGGACCCTCATCTAACTCTTGCTGCTCTGGAATATCATGGTTATCAGTACCATGTTGTTCATCATGTTGAATATCATCTTCATTATGCGGCTCAGAGTGCTGTGGAGGAACTGGATCCAAATCAGTAAGATCATCTGTATATTGAGGAACTATCTTTGTCTCTTTCAAACTTTGATCTTCAATAAAATCAGCATCGAAACTTCTTATGAGTTTCTTCGAGATTGGATCATAAAACATGTATCCAAATTCATCTCCCCCATAACCAAGGAATATACATGGCTTGGTCTTTACATCAAGCTTTGTTCTTTCATCTTTGGGAACACTACAACAAAAAATAGCTTTTTAGGACCTTTTCTGTGGGACACTTGTAAAAGAGGGTTCTAAAAAACTATTTAATATGACTAATGAACTTTTGGGTCCTTTTATAATATACTCTACTAAAATGGTGTCCTAAAAAACTATTTAATAGGATGGATGATTTTTTTGGGTCCTATTATCATATAATTTAATAGGACACTTAAAATGTAAATTCTAATAAAGTACTTTATAAGACATTTAATTGTTAGTGTCCTATTATGTGGTATTGTATTAGGACACTTGATCATCTGGGGTCCTATTATAACATAACTTAATAGGACCGTTGTAGTTAAGTCATAAATGTTCAGTGTTATAGGACCCTTTCTAGTCGAAGTCATATTAGAACTTAACTTAATAGAACACTTGACACTTGGGTCTTATAAATTTAAACTTTATAGGACGCTTAATCATTGTAGTGTTATTATAATACACCCTAATAGGACACTTGATATTTGAGTCATAAAACATTAGTTTTATAGGACGTTTATTCGCTAGAGTTTTATTATAATATAACTTAAAAAGACACTTGACACACTACAAACAAAAAGCCATTTAGTGGCATACACCTTTATTGGCGTTTAGCTTTTGTACCACTAATTAAGGATTTTAGTGGCACTTTATGTATGTCATGTTTGCTTGATACATAATTTTAGTAGCATTTAGATTTTATGCCACTAATTTACATTTTTAGTGGCACTTTTTGTATGCTATTAAAAACCAATTTTCCTTACTTTTTCTATAAAAATGTGGGATTATTAAAAACCAATTTTCCTTACTTTTTCTATAAAAATGTGGGATTATTTTTAGTGGCACTTTTTGTATGCTATTAAATGTGGGATTATTAAAAACCAATTTTCCTTACTTTTTCTATAAAAATGTTAGCCTGCTAGTGTAAAACTTTATTAATTTTTTTTTGTAAAATGATTTTTTGCACTATTATGACTAGAGTTTAATAAATATTTATTGAAAACTAAAATCTAGATCGGAGATGAAGCTTTCCTCAAAAGCATTCTAAACTCTACCGAGATTGTAGCAAGAGGAAGGGTCCAGAGCTTGGACCCAAATGATCTAGTTGGTGGTACAGAGATTGGACCAGAATGGTGTGAGGTAAACGTTCAAGTACTAATAAAAAGATGAAAACTTGGTAAGACCATATGGTTTATTTTCTACAATTCAAGATTGTATTGGTGCACCATCGCATGGCCCTATCCATTCATCTCGGTATGCATTTGTTAAACTTGTAATACAAATAATTTTAATATCATGGAACTTAATGCTTATATATGGATGGTTTATTTGTAGGTAGTCCATGAGGATTGAGGACATATGATGACTCAAGATTTTATGCTTCTTGTTTCTTTAATTGCTTTTAATTTCTTTGTTAAATGTTAAGACTTTATGTTAGATAATGTTATAACTTATTTATGGTTACTGTTTTTGTTATGAACATGCTTATTTGAAATATAATGATTCTTTCATTAGTTGATGTTATACAATAACTATTAGGATGTTATATATTGATGGTATGTTTATAAAATTGGTTTTATAACCTTATTTGGGATATTAGGACCATTTTCTTGATATTAAAATAGCTATAACGTTACATCATAAGGGTCCTATAAGTTGTTTTTTAAGGACGCTTGTATGTGTATCAAAAGATTAAAAGTAGGTAATTACATATTAGAACATTGTAAAAGTGTCCTAATATGTTCTTTTTAGTACGCTATTTAAATTGTCTATAGACATATTATGTGACCATAAAATTGGTTTCATAATCTTATTTGGTATATTAGGACCCTTTTCTCGGTACTAAATTAGCTATAATGTTACATCATAAGGGTCCTATCAATTAATTTCTAAGGACGCTTGTAAGTGTATCAAAAGATTAAAAGTATGTAATCACATGTTAGAACATCGTAAAAGTGTCCTAATATGTTTTTATTAGGACACTATTTTGTTTGTTCAAAGACATATTACGCGACCATAAAATTGGTTTCATAATCTTATTTGACATGTTAGGACGCTTTTTTAGTTCCGGGACTTATTACGACCCCTTTACATGAAACGCTTTTACCGTTGGTCCTATTAAACGAAAGGTCCTATAAAATAGCATTTTAGGACACTTTTGCACGTACTAAAAACCCAGTTTTCTTGTAGTGGAATATGCGCAAAAGCCTTGCATCCAAAGACCCGCAAATCATCGTATGAAACATCTTTGCCACTCCAAACCCTATCAGGAACATCAAAAGACAAAGGAAGACAAGGAGTACGATTAATAACATTTACTACGGTGTTCACAGCTTCACCCCCAAAGGAATTAGGCAACCCTGCATGTGACAACAAACATCTAACCCTTTCAGCCAATGTTCTATTCATCCGCTCTGCTAGACCATTCAACTGTGGTGTCTTTGGAGGAGTCTTTTGGTGCCGAATACCTTTCTTTCTACAATAAGCATCAAAAGGACCAATGTACTCACCTCCATTATCTGTTCGAATACACATGAGCTTCTTCTCAGTTTGTCTCTCAACTAAGGCATGAAACTGCTTAAACACATCTAATACTTGATCTTTAGACATCAAAGTATAGGCCCAAACTTTTCTCGAATGATCATCGATAAAAGTGACAAAGTACAAGCAACCCCTAAGTGTTCTAGTCTTCATAGGACCACAAACATCTGAATGTATTAAATCAAATATATTGTCTCTCCTATGAGGAGGGTGACTCTTGAAAGAAACTCTTTTTTGTTTACCTGCCAGACAATGAGAACACTTCCTCAAATGAACATCATGCAAATCGGGAAAGGAATTCTTCTTCAACAAAATAGACATCCCTTTTTCACTCATGTGAGCAAGTCACCTATGCCACAAATCAATCATATCAACATTCACTAACTAATTGACCGAGTCTTTGGAGATCTTCGGATGTGTTCTGTATAACTTTGAACTTCTTTTACCTTTTGCCACGATCAAAGAACCACGAGTGAGTTTCCAAACACCATCACCAAAGGTACTATGGTAACCATCATCATCAAGTAAACCTGCGGAGATTAAATTGAGTCTAATATCTGGAACATGTTTTACATTGTGTAAAACCAACTCCATCCCTGTAAGACCCGTCTAATTACTACTTGAATTTAATAATAATTCATACAATTTTATATAAAAGATGTCCAACTTATAACATAAGTACCATAGATAAAGTTCATAAGTAGCAAAACATTAGTCGACTAACGACTAATTCAAACATTCATAAGTTGTTTAACAAATTGTTTACATTCCAAAAACATTGTCTATTAAAGTTAGATATCGCGGAAGCTTCTACATTGTGTTCGGTCCTTCAAAAACTTGATTTATCATCGTCCACGTACTTGCCATACCTAGAAACTGGAAATTTTTAACAAAGGTTAGTGTTAGAGTTCTTAGAAACATTACATAATCGAAACTACGCTTAAAACGGATTCGATTTAACAAAGATATGCAAAATTCAACATGAATGTCAAGGCTCTACCGTAAGTTACGGTAGCTCCTGGGAAACTTTAGTTCCACCGTAAAACAGAATGAATCCACCGTAACATTTTGGTCCCTACCGTAAATTACGGTATATACCGTAATTTACGGTAGACTCTGGAATGTTATGTTTTATTTGATTTGTTTGTTTACTCGAGCCAAATTCTCGGATTTCATTACTACAAACCAACATGTTAAATCCTCGTATTCTAATATGTCGTTTGTCAACGAAAACAAAAGACCAATTTATTATATTACGAAGCATTTGCCACGCATTACTCGATTATTCGACCCGTTTGGCTCATCTACGGAGTCCTCCATTATGATGACTACCAACAAGTTCTAACCAATCCTGGTCTTATTAATAAATATAGCGATCATTATCGCTTCAAATTAAGACAACCTTTACTCAACAATTCACTATACTTATGCAAATGATCAAAGTTTACCCAATGTAACGAGTCAAGTTACATACCTTCAAAGTACGCCCTTCAAACGCAAGTCGCCACCGGCTTGTCCACTCGATGTTCCGGTGTCCTTTCCTATAGAGTTCAATCACATCCCGTTTAGAACTCTTTCTAATTCATATATCGCACAATTTGCCAAAACATCATAATTATGCGTTTTAACTCAAATTTTCATATTTAAGCCTTCTTTGAGGCATTTATGCAAACACTTTAAGGGCAGAAATTTACATCTCTTATTTTCTAATTCATGGCTTGCTACTTAGCCTTGATTAACATCAATTGAACTATTACATATAAAATTACACATTATATTTTCAGAAATCAGTTTCTATGCATCAATTCACACTAGATTAGCACTCTACACCCTAGTGTTCATCATTTTCTCACAAAACCCATGAATGAGCTTCAAGGCACTCATGAAATTTTCAGAAATTAGGCATGATTTCACATGTTATTGTCTAGGTTTTTACTCCTAAACACTATATCATCTCTATTCTATCCTATCCAAGTAGCAAACATGCAACACCAAATTTCGAAATTCCCAAACTCATGAGAATTTCAAACAAAGAATTAACACCAAATTTTACATACCTTATAACCCCCTTGTAATGAGGATCACTAATCTATATTCGGATTTTGATTTGGGACTGAAATTGGCCTTCAATTGATCAAATAGCATGAACTTAGGGTTTGAGAAGCCTGGGTCGCCCCCTTGCTCTGGTCGATCTCCAGTAGACTCCAAATGGAGTATTTGTGTTTTAATAAAATTTTTTATTAAAACTATTTTCAAGTTAAACACTTTTGGTCCCTCTAGTTTCTCTTAGTTTATTTTTAGATCTTTACTACACACAAGTCATCATCTAACTAGGTAGTGTCTTTCCTAGTTAGTTTATTTTACTAATTTATTTGAAATCAAATTTGCAAATTTAAGAATCTATATTTTCGGGATGTTACAAGTCCACCCCCCTTAAAAAGGGTTTCGTCCCCGAAACCAAAGTACGTACCGAATAATGTAGGGTATAGACGTCGCATCTCCTCTTCGGACTCCCACGTAGTGTCCGAACCTTTCCTATGCTTCCACTTGATCTTGACTTGATCGATTTGTTTGTTTCACAATTGCTTGACCTTTCGATCTAAAATTTCCAATGGTCTTACCGCATAATTCAAGCTATTATCCACCTCGATATCGTCGTAATGGATATAAGTTGTTTCCTCCGCTAGACATTTCCGCAATTGCGACACGTGAAACGTGCCATGTATTCCACTCAACTCTTCCGGTAGCTCGAGGCGATAAGCCACCTTGCCAACCCGCTCGATGATTTTAAATGGCCCGATAAACCTCGGGCTTAGTTTCCCTCTTTTTCTGAATCTAATAACGTCCTTCCACGGGGAAACCTTCAACATAACCCTGTCGCCTATCTGAAATTCAATCGGTCTTCGTCTTTTATCGGCATATGACTTCTGCCTATCTTAGGCTGCTTTCAGATGAGCTCGTACCACTTCAATCTTCTCATTAGTGGCCTGAATTACATCTGTATGGGCTAATTCACGTGGTCCCACCTCACCCCAACACATCGGGGTTCTACATTTTCTACCATATAGCATCTTGTAAGGCGCCATGCCGATACTCGAATGGTAACTATTGTTATATGAAAATTCGGCCAAAGGTAGATAAACATCCCAACTTCCACTGAAGTCGATGATACATGCCCTTAACATATCCTCTAACATCTGTATTGTTCTTTCACTCTGCCCATCCGTCTGAGGATGGTAGGCGGTGCTAATGAAGAGTTTCGTTCCCATCTGTTCTTGGAATTCTCGCCAAAAATTTGAAGTAAACCGGGTATCTCTATCCGACACAATAGATACCGGTACTCCGTGACGTGCCACTATTTCATTTGTATACACTTCGGACATCTTCTCCGAAGTATATGTTTCGCGTATAGGAATAAAGTGTGCACTCTTCGTCAATCTATCCACAATCACCCATATGGCGTCGAATCCCCGAATCGTTTTAGGTAGTTTGGTCAATAGGTCCATAGTAATATGTTCCCATTTCCAAACCGGGATCTCCAAAGGTTGCAGTTTCCCATAAGGTTTCTGGTGTTCCGCCTTGACTTGTAAACAAGTCAAGCACTTCTCTACATACTTCACCACATCCCTCTTCATTCCGGGCCACCAATAATTTTGTTTCAGATCGTTATACATCTTGGTCGCACCCGGATGAATAGAATATCGGGATTTATGGGCTTCATAAAGTAGTAGCGCCTTCACTCCACAAGTATTTGGAACCCATATTCTTCCGGATCGAGTCTTCAACCCGTTCTTTCCATCCAACAAGTCTTTTAACTGGCCGATTATTCTTTCCTTCTTCCAGTTCTCCTCTTTAACCGCTTCTACTTGCGCCTCTCGGATACGTTCGAGTATACCCGAGGTCACCACAAGTTGCATTGACCTTACTCGTATTGGGACATAGTCCGCTTTTCTGCTCAGAGCATCCGCCACCACATTTGCCTTTCCGGGGTGGTAGTGTATTTCACAGTCGAAATCCTTCACCGTTTCCAACCATCGTCTCTGGCGCATATTTAACTCCTTCTGATCGAAGAAGTATTTTAAGTTTTTCTGATCGGTGAATATGGTGCACTTTACTCCATATAAATAGTGCCTCCATATTTTTAATGCAAATACCACTGCAGCCAATTCAAGATCGTGCGTGGGATATTTCTTCTCATGTATCTTCAATTGCCTCGAGGCATAAGCTATAACCTTGCCCCGTTGCATCAGAACACATCCGAGACCTGATAATGAGGCATCCGAATAAACCACCAAGTCCTTGACTCCATCCGGCAATGTTAATACCGGAGCTTGAGTTAACTTATCTTTTAACGTGTGAAACGCCCTTTCTTGTTCAACACCCCAAATGAACTTTTCCTCCTTTCGGGTTAACTTTGTTAGTGGCGACGCAATCTTGGAGAAATCTTGAATGAATCTCCTATAGTATCCTGCAAGCCCTAAGAAGCTTCTAATTTCCGAAGGGTTCTTCGGGAGATTCCATTTCGACACTGCCTCGATCTTCGACGGATCTACCAATACTCCATCGGCACTTATGATGTGGCCGAGAAATTGCACCTCTCGTAGCCAAAAGGCACACTTGGAGAATTTCGCATACAACCTCTCTCGTCTAAGTGTCTCTAACACCTCTTGTAAGTGGTGTGCATGTTCAGATTCGCTTTTCGAATACACCAAAATATCATCGATAAACACGATGACTGATTTATCCAACATTGTCTTGCAAACCCGGTTCATGAGGTCCATGAAAGCCACGGGTGCATTTGTCAGCCCAAATGATATCACGAGGAACTCGTAATGTCCGTATCGCGTGCGGAAAGCCGTCTTCGGCACATCTTCTTCCTTGACCTTTAGTTGGTGATACCCCGATCTAAGGTCAATCTTTGAAAACCAGTTCGCACCTTGTAGTTGGTCGAATAGATCATCTATCCTCGGAAGCGGGTATCGGTTCTTTACCGTGAGTTTGTTTAACTCCCGGTAATCGATACACATGCGCATGCTTCCGTCTTTCTTTTTCACGAACAGTACCGGTGCACCCCAAGGAGACACACTCGGCCTTATGAATCCTTTGTCAAGCAGGCCTTGATCTGGGACATCAACTCTTGTAATTCCGACGGCGCGAGTCGGTACGGTGCTCTAGCTACGGGTTTTGCGCCCGGAATTAGTTCAATCCCGAACTCTACTTCCCGTTCAGGCGGTATCCCCGGTAAATCTTCCGGAAACACATCTTCGTAGTTCCGTACTACCGGTACATCTTCAATCTTCAGTGATTCTTTCTCGGGCTCATTTGCGTATATCATAAATGCCTTGCATCCTTGCTTCATAAGCTTGTGAGCTTTCAACATTGAGCATATTATGGGGTTGCCTCCCTTTTCGCCATAGATAGTGACGTGTTTCCCGCTCAGAGATATTAGCTTTATCTCCTTACGAAAACACACGACCTTAGCGCGGTGCTGAGATAGCCAATCCATCCCAACGACTACTTGAAATTCCCCCATTGACATCGGGATTATATCTATTTGGTATTCTTCATCATCGATGCTTAATTTGCAGCCTCGACAAATATCACAAACTATAAAACTTTTGTTGTCCCCTATTTCAACTTCTAAGGGCATAGATAATTTCGTCAATACAAATGAAGGATGTCGAATAAATCCATGCGAAATGAAGGATTTATTCGCACCCGTATCAAACAATACACGTGCTGGAATTGAGTTAATTGTGAATATACCTGAGACCACATCGGGTTCTGTTTTTGCTTCAGCCGCGGTAAGCTGGAAGGACCTAACCTTCGCCTTAGGAGCTTCTGCTGGAGATTCTTTAATATCTCTCTTTCCGACTAAGTCCGGGCATTCGGACTTTTTGTGGCCAGGTTGATAACACTTGTAGTAAACTGAGACTTTACCGGGGCATAGCGAAGCCGTGTGCCCCGTCTTATTACATATGGGGCATGGTTTGTCTTTGAACCGACATTCTCCCTTGTGTCCTTTCCCGCACACTTTACAACTTGGCGACCCACCTTTAGCATCCACCTTCTTTCCCAATTCTCCAGTTCGGGCTTTCTTTGTAGGGTTTGGATTCACATCATGTGCCCTTCGCTCACCCCTTTCAACTTGTTTCCTCAACTCGATCTCCCGTTCCCGAGCAACGTTTATGATCTCGGTAAGGGTCTCGTATTTTGAAGGAGTCATAAACTCCCTATATTCAGTGCTCAACATGTTATAGTATTAGTATATCTTCTGTTCTTCGTTCGTCACCAATTCACTACTAAACTTCATCTTATCCATAAACATCGCCGTAATCTTGTCTATGGTCTCGCCCTTGTGCCTAAGTTGCATGAACTCTTCCTTGATTTTATTGATGACCGCCTTGGGACTATGATGTTTAAGAAACGGTGTCTTAAACTCTTCCCATGTCATGGTTCTCTCCGCTTCGGCTCCTATTTCATTCTTTTTGTTGTCCCACCAGTCTTTGGCTTGACCTTTCAACTGGCCCGTTCCGTAAGCAACAAAGTCACTTTCATCACAATGGGTCCTTTCAAACACCCCTTCAATGTTGCCCAACCAACTTTGGCAAATTATCGGGTCAACTTCCCCGTTATAGATTGGCGGTTTGCACGCCATAAATTCTTTGTATGAGCACCCTTTACGTTCTCCCGATTTCTCCTTCATAAGGTTGACACTATCCTCCAACCTTTTAACCCGTTCTTCGACAAGTGACAACACCGTGCTTTGAATTTTGTCTATAAACCCGGGTAGACTACCTTCAATTGCCTTCCCTACTTCTTCGGCAATTATCTCTTTCATTTGTTCGGTGCTTGTCTGCACCGGTTCATCATTGTTTCCGTCAGACATCTTGAAACTGAAATGTTTACATTAAACGTTAAACATTTCATTTATAGCATTGCTTCATTTGTTTCGGTTTAGCCAAGTTCCCAACTTGCTTTAACCGTTCACATTTAATGCACTTTCCGGGTTTGAGTGTGTTAACACGCTCTTCCCATGCATATCAATTCATTTCTCATTTCTTACATAAAATATAATCTATTAAAATAATAAGTTAATTCTTACCGGACGATCGATCAAGCTTAAACCGAACACTTTGTTGACAACCTTAAGCTCTGATTACCAACTTGTAAGACCCGTCTAATTATTACTTGAATTTAATAATAATTCATACAATTTTATATAAATGATGTCCAACTTATAACATAAGTGCCATAGATAAAGTTCATAAGTAGCAAAACATTAGTCGACTAACGACTAATTCAAACATTCATAAGTTGTTTAACAAATTGTTTACATTCCAAAAACATTGTCTATTAAAGTTAGATATCACGGAAGCTTCTACATTGTGTTCGGTCCTTCAAAAACTTGATTTATCATCGTCCACGTACTTGCCATACCTAGAAACTGGAAATTTTTAACAAAGGTTAGTGTTAGAGTTCCTAGAAACATTACATAATCGAAACTACGCTTAAAACGGATTCGATTTAACAAAGATATGCAAAATTCAACATGAATGTCAAGGCTCTACCGTAACTTACGGTAGTCACCGTAAGTTACGGTAGCTCCTGGGAAACATTAGTTCCACCGTAAAACAGAATGAATCCACCGTAACATTTTGGTCCCTACCGTAAATTACGGTATATACCTTAATTTACGGTAGACTCTGGAATGTTATGTTTTGTTTAATTTGTTTGTTTACTCGAGCCAAATTCTCGGATTTCATTACTACAAACCAACATGTTAAATCCTCGTATTCTAATATGTCGTTTGTCAACAATAACAAAAGACCAATTTATTATATTACGAAGCATTTGCCACGCATTACTCGATTATTCGACCCGTTTGGCTCATCTACGGAATCCTCCATTATGGTGACTACCAACAAGTTCTAACCAATCCTGGTCTTATTAATCAATATAGCGATCATTATCGCTTCAAATTAAGACAACCTTTACTCAACAATTCACTATACTTATGCAAATTATCAAAGTTTACCCAATGTAACGAGTCAAGTTACATACCTTCAAAGTACGCCCTTCAAACGCAAGTCGCCACCGGCTTGTCCACTCGATGTTCCGGTGTCCTTTCCTATAGAGTTCAATCACATCCCGTTTAGAACTCTTTCTAATTCATATATCGCACAATTTGCCAAAACATCATAATTATGCGTTTTAACTCAAATTTTCAGATTTAAGCCTTCTTTGAGGCATTTATGCAAACACTCTAAGGGCAGAAATTTACATCTCTTATTTTCTAATTCATGGCTTGCTACTTAGCCTTGATTAACATCAATTGAACTATTACATATAAAATTACACATTATATTTTCAGAAATCAGTTTCTATGCATCAATTCACACTAGATTAGCACTCTACACCCTAGTGTTCATCATTTTCTCACAAAACCCATGAATGAGCTTCAAGGCACTCATGAAATTTCCAGAAATTAGGCATGATTTCACATGTTATTGTCTAGGTTTTTACTCCTAAACACTATATCATCTCTATTCTATCCAAGTAGCAAACATGCAACACCAAATTTCGAAATTCCCAAACTCATGAGAATTTCAAACAAAGAATTAACACCAAATTTTACATACCTTATAACCCCCTTGTAATGAGGATCACTAATCTATATTCGGATTTTGATTTGGGACTGAAATTGGCCTTCAATTGATCAAATAGCATGAAATTAGGGTTTGAGAAGCCTGGGTCGCCCCTTGCTCTGGTCGATCTCCAGTAGACTCCAAATGGAGTATTTGTGTTTTAATAAAATTTTTTTTATTAAAACTATTTTCAAGTTAAACACTTTTGGTCCCTCTAGTTTCTCTTAGTTTATTTTTAGATCTTTACTACACACAAGTCATCATCTAACTAGGTTAGTGTCTTTCCTAGTTAGTTTATTTTACTAATTTATTTGAAATCAAATTTGTAAATTTAAGAATCTATATTTTCGGGATGTTACAATCCCAGTGTCAAACTTCAAGCAAACATCCCTAACACCTACAATCTTTGATAGCCCGTTATTACCCATCTTAACAACCCCAAAGTCACCAGGTGTGTAAGATGAATAAAATTCCCTTTGTGATGTCACATGACACGTAGCACCACTGTCAACAACCCAACTCGAATCATCACGTGCAATGTTCACCATATCATAATCACAACAAATGAAGAACTCTTCAGTAGCAGTATTAACTTCAACAGTATCATTGCCACCATCATCCTTTTTATGATTGTTCTTTTGATTGTTGTAATTAGCCTTCTTGTTCTCCCTTTTTAATTGTCTGCAGAATTTAATTGTGTGTCCTTTCCTACCACAATGATGACACTCATAATCAGCAAACTTACCTCTGGATTAACTACTATGCTTCCCTTTGTTACTCGGACCTCTACTTTGACCTCTCCCCCTGCTCTCTGTGACCAAGACATCTGATTGTGAAGAGGAACCCTGTGATTTTCTTCTCATCTCTTCATTTAAAACACCGCCTATAGCCATGTCCATAGTAATAATACCATTTGCTACAGAGTTGGACAATGATGTCCTAAAAGTCTCCCAAGAATCCGGTAAAGTACCAAGAAGCCATAAGCCTTGTACCTCGTCTTCAAACTTGATACCCATTCCTGCAAGCTGATTAATAATACCCTAAAAAACATTCAAGTGATCAGTAACAGGAGTTCCATCATTGTACTTCAAGTTAATCAACTGTTTAATCAAGAACAGTTTATTGTTTCCGGTCTTGCGAGCATACAACTCCTCAAGCTTGTTCCACAAAGTACAAGCATGAGTCTCACCGCTTATATGGTTCAAAACATTATCATCAACCCATTGGCGAATATAACCACAAACCTTTCTATGCAATATATTCCACTCTTCATCTGTTTTATCACCTGGTTTGTCGGTATTAAAAACAGGCATATAAAAATCCTTAACATAATGGAGATCTTCCATCTTGCCTTTCCAAACATGATAATTAGAACCATTCAAATTTACAATCCTACTTGTATTAGCTTCCATCGTTCAATCAAGTTTCAACCCAATAACAAGAGCCTATGGCTCTGATACCACTATGATGGGAAAAAACGCGAAACCCGGTCACAAACGGTAAACACAAATGCGGAAGCAAACTTCGTTTGACCAAGAGTTTTCCCAAACTTGAATGAACCTATGAGGATGCAAACAAATAGGGTTTATTGACTACAATCTAAACAACCCAAAAACAATAATAACAAGAACACCAAATTTTAGCGTGGAAAACCTCTCAAGAAAGGAGAGTAAAAACCAAGGGACTACTAGAGCCGCTTCAAATCCACTATCACAAATTAGAACAATACAAAGTCTTCCCTAGGTATACTAGAGGCATACAATAATCATCATACACTTGGAATCAACAACTTCAAGCATATGGAATCAAATACAAAGTCAAAAGAAGGAATATCACCAAAATTTTTCAGCAGCAAACAGAGGCTGTGCAGACAGACTTCCAGACGTGATTAAGACAAACTGACCGTTGGTTAAGGTCGTCCTGATGTTGTAATGATTGTGTAAAAAAATCAGAGCGATCCAACGGTTCAATCTCCGGGAAAACGACGACCTCTGCAGCTAGGTTTGAAAGTGAAGGAAATTGCTTCTTCTTTTGTGTGACTTTTGTGTGTGTTTTTAAGGGTGTTACAAGCTGAAACCCTGCTTCTCCCTTTTATCCATCTTCAAAGAAAACTAAATGGGCCAACATAATTCTTATTGGGCTTCCCTCATGGGCTAAAAAACCCAACACACAAAAAGGTGCCATCATCAAATGGTTCATGTGTTTTGAAACATGAGATAACTTTGTATACTTAATTGCACAAAATTCCTAACATACAAGTAAACTATATGATGGAAAACATTACTAATACCGACTATTACGAAATAAAAAAGTTGAAGATTAAAGCAAAAATAAAAAACCACTTACTAAAAATGGTGAAAGTATCAAGTATGATGGATTACTAACCTCCATATCAATTTTAGACCATTGAGTGTTAAAAATTCAATCACATGTAAAAGAATCTTACTATATAAACACTAACTCTCTTTCAACAGGAGTGAATGTATATTCTCCAGATTGTGAGTATGCATGCCTTTTTGCAGGCTGTTCAAATATCAAGAAACATAACTTGTACTAATAATAAGCAAACAATACAAATTCACTGATCGAATAAGCAAAAAAACTTAGATGGATACTAAATAAGCAGAGAGCAGAAAAGCAGTCAAATCATAACAACTCATGACACATGCTGTAAAAATTTGTGTTCCTTCAATAATGTATATAGTGACTACATATCAACACTATAAACGGAACCGATATCTATTTTGGATGGACATTTTTCTTTGATAGCGTTTTCTAGCTCATACGCAGTGTTGAAAGACTGGAACCGCACATATATATTTTTATTTAGTGCAAAATAATATTCTCTTTGCCCGAAATACGATTGGTTACATGCAGGATGTTTCCCGTCTGCATAAACAAACAATGCAACTGATCACTGAAATATTCACAGTTTAAAAGCAATAAATAACATTGTGAAACATTTTATGCCCAAAGTATACATGGCTTGGTAAGCAATTAAGTATCATGAACCTTGAATCCATATCTATGAAAGCTCTTCCTACAATGAGTATGTAATATGATTACCGTATCCGTATGCCATCCATTTCGACATATCTGCATGAGGGAATAGCGATCCTGCCGGAAAAAAGAAAACCATGTACATTAAGTCAGAATCTGATTTTATAACCCAATTGATCAAGGGTAGATTTATAACAAAAGAAAGGCTAAATGTTAATGTATTCATCTTAAAATCCCTATTCTTTTCTTGTAGTATTATCACTGCAATAACCCCCCCCCCCCCCCCCCCCCCAAAAAAAAAAAAAAAAAAAAAAATTACAAGCATCATGAAATTGCATAAGAAGTTTGAGCAAAAACAATGCTTTTGATAATTAAGTTGTTTAGGGGAAACAGGCACTGCTAGGAAGCCTTTTAAATAACTCTTATTAAGGTACTAATTGCCTATAGACATGATATAGAATCATCATTTCTGACTTTTTTTTAATGAGTTTGAGGCTTTGAGCATTGGGTGGAAATCTAATATGCTAAACATTTGTGATTACTCACTCAATCAAACCAGTACATTTCAATTTGGTAGCCAAACAAGCATTGTTATTTTCGCAACAACATTGAAACTTTGAGCAAGTAAAATATAACAAAATCTAGCTAAATTATCTCAGTTTTGCATTTGAAATATACTAGGTTTGGTTCGAATCTCTTGCTTCTGGAGACCGAGATGGCAAGTTAAAAAAACATAAAAATGGTACCAAATGTGCACAAAAATTTAGGGGTGTTAATTGTGTCAGGTTGGGGGTTGTAGGTTGGCGGGTTAAAATGTGCCACCTGAACCCGACCCATATTAATTATCATTCCTATCGAAGATTTCAACGTAAATTCGGGTCAACTTAAACACGATCCGTTTAACCCCTTTTTAAACGAGTCATACATGTTGACGAGTTATAAGCGGGTTATCGGTAATGTGTTAATGATGAATATAAGTTTGACAAGCAGATAACATGTTGTGACAAAACTAACATTATTATGATTAAGATTAACCATGTAAAACGAAAAACAGAACAAAAAAATTATGGGCTTAGGGGTAGTGCTTTCACGGTGGGTCGGCTGCTTCGTAAAGTGACCAAACACAAGAAAGCGTGCCTTGACAACTAGCACATGTTTATCCCATTTGCTTTTGATACTTTTGGTTTTCTGACGCCAGAGACTGTGGACCTACTTAGTTGAGTTCAAAGGGTCATGCATAGTAATGTTATGACCCCGAGATCTATGGACGTAGTTTTTAAAAGACTTAGCTTTGCTATTCAAAAAGGGATAGCGGCGCAGCTTGTTGTCCGTTTACCAACTATCTCGATGTAAATTCATAACATGAAAAATTAAAATAAAAAAAGTTTTTTTTTCTAAATACTTATGGGTTAACCCATTTTGTTTTTACGGGTTGACCCAAACCCAACCTATTCTTAAGACAGGTCAACTTGAACACAACCTGTTTTTTTAGTCGACCCAAAATCTGTTTTTCTTGTGTCGTGTCAAGAATTGGTTTCCATTAATTTCTAACTACAATAAATCACAACAATGTTCAAAATATTCGTATAGCTACAAGAACTATATTAGCTATAATGCATACATGGGTCATGAGCATCTACCGTAATAAAGCTTGAGGTGAGCAGGATCTAGTTCCTTGTCTTGGGGCTCAGAAGTTATGTCATCTCTTTCATTCTCTGCTTCTTCTATAGTCATACTTCAAAATACAACAAAAAATTCTGTAAAAAAACAAGGGTTTCAAAACATCCAAAACCTTTTAACCCTAACCGTTTTTGATCATCTAAAACCGAAACGCAAATGTTTCTTTTATTTAGGGATGTCAAAAAAGGTTGTGGCTCGAAGCTCGCTCGGATTTAGCTTGGAAAAAGCTTGCTCGATATGACTCGGTTTGAAAGTGAGCCGAGCCGACACGGCTTAGTTAGAAAATGAGTCTAGCTCGGCTCGGCTCGTGACGAGCCAAATTGGCTCGGTTTGGCTTGCTTGGTAGCTCGGCTCGGCTTAGCTCGATTTATTTTACTTATAATATATTTTATTTTTATATACATATAATATATTACAAAAAAGTGAATATTATTTATATGTAGTTAGACTTGTAGTTTGATATCTATAACATATTTAAAGGTTGATTGTCGTGCTAATGAACAAATATTGTATTTACTTGAAATATAAAACTTATTTTGCGTTGTTGAACGTGATTTTGGCTTGTAATGTATTAGTTTGAACTTATGTTGAATATTTTCTTTTGAAGTATTGAATAATATTTTAGAATACTGAATTTTGAGAGCTATGTGTTAATTTTTATTTTTAAATCGAGCCAAACCAAGCCGAGCCGAGCCAGCTCGGTTTAAAACCAAGCCGAGCCCGCTCGGTTTAAAACCAAACCGAAACCAAGCTTAGATTTTCAACTCGGTTTCAAATCTGAGCCGAACCGAGCCAGTTCGGTTTATAATCGAGCCGAGCCCGAGCTTTTGCCATAGCTCGGCTCGGCTCGGCTCATGAACAGCCCTACTTTTATTTGGTTTCCAAAATATTTAACATTAGGGAAATTTTAATATATTATTATTATTATTATTTTTATTTTTATTATTTTTATTATTATTTTTATTATTATTATTGTTATTATTATTATTATTGATATTATTATTATTATTATATATCTTTTTAATAAGATTTCTATGTTGATGTTGATTGGGATTTGGGAACCAACAGGGTGGATATACTGATGAGTTTGTTAACGATATCGATTAATAAACATATTGATAAAATGGGTTAGTAAACGGTTAATATAACAACCGCTGTGATATGTGGATCAAATAATTATAGATAATTGGAATTATAATAGGCGGACGAGTATCAAGCTCTGCATGTTAAGCTCACGATGTAAACGGTTATTGCAAAACGTTTAATAGTCAATCCTAAGAGCGTGTATGATTAGCATATTTTCATTAAATATTTTGTTAATAGCGTTTGTGCTAGACACGGGTTGGAATGTCTGATGGGCGAATATTATGTGAAATGTATATGTTAAATGTCTCGAGTAAAATAATGTGTATGAGAAGACTTGCTAGACACCATCAAATCGAAACTAAAATCATCCAGGGCCGGTCTAACCTTTTTGGAGGCCCTAAACAAATTTTCAAAGTGAGGCCCTTTTTTCAAAAAAAAAAAAAAGTGAGGCCCTTTTTAAAAAAAAAAATTATATGCTCAAAAAAACATAATTATATGCTCAAATTTTCAAAGTGAGGCCCTTTTTTCAAAAAAAAAAGTGAGGCCCTTTTAAAAAAAATATATATATGCTCAAACATAATTATATGCTCAAAAAAACATAATTATATGCTCAAATTTTCAAAGTGAGGCCCTTTTTGGAGGCCCTAAACATTTTATATGCTCAAATGCAACAATTTTTACAACATAATGCAACCTTTTTTAACCACATACACAACTTTTTATGATTTTTTATATGTAACCTTTTACACATTTTTAAAACCAAATTAATTTGTAGAACCTAATATGATGATTTACAATTGCTAGCATATCCATTACTATCTCAATTAAGGCAAAACAATAATGGGATAACAATATTATTAATCCTATAATGCTTAACATAAGTCCAAGAAAACCTAAAACAATAGAGTCAACACAAAGTAATGAATTACAATCATCAAGACTAATAAAAACCTTCTACTCATATTTGTAAATCTCGATCATCAATGGGTAGTTGTTTTGTAAGCTTGAGTAATATACGGTTGCTTTGAGATATCTATTTGCATAACTTCCAACTCGACTTTTTTTGCTTTTGTTGATCTTCTTGCATAGCACGCAACTCATCTTTTTTTCTTTTCATGATCCTCTTCAATTGCCTTTTGCATTTCAAACAACTCATCCTTTTTACTAATTCAATAAGGCCACCATCATCCAATTTTTTTTTATCATTTCGTTGGAAACACCTCTACCACGAAATATACAATACCCAACTATCACTTTGTTCATCACAGCCATAATTGGATCTAACAAATTACCTGCATCTTTAGTAGGTTTGTATTTCTTCATTCAGCCCTTCAATATCAATATTCCAAAAAGAATAAGAATTTATTGATGAACAACACCCCTACCAAATGGGATTAAATTCCTGTCAAAAAAGAAGTTGAATTGCAATTAAAATGCAGGTAAAAAAGGGGTCATATTGTTGTCAAAACAGAGTCAAACTGCTGTCATATATGTTGTTAAAAATGGGGTTAAATTGCTATCAAAAGGCTGTTAAAACAGAGTTTAATTGATGACAAAATAATATCAAAAAGTGAGTTGAATTGCTGTTAAAATGCAGCCAAACAAACAGGTCAAATTGCTCTAAAAATGGACAAAATGCAGCCAAAACGGTGACCAAATTGGAGTCAAAAGTGCTGTAAAAATTGGGCTTAGAATGTAGCCAAAATGATCTCAAAATTGTGGTCAAAATGTTGTCAAATTGATGTCAATAATGAACTTAAAATGCAGCCAACTGTGAAGGTTACTTGCATCATATCTTTGCATATCACATAAACAGAAACAACAAAATAGACTAAATTAACAAACTACATTGAATTGAATTGTTTAATACATCAACCCGGGCTCAGACTTCACTTATCGAGCTCAAGTCGGCTGTTAGCAAGTCGGCTCTAGTCGAGCTTCAGTTTGTGAATATAAACTATTGATCAGCCGTTAATCATGATGAACAACCCTAACATGACAGCCCTACTCATGAATGGCCCTAGTCATGACAATTCTACATTAGTCTACATGTTTAGAAGACACAAACCCGTGACCACCTAATAGAAGAGCCAAGGGTTTACCACTTAAACAACCTTTGAGTTTTTATTGAGTTAATTACTGTTTTCGTCCCTGAGGTTTGTCAAAAATAACGGTTTCAGTCCATTAGTTTAAAAATTGCGATTTCAGTCCATTAGTTTCATTTTCGTAACCATTTCAGTCCACTAACTTAACTCAATCCATTTATTTTGTTAACTTTGGGTGAAATTACCAAATTACCCCTGCTAACTTAACAAATTGTAATAAAAAAATTCTAAAAAATCTAAAAATCAAAAAAATTCCAAAAAAATCAAAAAAATTCCAAAAAATCTAAAAATCAAAAAAATTTTAAAAAATCCAAAAATTCTAAAAAATCCAAAATGATTACTACAAAAAAATTTCGACCCGTACCGTTTCGAGCCGAACCGTTTCGACGCGTACCGTTTCGGCCCGTACCGTTTCGACGCGAACCGTTTCGACCCGTACCGTTTCGAGCCGAACCGTTTCGACGCGAACCGTTTCGACGCGAACCGTTTCGACGCGAACCGTTTCGACGCGAACCGTTTCGACGCGAACCGTTTCGACGCGAACCGTTTCGACGCGAACCGTTTCGACCCGTACCGTTTCGAGCCGAACCGTTTCGACCCGTACCGTTTCGAGCCGAACCGTTTCGACGCGAACCGTTTCGACCCGAACCGTTTCGACGCGAACCGTTTCGACCCGTACCGTTTCGAGCCGAACCGTCGAGCCGAACCGTTTCGACGCGAACCGTTTCGACCCGTACCGTTTCGAACCGAACCGTTTCGACGCGAACCGTTTCGACCCGTACCGTTTCGACGCGAACCGTTTCGACCCGTACCGTTTCGAGCCGAACCGTTTCGACCCGTACCGTTTCGAGCCGTACCGTTTCGACCCGTACCGTTTCGACGCGAACCGTTTCGACGCGAACCGTTTCGACGCGAACCGTTTCGACGCGAACCGTTTCGACGCGAACCGTTTCGACGCGAACCGTTTCGACGCGAACCGTTTCGACCCGTACCGTTTCGACCCGAACCGTTTCGACCCGTACCGTTTCATTAAATGTTTCGAACCCGAACCGTTTCGAGCTGAACCGTTTCGACACGGTTCGAAACGGTACGGCTCGAAACGGTTCGCGTCGAAACGGTACGGGTCGAAACGGTTCGGCTCGAAACGGTTCGGGTCGAAACGGTACGGGTCGAAACGGTTCGCGTCGAAACGGTTCGCGTCGAAACGGTTCAGCTCGAAACGGTACGGGTCGAAACGGTTCAGCTCGAAACGGTACGGGTCGAAACGGTTCAGCTCGAAACGGTACGGGTCGAAACGGTTCGCGTCGAAACGGTTCGGCTCGAAACGGTACGGGTCGAAACGTTTAGCGTCGAAACGGTTCGCGTCGAAACGGTACGGGTCGAAACGGTTCGCGTCGAAACGGTTCGGCTCGAAACTGTACGGGTCGAAACGGTACGGGTGGAAACGGTTCGCGTCGAAACGGTTCGGCTCGAAACAGTACGGGTCGAAATTTTTTTGTAGTAATCATTTTGGATTTTTTAGAATTTTTGGAGTTTTTAAAATTTTTTTGATTTTTAGATTTTTTGGAATTTTTTTGATTTTTAGATTTTTAGAATTTTTTTATTACAATTTGTTAAGTTAACAGGGGTAATTTGGTAATTTCACCCAAAGTTAACAAAATAAATGGATGGAGTTAAGTTAGTGGACTGAAATGGTTACGAAAATGAAACTAATGGACTGAAATCGCAATTTTTAAACTAATGGACTGAAACCGTTATTTTTGACAAACCTTAGGGACGAAAACAGTAATTAACTCGTTTTTATTTTGGTGTCACTTTATGAGTTATTTTGAGGATCACTCAAAAATTCAGTTAGATAACTTTTTATTGATATATTATTTATTTTTATTTCCATTATTAAAAATTATATTGATTTTATTACATAATATATAAATCAAATGGTATATAACTTTCAAAAGATAATTTGATATATAATATTAGATTTGTTGAAACCGTGTAATACACGGAGGTTTTTAAAGATATAACTTTTTTTATTATTTGGAATACAAAATTACATTTTTTCAACCTATGTAATACACGTGGTTTTTAAAGATATAACTTTTTTTATTATTTGGTATATAAAATTACATTTATTCAATCCATACAATACATGGGGTTTTAAAGATATAATATTTTTATTATTTAATATATAAAATTACATTTAGTCAACTCATATAGGTTTTTAAAGATATATTGTTTTATTATTTAATATATCAAATTACATTTATACAACCCGTGTAATTCACGGGGTTATAACCTAGTTCCCTACTAAAGAAATTTAAAATAAATGGGGACACGTTACCCCAACCTCTCTAAAGTATGGATGAGCTTTTGGTACCAAGTATCGGTACCAAACCGGTGTCGTACCGAACATTTTCGATACCGCTACCCATTTTTCGGGACTAATACCTGTTACCAGTATTTTGGTTGATTTACCTTACCGATAAATGTCAGTGTTGTACTAGTACCGGTACCATACCGATTATCTTCGGTACCAGTTCCCTTTTTTCTCGTTTTTCAGGACTGGTACAGAAGAGCAATGTTTTCAAGACCGGACCGGAGGTCAACCCGGTCGCCTTACGGGGTCAAAGGTCGGACCGGTCCGACCGATTCGACCGGATTATGAACCGGATGATAATATATAATTTATGAATATATATTATATATATATATATTAACAGAAAGTGTTCATGAACAGTGCTTTTATTTGTGGTTTGTTCTGATTGAGCTATTTGGGCGGCCATCCCCTTGAGACGCGTGTTTTCCTTACCACTAATGCCTCAAAAGTGAGAGAACGAGAAGAGAGGGGCGGTGGTTGTTTGTAGAATCGACAGAGTGAGAGAGATGGGAGCAGCTCCCTCTGCCACCACATTGGCCAATTCGTCATTCAGTGACCCTTGCAGAGGGGAGGATGCGGTGTGCAGGTAGAGAGAGAGAGAGAGAGAGATCTCTGGATGAAGAGACGCTGTCCCTGGTGGAGGAGCCATGACGGCGGCCAGGTGCATTTTGGTGCACCAGGTTCTCTTCCCCTCTCTCACTCTCATTGTTGCCGCCTCCTGAGGTCTTATCTTCCGGTCTCTCTCTCTCATCGCCTACTGTGTTTAAAAGGGCGTGTTCATTATCATATCATGTTGTGGGCAAGGGTGTTTAAAAGGGCGTGTTCATTATCATATCATGTTGTGACCTGTGGTCTGCTTTCCAACCACCGCTCCTGGTGGCGGGTGGTGATAGTTTTGGGTGTGTATATCATTTAGGGTTTTTTTTCATGAGGTGAAGTGAATCATGGGAACAATTCATCTACGTTGCCTCGAGAAAACCATGGACCCCTGCATAGCGTAGCTCGGAGCAATCCGCCCGTTGATCAAGATGCTTGATTCGGAATCGGCACTGATGCGTAAACACATCCATTGAAATAATTATCATTAATATTGAGGTTCTGAATCTAGGGTTTGATTATTTTTTTAGAATTTAACCTATTTATGTTGGATTTGACTTTGTTTAAATGAAATTGTGGCTTATGAGTTATGACTATATGTTTTGGTTTCTGGTTCAACTAAATTTCACAAATTCAAACTTGAATTTCACTTTTGAGTTATATGTGCTTTATGTGATTGCATGAATCATGATCACAGGGTATAGACACATTGTTACAAGCAAGTCTTCATCTTGAACCACAACATCACAATTGCATTGCATTGATAGTTGTACGGCACAAGCATTTTATAGCATTATATATTGGCATTCTGAAATTGGTTTGGAAGACGTTGAGATGTAGCTACTTGTATTAGGATTCTGATGGAATATAAATTGGTATTTGCTCTTTTTTTTCTTATTCGGTTTTCTTGCTTTCGTTAAGTGCAAGTATTTGAATTGGAATTGTTCGGGAACTGTGAATCAAGTGGTAACCTTTTGGTTGATCGTATGTTGTAAAATAGAACTTGATTTTGAGGTGAAAACTTGATTTTGATTCTAAACCATGGCCACATATTTCAGAAAGTGGAAAATATTTGATAAAAAAGATGCTTAAGAGGAGACCATAACAAAGAATTATTGCCCATCAAGTCCTGGGTGAGTTGCAATAGATTTTGTTAATTATTTTGTTCATTTTAAGTATGATTAATTATCATACTTTTACCAGGTCATGCATGGGTTGTAGACGATAGAGTTGCTCCACAGAATCCTCTAGATTCTGCAGTTATAACGCGCCTTAAGCACTTCTCAGCCATGAAGAAACTTGAGAAGATGGATTTACGTAATATAATATAGTTTTCCTTTACTTTTCATGCACCATTTGTTTAATCAAAAAGATTTTCTAGCACATATATTACTTGATCAAATTGTTATCCATGTTATTGCAGAAAGGCTATCAGTAGAGGAGATTAGTGGGTTGAAGCAATTATAAAAAGTGATGGACACAGCCAACAGTGGCACAGGGGAGAATTTATTGGTGCTAATTTTTTCTAGAATTAACTGTTTAGATATTTTCAGTTAATAATCTTGGATTGTAGAAATTTTTTCGTTCATTTGTGCATTCAAACACGGGGGTGAGAACTGTGGTTATAGGTCTCAACACTGACCAAATCGGTGACGTTAGATGGTGGAAAAGCGTATCTGACATTCAAAGAAGCTATTCATGGCAATTTGGGTTGGATGGTCCCACCTCCGGTGGTAGTGACCATGTAAGGTAAGGTCAACGCAATTAATCTCTGATTTTGTTATGAAAGCTGAGGTTTAGGATGTTTGTGGTTTATCTATGTTTTTGGTATTCACATAGTGGCCAACACTATTCAATTTGGCTATTCAGAATTCGGTTTTTCTGCTATTCAGAAGTACATCAGCTTTGAAATTCTAATGAAGGTATTGGGTTTCTCTCTTTTCTGTCTCAAAAAACAATAATCACTCACAGCGATTGTATATTTTTAAAAGGGAAAGTGTTTAGTTAAAATATTGGGTTGTTTTGTTAAAAAAACTATGGTATGTTTTGTGAAGGTGAAGAGAATTGGTGAATATCTTAGTGCTAATTATGCTTAGATATGAGGGAACACAGTTGGCATGTGCACATTGTGATGGTTTAAATGAAGTTTGTACTATGTTCATAGCAGATTGACCAATCTAATTCTCAAATCAGTGTTACCCCAATTAACCCACAAAAAATTCCACTCTATTAACTTATTAGATTACATTCAATTCTGAAAACTCTCTTCGTAGATCTATAATTGTCCAGCCTTTTATAAATGTAATTTAAATAAAAAACAATCTATGAAAATCGATCGATTTTTAACCTTTTATGCTATTGTGTAAGTTTATGTTAGAAAGAAAAGAGGAGAGCTTTTGATTTGTGATGGCTTGATGGAGTAGTGCGATGATACAAATTCCAAATAATGATTGTATCTTTTAAATTACGTTGTATATACATATTAGCTTTCTGATGTCATTTGGAACTGAAACTGAATAGAGGAAGTTCAAGGGTTGTTTTGTATCTTATTGAATTTGGAGCTTGGAAATTAGAAAGTAAAAAAAGTCATTGAAAACTGTGTTAATTGACATGTTTAATTTGGTTGGTTTATTGTACTCAGAGTTACAAAACGTATATGGACGTTCAAATGGACAGTATCCATTTTATGGAGCAAATGCTGGCGCCGCTGGTGATGGTATGATTGATTACTGTTGCAGGTGCAGCCGCCACTTTCCCGTGGCAGCACTTCATTAATCAAGTACTTGCCACTCAAGGGAATAACAACAACAACACGGGTGCAAGGGTAGAAGAGGATTTGGCCAAACCATACAAGCCAAGTAATCTTTCGTGATTCTCACAGCAAATAGCCGATTATGATTTTCAAACGAAGATCAAGATGCCATCCC